>CM066315.1:144476566-144856566 GCA_033807775.1 Saussurea involucrata
TTTTGTTTAGGCTTGAAAAAGGGGATTTTCATTTTGGGTCGGGTTTTATTTTCAGGTCAAATATTTTAGATAAATGGTTTTAAGTTAAAAGTCATTTTCTGTGGTGCGTCTCGGGTAGTACATTTGACCGATGCCCTGAATCCTTTTTGGGTGTTGGGCTGGGCTAGTAGGCCCAAGTTCAGTTTTTGGCTCGAAATTTTTTATCGTCTTAAAATTCTCGTAATGAAAATTCTTTTCGTTTTTTTCTCTCGATTTAAATTGGCTTTTATATATGTTTATATAATTAGCCAATAACGTTAATTTTATGTTTAAAATTATCATACGAGTTAGTAACCCACGTTTAAAAGGGATAGAGACGATTTGCTATATAATAATTTGTTCACATTAATTGGCTATTTTAATTATGTTAATTAAATATTGGTCAAATTGCATTATTATGTTTAAATAATATTAGATAGTATACGGTTTGCCCCGAAAGATCCGTGGTTTGGATTGGTTGTTTTATTTTATGCTGGAAAATTAAAATGTATTAATTGCATGAGATGTAATTTTAATTTTAAATTTCTAGATAGGTTCAATTGTAAAATAGATAGAATACTGTTGTATTTTCTATTTTTAAGTTGTAAATCCAACCTGAAGACGGAGTTTCAAGATATCAAGACGGAGTCCCAGGAGTTCACCAAGATGGCGAGGCCAGTGGGAGCTTGAAGACGCCCTTAGATAGACCGTGGTTGTTGTGTTGGCTCACAACACCACATTAGGGGCAAAACCGTATATTATCTGTTTGTTGTGGTTGTTTATTTCGTGTTTGCATTTTATTTACTTTATTGCTTTATTATTGTTATAATAGTTGCAAGCATTTTTTTTAAAAATAAAATCAAACGCAAAATAAGTTTAAATCAATAAATAAAATATGATATTTTAAAATTGATATGTTTATAAAAAACAAACCGATTTAATTGGATAAACTTTTGAAACAAGATTTTAAAACAAGGTTTTAAAATCAAAGCGTTTTAAAAGAAATTATAATGTTTTCTAAAATTAAACTTTTTACAAAATGTAAACTAAAACGCCACACATTTAAGGTACTTGTCGAGCTTACAGGATTTCGGTGTGGTAAGTGCCTAGCCAATCATATCGGATGATTGTAGTGTGAGACAAGGCGCCAAGATAACGGGATTTAAGTGGACAGTCGCCTATCCATTCACTTAAATAGTCGTTTTTTGGACGACTGATTCCAATAAACCTTAAGTTAAGTTTTTAGGTGGGATCGTGATATCTTAGTATGACTAGTTTACTTGGAAATATCATAGAAAGTGCCTATCCATCTATGAGTATTTTCAAGGCGTTGAAGTGGGATTAAATGTGCCAAATTCAATATATGATATATTGAATAGAATCGCATGACATCTAAGAGTTATGTTGAACATAATTGGATGATGTCTACCTAAATAGCCTAATTCCATAAAAAGTGCTTAGCCATTTATGGAAGTAAGTGAAATACGGATCTTAGCTCAAATTAAATGATTTTTAAAAGGTTAATTCATTTATTTGAGATCATAAAGTTACTAAAGTTAAACATTTTTGTAGATGGCTGCTAACACCTCCAACCAAACTGCAAATATAAACAGTTTATCTCAATTCACGTTATGGTCAATTCTTTATAAGGATAAAATGAACGGTACGAACTTCATCGATTGGTTTCGTTTCTTGAGGGTTGTCCTTAAACACGAAAAGAAGTTGTACGTTCTAGAAAAAACCCCTTCCAAAGGCTCCTGCCAGAAATGCTTCAGCTGAGGATAGAGCTGTTTATGATAAGCATCTCAATGACTCACTTGATGTTAGCTGTTTGATGCTTGCATCAATGACTCCCGAGCTTCTAAGGGAACATGAAAATATGCCTGCATGGGATATGATATCCTCTTTGAAATCCATGTTTCAATTACACGCAAGGCAAGAGAGGTTTGACACAGTCAGGGTATTGCATGCCTGTATGATGACCGATGGTTCATCTGTCTGTACCCACGTTTTGAAAATGAAAGGTTATATTGACCGATTAACCCGCCTTGGATACCCACTGGATCAAGAATTAAGAATCGATATGGTTCTCAATTCTTTATCAAAGTCATATGATCAGTTCGTTCTAAACTATAATATGAATGGTTTGGAGAAAACTCTCACAGAGCTTCACGACATGCTTAAAACTGCGTAGAGAAATATGAAATCCAAGTTGGATTTATCCAAACCAGAATAGGTCTTGACGATTAAACCTAAAAGTGGGATAATTGTTAAGTGCATTTTATGCACCTAACTTTGTATATAATAGTTGCATTTTATTTATATTTTAGTGTTTAGTTTAGCCTTTTCATGCATTATTGTTCACTTCTTATTTTTCTTAATCACGGATGGAAATTATTTTAGGAATGGTTTTTATGCTTTTGGTATATGATTTTGTGCAGATTGTGCGTGATTTGAAAGGCGAGATAGGCGGAGGCATGCTCGTGAAGAAGAAGGAAACAAAAGATGAAGTGTGCTTGAGCAAGGAAGCGAAGAGCGGAGGAAAGAAGATGAAAGGACGCGAAGAAAACACTTGATTTGATGCTGAAAGTTTCTGTTGTACTTTCGCGGGCGTGAAAGAAACTCCCCGGCCGTGAAAGTCATTTGGGCTTTTAATTTTCTAGACTTTTAATTTCCTGGGCCTTTTTCCACTTTGGGCTTTTGGGCCTTTTAGGTTTATGCTTTAAGTATATTAGGCCATTTCTTTTAGAATTAGACACACTTTTTATCACACGACAATATCAGTTTTTTAGAGAGTAGTTTTCTATTTGAACGAGTTCTTCAAGGAATTGGGGAAGAAGATGAATCTTCAACAAGCTTAGGCCATTGGAATCCGACTTGCTACCGGGTTTCATACTAGTATCTTCTTCCCTTTCTTCTTTAGTTGCTTAGTTGTTGAATTCTTGTTTTTCCCTTGTTTGAAAACAATATTTTGTTAATCAATCGTTCATGTTCGTAATTGAAGTGTTAGATTTAGTTTCCTTCATCTCTCTTGTGTTTGTTATACTCTCTGTACTCTTTTGCATCTCTATTTTTCCCTTTTACCCTAATTTCTGCACTTTAACTATAATTTTCTACTCTTAGTTTAAAATTCTGCACTTTGTTAAATTTCTGCACATAGTTTTAGGTTAATTAATTTTCTGCACATGTTTGTTTATTAGTTTATTGTCTATCTTTCATTTGTTAGTGTTTAATTGTTGTTAGATTGAATCTAATGTAGTTTCTTTGTTAGTCTAGGTTTAATTTTGATTTTTATTCCGTTAGAGTCTAATTAAGTACTTTGTGTTGGTCTCGTTTAAAGACTTCGTTTAATTGGGTAATCATCTCCTTAGGATTAAAGTTTTGGTATTGATCAATTATTCTTAAAACGGATGTTGAGTTTTAATCCATTTCGATTGTAACGAAAGTTGAATTGATTTAATTGGGTTTTAACAAATCATTTAGTTAATTTGATGGGTTTTTGATGAAAACGAAAGTTTGATCTTTTACTCGAGTCAAATTGATCAATGACAACGGTCCTAACATGTGAATAGTTAGGGACGTTGATTGGGAAATACATTCGTTTTAAATATTAATGTTTCTTCCCAATGTATATGTATTGCGAAGGTAAATACATATCTTGGTTAGAAAAGCTTTCTCACCTCGAGAGAGGGTTGAAGTACTTTTGGAAAAATGAATTCCCACCATTACCAAAATCCAAGGTTGATATTACCCAATATTCTTAGTTTTAGTCGTCTTTTCTCTTATTTAATTTTAGTTCTAATTGCTTCTTATTGTGTCTCTCTCCTTTAATCTCTTTTGTTTTAAGTTCAATTAGATAAAAATCAAACCAATTTATCTGATTCGCATGACTAGTCATGATTATTAAGTAGTTAATGTTTAGACCGTCACCTCCCCGTGATCGACCCGTATGCTACATAACCCGTACGCTTGCGGTATAAATTTAAAACACATCAAGTTTTTGGCGCCGTTGCCGGGGAGGCGACTAGCCTAGCATTAACCCACTTTTTGATTTACTAGTTTATGTCTTTACCCCATTTCTTTTTATGTTTTCATTTCGTCATCTCATCTTTTATTTTGTTTAACCGTGTGCTTGAAGTTTTTGTTTGTGTAGTTTGGCCAACTTGCAGACGGGATGAAAAGTCACGATTGACGAAAAAGGCGGTGAGTGACGGGCCATTGAGATGTGTGTTTGGTAAGATCGAGATATTATTACCTTTAGAAATGATGAGTGATTTTATCTCTATCTCATTAATTCTTCCTCGTGCGCTATTTTTATTATTCTCTCGGTTCGGTATTTTTTATGTCAAGCCGGACATCGCCGATCCGTCTTTCTCTATCCCTTGTTTAATTCTCGGCTATGGGTAACGTAACTTGTTATACAACGAATACACATCGATCATACGGTGTCTTTTATGTTTACGCAACCCATACAAATCGGTGAAGAAATAAGTCAATCCTTTGACTTTCACTGATTTGTACACTCTTTACTCCCTAATAGTATAATTCTTCGTCAAGCTCGCGACGATAAACGAGTCACTCTTTCCTTCCCCCTTTTGTTCAATTCTTCATCAAACTCGCGATGTAAAACGAGTCTCCGTTTTTTCCCTCTTTGTTCTACAATAAAAATTTTCGGTTTTATCGGGCTTCAAATGCTTGAAAATCGACCCCAAAAGTGTTTTGTACCATTTGTAAATATGTGTGTCAGTGTATATATAGATATTTTTTAATTTTATCGTGTGTTTAAGTTCTGACCAAACGCCCCGCCAGTGAGAAAATCTCTCCGGGAATGAAGAAAAACGCATCAGTTAAAGACAAGTTTTCTGTCCAAACTCCCCGCCAGTGAAGAAATCTCCCCGGCCGGGGAGGGCCGAACTCCCCGGGAGTGAAAAATATTACCCGGCCGTGAAACATGGACAGAAAGTTTTCACATCTCCCTTGTTTTTTTTCTTTTAGTTATCTATTTATTTTAAAATTAAAAAAAAATTATTTTATTTTGAAAACCGTCATTTTTAGAAAAGTAAAACAAAAAAACCCTAGACTCCACTCTCCTCTCCCTCTTTGCACACTGTTGCCGTCGTCCGGCAGCCGTCCCTCAGCCGCCTACCATCCACCATTTGTCGCCGGTGAGCCGCCGCCGTCAGTAACCGCGAACCGGTCGACTGCACATCGCCGACCGCCATCTTCGTCTTCCTCTCTACCACCATCCGTTTTGTTCCTGCAGCACCACCACCGTCTACCGCCACTCTCTTCTCCCTTGTTTGAATCGCTGCCTTCTCCTCCCGTTTCTCCTTTATTCTCCATCTGGAAGACCACCGCCACACCCCCCATCGATCTCCTCCGCTAACCGAAGCCGCCATCTACTGAAGCCTCCATCGCCGCCTCCTCTTTCTGCCGTCGACGTTCCTCTTAACCGAGAACCGACGATCTCTCTCTCCTCCTGTCGCCGCCAACCCTTCTGTTACTCCTCTCGATTTCCTCTCGTAACCAAGCAGCCGCCATCTTCTGCCTTCGACCGTCCTCTTCATCTACATCTTGATTCTCTATCGAAGAAGACCATAGCGAACCACCGAGGTTCTTTCGCGCCGCTGCTCTTCATTCGTTTTCAACATCTACTGTTCCGGTGAAGTGACGATAACCACTTCCGGTTCTGATCAGAGACATTTGATTCGGTACACTCTTTCCAAAACTATTGGGATCTGTTTTCTCGTGTTTATAATGTTTCATGGATTGATATGTGCTAATTGGTGCTCCAAACTGTGTTCGAATTGCATGTTATTTCAGTTCGTGTGAGATTTTCTGCTTAGACATCCATTTGGGCATGGTTAAAGTGTTTCAATAGCGTTCTTTTTGTGACTGCTGAGTGTTGATTGGTATCGCTTGTGGGTTGGGTGTTTTTTGCATGCTTAATTGCTCATATTTGCTTGCTTGGTTGGATTCATCTTTTTGGTGTGTTTTATATATTGTGCCGTCACCACTGGGCGGACATAGGTTGTGTACACTTTGCACGTTAAATCTTTTGCACTCACATACCTATTCACACACACATGACTTCCACAAGTCGTTCTAGTCGGGCGCAGCGGGATGAGGTTGTTCAGCCTAATGTTGTCCCCGCCGCCAATGTCATGTCCCACCTGAACTTGATATCTACAGATTCAAGTTCACCTCTCCTAAACCGACCAACTTTTGTGACTTGGAGACCCTCTACACACTAGAGATCCGTCAAGACGTTATCTCTATTTTTGGAAGGCTCGGGTGGCATAGGTTTTTGGACCTTAATGCTCTCTTTTATCGTGCCTTTGACACTCGAGTTTCTCTTCACGATGTAGGTCAACTCGGCATGTGGTATTAACCTTCCCCTATTCAACGCAAATCAACACCGAATCTTAAAGCACTACTATAGCGAGCACGATCTCCCTCCTTTTTCCCCGTGATTATTTTCTTTTTCTTATACACCCTATTCCGAGCATTGAGGACAATGCTCCTTTTCGCTTGTGGGTAGGTGTTTTTCCGTTTCTTTTTCTTTTTCCATTTTCTTTGCATATAAAAAAAATTCAAAAAAAAAATCGCATAAAAAAAAATCCAAAAAGATTTTTGATTTCTCTTTGTTGTGTTAAGATTCGTAGTACACCATATCTCTTCTCACATGATTTAGTTGCTTGATTCACTAATTGCACATCACTTTTTGCCATCGTGTTGAATAAATCCTCTTCTTTGTTAGGAATAATGTTACCTTAGTTGCCACTTGCACACACCGTTAAGCATGTTGTTCCACGTAGCCTTTTAGGATTAGTTTGCGTACCATAGTCCCCCTACATTACAACAAAGTGACTATTATGGATGGATTTACCTAGTGAGATTTTGGGCCTTTTGGATTGACACATATGTAATCAATCCCTGTTCTCATTTCATGTGTGTTACCTCCCGTCGAGGTGTAGTTCTAGACTTTTGAATGGTTTCTCGTCCAACTTTATCATAAACATACATAGAGGCCTTCGTTTCGTGTAAATTAAGTCCCGAAAAAAAATCGAAAAAAAAATCCCTTTGTAACCCATTTTGAGCCTAAACACTAGCCTTTCTTTTGTACACCCATAAACCCAAAAAAAATGCACATTGTTGAAGTCTTCGAAAAGATAGATGGATTTGGTATTTAGCTTAGAAATAAACACAACCAAAGCTTGTGGGTAGTTTCTTGAGCCCCTAAAACAAGCATAGCTTGTGGTTGGAAACTTGTGGATCTAGGTTTTAGAAGAAAAAAAATCCATCAAAAAAAACCTGTGGGTTCACAAAATCAAAAAAAAAAAAATCGCAAAAAAAAAGAAAAAAATTAATAAGCAAAAGTAAACAAGCCTTCAATCCATCAAAAGCATAAGGAAAAGAATCTATATGTGCATACAAAAAAACCTTAAACCGTTAAAGCCTCCAAAACCAATAAACAAGCCTAACCCTACCTTTAACCACTAACCGTACCCCAAAGTCCTCATTGCACGTATTATTATGGTAAATTCTTGGACTTGAGAATAAATTCAATTGTGTCAAGATTGCATTCATTTGTTTCGATCGGGAAGGACTTGAGCGTATACATGTCCCTATACACACTTGAGAGCATAGAGCGACACCGTGAGCATCCATCTATATAGATCACCATCCCTTTCCCTAGCGACTATGGTATGTTTGCGAAATCTTTTTAGGTTGCGATGTTTTGCGATATGCTTGATTGGTATTTGTTGGTTTGGCACTTTGGTAATCATAGGTTCCTAATTGTTTTTATTTTAATCAACATGTGGCATTTGGTTGTTTGATTGTGATGCGTGATCTTAATGCTTGATTATGTTAGTGAGATTGTGGGTTAACTCGTCTTGACATCTTCAAGGGCCTTCGTTCATTTTTCTTTTCTTTGCTTTCCACCCGAATAAATTCTATTTCTTTCTTGGGGACAAGAAAGTTTAGCTTGTGGGTAGTTTGTTAAGTGCATTTTATGCACCTAACTTTGTATATAATAGTTGCATTTTATTTATATTTTAGTGTTTAGTTTAGCCTTTTCATGCATTATTGTTCACTTCTTCTTATTTTTCTTAATCACGGATGGAAATTATTTTAGGAATGGTTTTTATGCTTTTGGTATATGATTTTGTGCAGATTGTGCGTGATTTGAAAGGCGAGATAGGCGGAGGCATGCTCGTGAAGAAGAAGGAAACAAAAGATGAAGTGTGCTTGAGCAAGGAAGCGAAGAGCGGAGGAAAGAAGATGAAAGGACGCGAAGAAAACACTTGATTTGATGCTGAAAGTTTCTGTTGTACTTTCGCGGGCGTGAAAGAAACTCCCCGGCCGTGAAAGTCATTTGGGATTTTAATTTTCTAGACTTTTAATTTCCTGGGCCTTTTTCCACTTTGGGCTTTTGGGCCTTTTAGGTTTATGCTTTAAGTATATTAGGCCATTTCTTTTAGAATTAGACACACTTTTTATCACACGACAATATCAGTTTTTTAGAGAGTAGTTTTCTATTTGAACGAGTTCTTCAAGGAATTGGGGAAGAAGATGAATCTTCAACAAGCTTAGGCCATTGGAATCCGACTTGCTACCGGGTTTCATACTAGTATCTTCTTCCCTTTCTTCTTTAGTTGCTTAGTTGTTGAATTCTTGTTTTTCCCTTGTTTGAAAACAATATTTTGTTAATCAATCGTTCATGTTCGTAATTGAAGTGTTAGATTTAGTTTCCTTCATCTCTCTTGTGTTTGTTATACTCTCTCTACTCTTTTGCATCTCTATTTTTCCCTTTTACCCTAATTTCTGCACTTTAACTATAATTTTCTACTCTTAGTTTAAAATTCTGCACTTTGTTAAATTTCTGCACATAGTTTTAGGTTAATTAATTTTCTGCACATGTTTGTTTAGTAGTTTATTGTCTATCTTTCATTTGTTAGTGTTTAATTGTTGTTAGATTGAATCTAATGTAGTTTCTTTGTTAGTCTAGGTTTAATTTTGATTTTTATTCCGTTAGAGTCTAATTAAGTACTTTGTGTTGGTCTCGTTTAAAGACTTCGTTTAATTGGGTAATCATCTCCTTAGGATTAAAGTTTTGGTATTGATCAATTATTCTTAAAACGGATGTTGAGTTTTAATCCATTTCGATTGTAACGAAAGTTGAATTGATTTAATTGGGTTTTAACAAATCATTTAGTTAATTTGATGGGTTTTTGATGAAAACGAAAGTTTGATCTTTTACTCGAGTCAAATTGATCAATGACAACGGTCCTAACATGTGAATAGTTAGGGACGTTGATTGGGAAATACATTCGTTTTAAATATTAATGTTTCTTCCCAATGTATATGTATTGCGAAGGTAAATACATATCTTGGTTAGAAAAGCTTTCTCACCTCGAGAGAGGGTTGAAGTACTTTTGGAAAAATGAATTCCCACCATTACCAAAATCCAAGGTTGATATTACCCAATATTCTTAGTTTTAGTCGTCTTTTCTCTTATTTAATTTTAGTTCTAATTGCTTCTTATTGTGTCTCTCTCCTTTAATCTCTTTTGTTTTAAGTTCAATTAGATAAAAATCAAACCAATTTATCTGATTCGCATGACTAGTCATGATTATTAAGTAGTTAATGTTTAGACCGTCACCTCCCCGTGATCGACCTGTATGCTACATAACCCGTACGCTTGCGGTATAAATTTAAAACACGTCAATAATCAAGAAGAATAGGGGAGTTACCAAGGATAAAATAAATGTTGGAAGTTCCAACAAGATAAAGGGCAAAGGAAAGATTGCTGAAGATGCAGTTTCCTTCAATTGCAACCAGAAGGGACACTGGAAGAGAAACTGCCCTGTCCTATTGGTAGAAATGAAGAAGAAAAAGGCTAATGAAGTCGGAACTTCAGGTATGTTTACCGTTGATTTGTGCACTTCTGACAAGGTATTAAGTCATGGGTATGATACTCATATTAATACTACTTTTCAGAGATTGGGAAGTGAAGAGAAGATGAAACCAGACCAAATGGAGCTAAGTTAGCTAATGTTGCTCAAAAGGACAAATGATATGAACTTCTGAATGGTCTTACATTAACACTTAGCAAGTGTATTGATGTACCTAGTATTAATAGGAACTTAGTTTCATTTTCTCAATTACAACGAACCATATTTATGTTTTCAATAAATAGATTTTATGTCAATGTTTTCTGAAATTAATAGTTGTAATTATAAATCAATATATTGAATTAAGCGGGGCTTAAATCATTGTAACAACCCGATTTCCCAAACATACAACAAATAACATACAACGCATAACTTCATTACATTCATAATAAAAGATACATCACAAACCAAGTACGGTCTCAATAGTCTTGACATTACAAAATATATATAAGCTTCCTAATCTACATCCATCAAAAGCTTCCTACACTTCATCCTCTCCTGCCGATCCTTAACCTGGAAAACATATTTTTGAAAACAAAATGAGGGTTAGACCAAACGGGTCTAGTGAGTTAATCCCGGTCCTTTCCAAAATCATTATAAAACCTTTTATGTAAATCCTTTGTATCAAAATAGTTTAGATAAACCTTTGGTAATCCTTTCGTAAAATATAAACATACCACACGTATTTAAATACCAATCCAGACTCGTGCATCGTGTACATCTCATTCACCTTATTCCTCCACAAATGGCCATATTAGTTGGTAGCAAGCCAACTAATAAATCAACGCCGTACAACAACTACGACACATCACCGGTCCGCACACCGGAACCCGGCAATACACCGGTCCGCTCACCGGAACCCGGCAACACACCGGTCCGCTCACCGGAACCCGGCCACAAGTGCACTCGTGTAGTGCAAAGCTTATATAAATACAATATATACCTCATTACATCATATTGTCATTTATATACACATAAACATATTCCTACCACATAATCACCTCATTTATATATACACATACTCACATACATATATAAACACATATATGTATTCCAGTTGAAAACGTTTAAAGCAAAACTCACCTTGGATGCTTAAAATACGCTTCCAAGCCTTTCTCCGAGCTATCCGCTCCTTTATCCAAATACCTCAGAATCTGAAACCATTTACATACAAATATCTCCTTACCAACTTATGTATAAGACTTACTAGCAGGTTATGGACTCTAGATACATCTACATAACTTATATCCTCAAAATTTACCCAAACAACCAAGTTATCCGGACAACCCAAACAACCCGGACAACACCACTTTTCCGGACAACAAGACTTTTCCGGACAACCTCAGTAATCCGGACAGCACGACTAATCCGGACAACACGAGGAATCCGGATGCCATCCGGACTCTAAATCACCCGGAAACTCTCAAACAAATCATCCGGACACTATCAATAATCTACCCGGACACCACCCAAGAAACTACCCGGATACCTTCATATTATCCGGACACCTCTGACTGTTTATCCCATTTTCACCCAGAAATCGACTGAATCATTAACAGAAGTGTTTGGGATGTTTCTACTCCGATAGGAACTACTTACTAGCAATTACCAACACAAAATACACAGGGAACATACCTTAAATCTTTTCCAAGCAATCCAATTGAAGCCTTAACCCTAGCTTTCTTCTTTTCTCCTTCTTGCTCTCTCAACACACACACACACAACACCTACTGAAATCTGGATAATTGTTGTAAATGAAAATATCTGGATATAGCTTAAGGGATAATATATATCCATACTTACCATATAGACCTTGAACTTCTCAATAATGACCCAAACACCCCTAAACTTATAATTTATCCAAACATACCCTAAACATCTAACTTTAAAGTTAACTTTATTTAACGGAAAGGAGATTTTAACTAACGAACTTATCCGGGGTATTACATTATCTCCCCCTTAAAAGAATTCCGTCCCGGAATTCGGTTAAGCAATAAACGAGGGTAACTACTATCATGTCCTATCCAATGGTCCTTCACTCTGATCATTACATTCGACTACTTTCTCCCATTCTCTTCTCAACATAAAACACGTTTTCTCCAAGGATAGCACACTAGAAGGTACTCACTCTTAACAGATCCTATAAGCTAGCTTTCTTTCGCCTCCAAACCAATTGCACGCACCTAATTTCAACAACTACTATACTTTACTAACAACTTCACCATACCTCATATCAGAAGCTTAATCGAGTCAATCCGAAATCACACTCAATGCTCAAAATAACTTCACATTTTCCATTTCTCAAACGGTAATACTCTATTCTTTAGCTAACCATCTATTGCCACTCCATTCTCTTATTCTGGAATAACACTACTACACACCGCCTAGACATCCATACCTCTCCCCACATACTTTTGGCACCTCTACACAACTTACAAACAAAATTCCGAGCAGAGGTTTCCACTTATACTCACCCCATATCCTCACAAATCCACCACTTAATCTCACGAAATTCATTACTACTACACCTCGCACATTCACTAATTATAAACTGCCACCATCTTATCCACATTACCCCACACATTTAAACAATACCTTTCTTGATAGCGTCAACGATCACATTAAGTATAATCTACACAACATACTAAACTGTCGCCTTCATGACTAGGTCAAGACTTTACGCACTATCGTTACCTTCCTACACACAATTCATCACGTTCTACATATTGCTATTATTCTTTACACTCAAGCCATCACACTCTACACACTAACAAATTAGAACAACAATAATTAAACACACCCTTCTATATCTCTAACACAATTATTAAATATTTTTCTAACACAAATAATAAAATTGAAAACACAAAAGAATCGGTTTGCACCGAAGTCAGATAACACTTTAGCACGTATAAAGTTTATAGAAATATACCTGTCTTCATCTCTATCCATCCGTCGAGTTCGACTTGCCACTTTGTTGATTTCAACAAGGTTAATATACACGTAAGCACATACCCAATATAACAAGATATTCCGGTTCAACATGTACTTGTAAGTTCCCGCTTACACTGGCCAGGTGTAATTTGAACATACCTTACATGATGTTCCTTCTACCTTTTTATACTTAACATCCCAAGGTTCTAAAATAATAAGGACATCCTACTTCACATGCAGTTTAAGTCTAGGTATAAATCCAAATACCTAAATCTCTTAAACTAGGGCTCTGATACCATTTGTAACAACCCGATTTCCCAAACATACAACAAATAACATACAACGCATAACTTCATTACATTCATAATAAAAGATACATCACAAACCAAGTACGGTCTCAATAGTCTTGACATTACAAAATATATATAAGCTTCCTAATCTACATCCATCAAAAGCTTCCTACACTTCATCCTCTCCTGCCGATCCTTAACCTGGAAAACATATTTTTGAAAACAAAATGAGGGTTAGACCAAACGGGTCTAGTGAGTTAATCCCGGTCCTTTCCAAAATCATTATAAAACCTTTTATGTAAATCCTTTGTATCAAAATAGTTTAGATAAACCTTTGGTAATCCTTTCGTAAAATATAAACATACCACACGTATTTAAATACCAATCCAGACTCGTGCATCGTGTACATCTCATTCACCTTATTCCTCCACAAATGGCCATATTAGTTGGTAGCAAGCCAACTAATAAATCAACGCCGTACAACAACTACGACACATCACCGGTCCGCACACCGGAACCCGGCAATACACCGGTCCGCTCACCGGAACCCGGCAACACACCGGTCCGCTCACCGGAACCCGGCCACAAGTGCACTCGTGTAGTGCAAAGCTTATATAAATACAATATATACCTCATTACATCATATTGTCATTTATATACACATAAACATATTCCTACCACATAATCACCTCATTTATATATACACATACTCACATACATATATAAACACATATATGTATTCCAGTTGAAAACGTTTAAAGCAAAACTCACCTTGGATGCTTAAAATACGCTTCCAAGCCTTTCTCCGAGCTATCCGCTCCTTTATCCAAATACCTCAGAATCTGAAACCATTTACATACAAATATCTCCTTACCAACTTATGTATAAGACTTACTAGCAGGTTATGGACTCTAGATACATCTACATAACTTATATCCTCAAAATTTACCCAAACAGCCAAGTTATCCGGACAACCCAAACAACCCGGACAACACCACTTTTCCGGACAACAAGACTTTTCCGGACAACCTCAGTAATCCGGACAGCACGACTAATCCGGACAACACGAGGAATCCGGATGCCATCCGGACTCTAAATCACCCGGAAACTCTCAAACAAATCATCCGGACACTATCAATAATCTACCCGGACACCACCCAAGAAACTACCCGGATACCTTCATATTATCCGGACACCTCTGACTGTTTATCCCATTTTCACCCAGAAATCGACTGAATCATTAACAGAAGTGTTTGGGATGTTTCTACTCCGATAGGAACTACTTACTAGCAATTACCAACACAAAATACACAGGGAACATACCTTAAATCTTTTCCAAGCAATCCAATTGAAGCCTTAACCCTAGCTTTCTTCTTTTCTCCTTCTTGCTCTCTCAACACACACACACACAACACCTACTGAAATCTGGATAATTGTTGTAAATGAAAATATCTGGATATAGCTTAAGGGATAATATCTATCCATACTTACCATATAGACCTTGAACTTCTCAATAATGACCCAAACACCCCTAAACTTATAATTTATCCAAACATACCCTAAACATCTAACTTTAAAGTTAACTTTATTTAACGGAAAGGAGATTTTAACTAACGAACTTATCCGGGGTATTACATTATCTCCCCCTTAAAAGAATTCCGTCCCGGAATTCGGTTAAGCAATAAACGAGGGTAACTACTATCATGTCCTATCCAATGGTCCTTCACTCTGATCATTACATTCGACTACTTTCTCCCATTCTCTTCTCAACATAAAACACGTTTTCTCCAAGGATAGCACACTAGAAGGTACTCACTCTTAACAGATCCTATAAGCTAGCTTTCTTTCGCCTCCAAACCAATTGCACGCACCTAATTTCAACAACTACTATACTTTACTAACAACTTCACCATACCTCATATCAGAAGCTTAATCGAGTCAATCCGAAATCACACTCAATGCTCAAAATAACTTCACATTTTCCATTTCTCAAACGGTAATACTCTATTCTTTAGCTAACCATCTATTGCCACTCCATTCTCTTATTCTGGAATAACACTACTACACACCGCCTAGACATCCATACCTCTCCCCACATACTTTTGGCACCTCTACACAACTTACAAACAAAATTCCGAGCAGAGGTTTCCACTTATACTCACCCCATATCCTCACAAATCCACCACTTAATCTCACGAAATTCATTACTACTACACCTCGCACATTCACTAATTATAAACTGCCACCATCTTATCCACATTACCCCACACATTTAAACAATACCTTTCTTGATAGCGTCAACGATCACATTAAGTATAATCTACACAACATACTAAACTGTCGCCTTCATGACTAGGTCAAGACTTTACGCACTATCGTTACCTTCCTACACACAATTCATCACGTTCTACATATTGCTATTATTCTTTACACTCAAGCCATCACACTCTACACACTAACAAATTAGAACAACAATAATTAAACACACCCTTCTATATCTCTAACACAATTATCAAATATTTTTCTAACACAAATAATAAAATTGAAAACACAAAAGAATCGGTTTGCACCGAAGTCAGATAACACTTTAGCACGTATAAAGTTTATAGAAATATACCTGTCTTCATCTCTATCCATCCGTCGAGTTCGACTTGCCACTCTGTTGATTTCAACAAGGTTAATATACACGTAAGCACATACCCAATATAACAAGATATTCCGGTTCAACATGTACTTGTAAGTTCCCGCTTACACTGGCCAGGTGTAATTTGAACATACCTTACATGATGTTCCTTCTACCTTTTTATACTTAACATCCCAAGGTTCTAAAATAATAAGGACATCCTACTTCACATGCAGTTTAAGTCTAGGTATAAATCCAAATACCTAAATCTCTTAAACTAGGGCTCTGATACCATTTGTAACAACCCGATTTCCCAAACATACAACAAATAACATACAACGTATAACTTCATTACATTCATAATAAAAGATACATCACAAACCAAGTACGGTCTCAATAGTCTTGACATTACAAAATATATATAAGCTTCCTAATCTACATCCATCAAAAGCTTCCTACACTTCATCCTCTCCTGCCGATCCTTAACCTGGAAAACATATTTTTGAAAACAAAATGAGGGTTAGACCAAACGGGTCTAGTGAGTTAATCCCGGTCCTTTCCAAAATCATTATAAAACCTTTTATGTAAATCCTTTGTATCAAAATAGTTTAGATAAACCTTTGGTAATCCTTTCGTAAAATATAAACATACCACACGTATTTAAATACCAATCCAGACTCGTGCATCGTGTACATCTCATTCACCTTATTCCTCCACAAATGGCCATATTAGTTGGTAGCAAGCCAACTAATAAATCAACGCCGTACAACAACTACGACACATCACCGGTCCGCACACCGGAACCCGGCAATACACCGGTCCGCTCACCGGAACCCGGCAACACACCGGTCCGCTCACCGGAACCCGGCCACAAGTGCACTCGTGTAGTGCAAAGCTTATATAAATACAATATATACCTCATTACATCATATTGTCATTTATATACACATAAACATATTCCTACCACATAATCACCTCATTTATATATACACATACTCACATACATATATAAACACATATATGTATTCCAGTTGAAAACGTTTAAAGCAAAACTCACCTTGGATGCTTAAAATACGCTTCCAAGCCTTTCTCCGAGCTATCCGCTCCTTTATCCAAATACCTCAGAATCTGAAACCATTTACATACAAATATCTCCTTACCAACTTATGTATAAGACTTACTAGCAGGTTATGGACTCTAGATACATCTACATAACTTATATCCTCAAAATTTACCCAAACAACCAAGTTATCCGGACAACCCAAACAACCCGGACAACACCACTTTTCCGGACAACAAGACTTTTCCGGACAACCTCAGTAATCCGGACAGCACGACTAATCCGGACAACACGAGGAATCCGGATGCCATCCGGACTCTAAATCACCCGGAAACTCTCAAACAAATCATCCGGACACTATCAATAATCTACCCGGACACCACCCAAGAAACTACCCGGATACCTTCATATTATCCGGACACCTCTGACTGTTTATCCCATTTTCACCCAGAAATCGACTGAATCATTAACAGAAGTGTTTGGGATGTTTCTACTCCGATAGGAACTACTTACTAGCAATTACCAACACAAAATACACAGGGAACATACCTTAAATCTTTTCCAAGCAATCCAATTGAAGCCTTAACCCTAGCTTTCTTCTTTTCTCCTTCTTGCTCTCTCAACACACACACACACAACACCTACTGAAATCTGGATAATTGTTGTAAATGAAAATATTTGGATATAGCTTAAGGGATAATATCTATCCATACTTACCATATAGACCTTGAACTTCTCAATAATGACCCAAACACCCCTAAACTTATAATTTATCCAAACATACCCTAAACATCTAACTTTAAAGTTAACTTTATTTAACGGAAAGGAGATTTTAACTAACGAACTTATCCGGGGTATTACAATCATGCCTATTTGTGACATTTTAGACAAGGAACACATAACCAAACTCCAGACGGATGGAGGGTTGGAATCATATGAGGATTCACATGATAAATGTGTGTCTTGTTAGTCAAGATGACAGAAGAATGTTTTAAAGGAAAACCCTTAGGGGTCACAAAAACTAATAGGAGTTATCCATACTGATGTATGTGAGCCTTAAAGTTCAATCACAAGACACGATCATCACTACTTCATGACATTCTACTAAGTCTAGTAGATATGAGTATGTTTACCAAAAGAGAGGAAATGTGAAATCTTTCATCTTTCAAAGATTTTCAAAAGAAGTAGTGAATATACTTGGCAAAGATAAGGATGTTTCAGTCAGATTGAGGTTATGAATATCTAAGCCAAGAGATCATCCTAGAGATTGGGATTGTGTCCGAAATGACTTCTCCCGGAACACCGCATCTTAATGGTGTGTCAAAAGGAGAAATAGAATCATGTTGAACATGATTCACTCTATGATGAGTCTCACGAATCTGCCCAAAAGAGTTTTCTGAGGATGCTTCCTAGAAACAACTACCCAATAGTAAATTATACATCAACCAACAAGGACCGATAAAACCTATTCTCAAAATATGAATTGGGAAGATCCCAAAGTTTTCATATATGAGAATATGGGGTATAATGCTTGATACTTACTTATAGCTTCTGGAAAGCTTGAGTAAAAGGTCTAAAATGTACATCTTAATAATATATCCAATCGGATATCATTTATACAAGATACAGCGAGAACAAAAGGTTTGTTGCGCACCATAATGAGTTCTTAGAAAATGATTTTCTGCCAAGAATCAAAATGGGGAGACACAGTAGATCTTGAAGAAATTCAAGAACCACCAAGATGGTATAATGGTTGACACTGACAAACAACAAGATGTTGAGCTTCAACAAGTTGTTGAAAATAATGATCGAGATACACAACAATCCGAAGATCGGATTACTTATGATTACTCATAAATGGAAAGATGCCATGAAGATTGATGTTAAAGCCACATTCCTCAAAAGGGAATTTTTGAGCGAGGACGAATACAAGGCTTCAAAACATCAAACCTAAAATTGCAAGTTGCAAAATTCCAGTTATGGATTAGGACAATCATCTCGTAATTAAAATCTTTTATATACAAGAAGGTCAGTGGACAGTGGGAGCATAATAGTACTCTAGGTCATCAGAAATGACATCCTAGTGCTTGAAGGTGTAAAAGCCTGACTAAGGAAGTATTTCATGATAAAGGATCTAAGAGACAATTCCTTGGTGTAAATATCTATTGTTATAGATCAAAGTGCTTAATTAGATTAAGCCAAAAGTACATACATTGACAAGATCTTGGAACACTTCAAGATGAAGGGTTCTAAGAAAGGAAGTTTGTCAATAGTACATGAACCATATGAAGGGTGTTCCCATGCTTCGGTCGTTGGTTCAAACATGCACGCCATGTTTATGTACTTAAAGACCGGGCATCTCGTGTGCCTTAAGCATGACGAGTAGATTTTAGTCAGATTCAAGTGATGTTCACTATATAACAGTGAAGAAGAATCTGAGAAGAACTAAAGATATGTTCTTACTGTACAAATGGTTAGGAAAGAGATCTGTGTGTCTTAGGATACACAAATGCTAGTTTCAAACCAACCATGATGACTAAGATCGTAGTAAGAGATATACATAGAGTTGAGGTAATGTAAGTTGTGAGAGCTTAAATGCAGATCTACTTATAAATCCTATGTATTTGAAAAATCATGATGTTCATGGTAGTTCTATAGGCTTAAAGTTTTCCAATTAATAATTTTAGTAAACTTTAAATTTTAGAACATTAAAATAGTTATGTTTTACATGTGATATGGCATACTGGGTATGAGTATATATACATCAAACATTACTTTGTTCTTTATTAGCATGTTTAAGTATCCATAAATAAATATGATGTTCATATTATTTAGAACCGCCTTGATCAATTATTACTAGGGGACTGGTAATAAATCAAGATCATTGTGAAGTCTGGTCATAGTCCAAGTTGGAAGTGCATTAGGTGCAACCAGTCACAAGCGCTTGTCGGTGCACAAAGGTGTTGGACAAGACCCACATTCAAGATCACCTCATAGATCGGCGTCATAAGGTGAGTCCTGAGATAGTAAAACACTCTTTTATCCTCAGACCTGAGATGTGCATTGGGACCTGATGCACAACGAGTGTTATGCTTTGATATAGTCTAACGTTACCTTTAACCGGGTAGCCATAAGGGTTATGTTGGGTATAACACGAATTGTGTAGTTAGTCGTGCATATGCAACATGGGATTTGCTCCTCTCAAGATGAGAGAGATATTTATGGGCCCCTCGATGACATAGTTTGATTTACATGCATGAACAAGTGGATTAGTTAGACTAATGGCACTTGTATAATCAAATATGTTGGGATCGAGAAACAAAATCTTTGAACTATAAAGGATGAGATAGATCTATGCCTTAAGTTCAAAACAAATATCGTGAGGCAAAAGGATAATGAATGATTCTACTATGTGATTGATTGAATCAATCAAAATTGCTCGAAGATAAAATCACACTTACATAGCCTTGGGGGCGGTGACGTGTTGCTAGACGCTTACCACCGTCTGTGTTACTGTGTATCGTGTGCAAGTGGGAGATTGTAGGTTGTTATATGCCCACAACACGTGTCACACATAAACGCTACCAATGAGTATGTAAACCTAAAGGGCCGCACACAAAGAACACGTTTGCTTCCATTAGAAAAAAACCCGTTAAAGTCATGTTTGACAGTTAAATAATTATTCTTGAAAGAATAATTAAATAATATGTGTAAAATGCAATTATGATAATTACAGGGTTTTATCTGTAAATATGAATAATTATTATTTGTTTAGATCAATATAGTTATTCAGATAATTATTCAAATCCAGATAACTATTCGAATTCAAATGATTTGAATTCAAATAATTACAGATAAACATAAATCCTATTTACTGTCTATATAAATAGGAGGTCAGGTCAGTTGTTTTCAGTTGACTGATTCGATTCTCTGGATCTGAATTATACAATTACACATATTAGAATTAGGGTTTCTTTTGGGCTAGCACTCGGTGGAATTCGTATGTTCGTGTGTGGATACCGTTAGAGGAAACCTCGGTTGGTTTCTAAGTGCCCCGATCGTTCAACCACAACAGATCCAAAAGGTACAATTCTATACATCCTATGATGTGTTATTAATTTAATTAAATGCATCAATGGATCCGATTGGGTTTTAATTGTTTAGAAAAGTTTTCTATAATATCGTCGTAACCAATATTATTTATTTATTTTTACTGCGTTTTAACGGTTACAAATTACATCGAAACCCAACAAATATATATCATTTGACCAAAAGACTTATAGAGATTCAATTAAAACCATCCCAATAATCATCCTAATGGCTAACAATAAGATAACTGATAAGGTAATTTTTTATAAGTTGTTCCATGTAACGTTTCATAAGTTTTAAAGGTTTTTATTTCATTTTTTTTCCAGTTATGTCTTTTTATATCAAACATGACTAGTTTATCGACTAATAACTAGTTGATTAGTCAATATCTGGATTTTTCACCTAACAGATAAATTATAAGCTAGTTTGTCAAACACAACTTAACTTTGACATACATCAACATTAAAGCTATATTTTTATATTTCAAATGTTATGATTTGACCTAATAGACGTCTAAATAGTAGGACTAAAAGAAACTCACCGAACTTAACTTAGGTAGGTCAACCCATGCATCAACAAAGGATGGTCGACTTGTTTAGCTCATGTAGAAGTTGTTTTGTGCTTTAGGGATCTTTTTTTGAAAGGGTATTCTAGACTTTGCCTAAACTAATCTCTGGCAATGATTGACTGCTAAGCAAGTAAGCATGCAGCCCTGAGATAATTCCTCAGTGGCCACAAGTTGCCAACGCCTGAATTCGAACCCGGGGTAGATGGGTTTCTGAGCCACATCCCCCAAGGCCTTAACCAGTACCCCACAAGCCTTTTGTTTTGTCTTTAGGGGTCTTTATTACTACTTATAACACACGGAATATGTATGGTTTTGTGGTCGACCGTATGCTACAATTGAAAGAATAAGTATGAAGAGCGAATACTGTAGTTTATAACAACGAAATGGAATCGTTCATATATTGGCTTAAGCTTGTATTTTATAGAATATGTACGAGCATACCGAAAGCTTGATTCTCATCTGAATAGTGAGTATTAGAATCAAAGACTATACTTTTCTTATCATGTTACTTTCTTTTTTAAGGCCTACCCCCTCTTATCGTGGTAAAACATCCCAATCAGGCCAGCCATGCTTGACCTTCGAGGTTCGATCGAAATCTATGCACTCAAATGGAGATATTTAATGACAATTGACGTCGTTATGATGATCAAAGTCTTCAAATACTACAAACGACACGTATCTTGAAGTGGAATATGGCAAGAACAAACATCGTTATACATGATGGGACATGCTACTTTGTTACTTCTATTTGTCGTCTTATTTTACGATAGCACGGACCATGAAAAACGAATCTTCGTATACTTCATATCTTATACGTTACTTGTCACGACACAAATTCAACTAGTTTATTTTCTAAATGCCACTATACATTATAGATTTAGTTGATAAAAATTTGTACATATATATAATAGTTAAAAAACATATTATAAATCATTATTTCTTAATAATTATATAATAGTTCTACAACAAAATGAAATGAAAGGTAGGTGCCAAACCATGACACTCAATTTTGTCTCCACACTTGAGGAAAGCAAACAAGCTTTGTATAATTTAATGAAATGTACAATCTTTATTACATAATGTGCAAGTTTTCAATGCATAAACTTGCTATAAAAATGGAGTACATTTGTGGTCCTTCCACATCCCTCTCTAACTTTTTCTTCTTAAAAAAAAGTAAAATTCCCATTCACCCCACCACTCACTTTATCTTCATATAAATTCATCACTTCACTTGTTATAGAAATCCCAAAAATATTAAATAAAATGGAGACAAAAGTTTCCTCTAAAGAAAAGTGGAGCATGATGAAGAAAGAAATGGTGAATAATAACTATGGTAACGAGTTGATGGGCGGCAGCGGTGGCGAAGATGGTAGCAATGGTGGTTCTCCGAATGGGGACGTGAAGAAGAAGAAAGGGGGTCATAATGGTGGCGGATCGACCAGTGCCACTAGGTGTTGCCAAGCTGAGAAATGTACAAGCGATTTAACCGAGGCTAAACAATATCATCGAAGACATAGGGTATGCGAGTTTCATGCAAAAGCGCACGCTGTTGTTGTTGCTGGCATTCATCAAAGATTCTGTCAGCAATGTAGCCGGTTAGTCCCCATTTTTATATCAAAGATGAATAATATTTTTCTTGATAACGATTTAAAATAGTAACAATAGACCCGTTAAGTTAAATGAATCGTTACATAGACTTAAACCCGTACTGTTAATTAGATTAACATACAAGTTGTCGAGCTTAATCCAATCAGTTATTTATAATAAGTATAATGATAACGATTGCACGGTAACTTTGTTATTGATTTAACCTATGAACTGTATCGACAAAAGAGTTGTATTGATATAAAGGAATTGATCTTTTTGAACTTTGATTATGGGTATTTTTGGACAAAAGGGTAAATGACCATTTTACCCCTTGGTTTATAAGCACTTAATGAATAACTTAATAATCACTTTCTGAATAGTCAACATTTTGATTGTACATTAAACATATTCAATTACGATAAAACCATGCTTGAGTTTTACTTTATTATAACATTTTTACCCAACAAATTTTATATGGTCCTCAAAAACTGGTTACATGACCGGAAAATTCGACCTTAAATGTTTGATAACATGGCCCGAGACACGTTCTTAGGTGGTGTTTGTACTTTTTCATCCTGTATTGTATGATTAAGATGTTTGCATATGTTTTTAATGCCAAATAAACAGTTTGAATAGCAAAAATGACCATTTTACCCCTTGGTTTAGAAGCACTTACTGAACAAATAAACGGTTTGAATAGCAAAAATGACCATTCTACCCCTTAGTTTAACTTTCATCGGGTACTGTATGATTAAGATATTTGTATATATATGTTTTTAATGCCAAATAAGCAGTTTGACTAGCAAAAATGACCATTTTACCCCTCAATTCAGAAGCCTTTATTGAACAAATGTCCGGTTATTAGGTTTCACGAGCTACCGGAATTCGACGACACCAAGAGAAGTTGTAGGAGGCGTTTGGCTGGACACAATGAAAGGCGAAGGAAAAACTCAATCGAGTTTAAAGGCACGACTGATAAGGAAAGGTTTCAAATGACTATCCAAGACAATGCAGGAACAACGTACAACCATTTGCAGCAAACCAGGTAAAAGACCCCGAAAGAAACCAAGCCACGGATCGAAAACTATGCTCACTCTCTTCTGTCACTTCCTAGTACTTATGAATGAAGAATCCGTAGGATTATGTAATAAGAACGAATTCTGAATGATATTTAAACACTTTATATATTAACCAACAATCATAATTCGTTCGAATTTGAATCGAAGAAAATGAACACAACAAATGGACAACAATTTCTAAAGGGTCAACAATCATAATTCGTTCGAATTTGAATCGAATAAAATGAACACAACAAATGGACAACAATTTCTAAAGGGTTTGTTTGCAGGTTCTATATATAATGTTTGTATCTACCATATTCAAGAGTTCTTGAACAGAGATATCAAGAACTTGCATACATCATCATCACCTCATATTAGATGCTGCACTTGAAATTGCTGCAGCCACCACCATCTTTCTTCTTTCAGTTCTTTCGATAATCTTCAACTTCGGTGATTTTGGTTTTGTGACGCCTCTGGATGACCTATTTCACACACAAAAATTCAATAAGTTCAAGATCAAACAAGCGAAAACACGTACAATTTGACAACTTGTAAAAATTATTCTTACTTTCTGGGCAAGAATGGCTTGTTGAAATTAGGCACTGGCCTTGCATGAGGCACCAGAGTCCTCCTTAGTTGCTTTAAAGCTTTCTCTTCCTCCATCTGCACATTAAAATCCAGCCACAAGTTGGATATATATGTATGTATGTATATATATAGAGAGGGGTTCAAGGAAAACCTCAAAAAAATGAAAAACTAAATTAAAGCTATTTTTGGTTTTTATGCACGTGTGCATGCTATGCACATGTGCATACGGAAAAATTGCTTATGCACATGTGCGTGGCTTCCAGATGAACCTTACCCTATATATATATGTTAAAATCATTGCAAAAGTAATACTTTCTTGCATACCATCTTGGCAGACTCTGCCTCATCTCTGTATCTTTTGTACAACATCTCTTTCTCTTTGACTTTTTTGTCAAATTCCGCTCTATCCACGGCTCGATGTTCTACATGTAGATCGAATTCCTGAACCTCAGTTAGAGGTTTGCGAACTTTCTCAGGAACTGGAATGGGGTCCCTGCGTTTTGAATTGCTTCATATAGCAAATATAAACCTAACTAAGCAAATGTTATATATAGTTAAAGATAGTTTTCTTACTCTTTTAATATTGGTTGAGCCTTAAACATTCTCATTCTGGCTTCTTCCAATTCCAACCTCCTCCTTTCTTCCATCTCTCTTTGTATTTCTTCTTCATGTCTAGCCAAACTCTCTAACTGAAAAGGTTCTGGTTTGGTGCACTGTTTCGGCTCCGGTTTGGGAGGAACCTTCATTCATAAAATGACCATTTTACCTCTCAGTTTGTTACTAGTAATATTGTTGAAATGATAAAGAAAAAGGTTTGTTTGTTTGCTTACCACAGGGTAATCGGTGGTATAAGGATACGGGGTCGCTTTAGGAATTCTAGCTCTCTCGTCTTCTATTTGTTTGTGAATGATTTCCATCACAAATCTCTTTTCTTTCTCTGCCCCTCTTTCCTCAGTGTGCAGATGGAAAGGGTTGGGGGCAGTGTTTCTAGGCAGCGGTTTCTGGTTGTAGGAATCTGAGCACAATGAAAGCTGTAACACAAAGTAACAATCTTTTGGTTAGTAGATATTGATTCGGAGAAAATATAGATATTCACAATGAAGAATTCAGACGAACCTTATCGAACAAGTCAGCAACATTCGCGGTTGAAGGCGGAATCCTTTCATCAATCGCGAAATGAAATTCTTGGGGTATGGTGACTTGTCTTTTTTTGTTACAAAACAGACCCAACTCCCCTTTACTTTCAAATATCTACACAAAGTAATCAGAAGCAGAGTAAGGGGCTGTTTGGCGGTTGCAGAATGATTAAGAGACTATTATGATATAGTACAAAATGATATATGGTTGTTTGGTAATTGTTCATAATGGAATTAGGGCACTGAATGGTTAAAGGCCGGCCCAAGATAAAAAATCATTTAGAGGGTTTTAGAACAATTAAGAGGCAATCCTTTTTTTGCCAAACAAGATTCACCTCTTACCGATTCAGCGGTTGCCTTTTAATGGAACTATTAACAGGTAAACAAACAACCCCTAAAGCTTATGAAAGCTGTAGAAAATTCATGAGTAAAAATGAGGGTTTGTGTTTGTTTGTTTGTTTATTTATTTATACCTTCTTGTTCAGAGGTCTGGCCTTGAACTTCGGGGCTTTCTCCAGCTCTTCTTTTTCTAGTTCTTCGGTGCTTTTGATCATAGTGGGTCGTGCTCTCAATAACGTCTGTAGAGGGGGAGTCTTGGGCGTCGTTAGATGAGGCTTCCATTGATGATGAATCTGCTAGAAAAACAACAAAAATTAGCCAAAATTCTAAAATACTAAAATAGAACTTGTTAAATCGCAGTTCTGGAAAGTCATTTTACTTGAGGAGGTGCTTCTGTCGATGCAACCGTTGAGGTTTCCGCATTTTGATTGGCTCTTTCCATTGTTTCCAAGTGAAATTCATGGAATTCTGGAATCTGGGGTGTGCTTCTCTTCATTGCTGGTAATGTTGGAGCCTCAAGTATCTGTTGAAACAATTGATTTCAAGAAAAGCCCACTTCTTGATTTCTTGATAATATGATATGACAAGGCAGTAAAGTTGGGAATTTTGGCAATCAAACTTTTTACCTTTCGGTTGACTGGACGAGCTTTAAACTTGGGAATTTTGGCCATCATCTCTTCCTCGAGTTCCGCTGAACTCTTGATTTTAACGGAGCGAATGCGCTGAGATGTTACGAAATCAGGTTCTTTTGGCCTGGTTAGTGTTAGTTTAGGCTTTCTTTGCATCACTTGGCTAGCATCACCCTATAGATAGACATAATTAACAAAACTGAGCCTATGAAATGAAGCAAACTTGTTAAGATCACTAAAGTGAAAAAGATATGAACTTTACATGTGAGACTGAAGAACTGCGAGGAGGCAGATTCATATCCCTTGTGCCAGATTGAAACTTTCTCATCATTTCCGCCATTGAAACAAATGGCGCAGCTGATGCTGGTTCCCGAACATACATCTTCTCATTGAAAGAACAGTAATAGAAGTTAGAATCAAGAATCAAGAATCAAGATCACTCCTTTAGAGCATAACAAAACAGAGAGGTTCTCCATTAACACCTTTCTTTCCTCCTTTCGAGATCTCGCAGTTGATGGGGTGGCTAAGTTAGAGTTACTGCTATTGACAGCACCTGGTCTTGCTTTGTGGAGCAAGATTTGTGTTTTGATATTCAGAATCTGAAAATTTTATGTAAAACAAATGTTATTTAAACTCAAATTCAGATATGGGATCACAAAGAATCAATAGAAACCAATACCAACCTGTCTTGTTTTTCCTCCTTCAAGTTTCTGCCTCTTTATGGCTTGGTTTTCTAGAGCCAGATTAGGAGTGGCAGCCTTAGTTGCTTGACTTGTATCCCTATAGATATGAGAAAAAAGAATGTAACCAAAAGAACCAAAAACCACTTCAAACACAAGTATCATTTCTAGGATCTTGAAGCTAACCTTTTCACAGTAGCTGGTGTTTTAATGCATTTAGACTTGAGTGCTGATGGATTTTTTACTGCACTAGCAATCCTTCTGGCTGTCTGTTGCTTCTTAGACTCAGTTTGTGACATATCCTTGTTCTTTTGAGAAGCAACTGCTGGTTTTGGGGTGCATGATTTTACTCCTATAGATGGCAAATCCAAGTTAAATCACTTCATCTGATGAGCTGATGAGGTTTAAATACTAATGCTAGTAATAATACCAACCTTGAAGAGGGTATGTGTTTTTTACAGTTTGATTTTGTTCAACGGTCACATTTGAAGATGAAACTCCACCACTGAAAGAAGTTAGTGAAAGTTAAGGACTATTTATAACATCGAATAAAGAGTTGAAGGTTAAGAAAAGAACAAACCTTCCGGATTCATGAGCCAAAACATCCTTCTTCAACTCATTATTCTTCTCATCAACACATACCTGTAGAGCCAAAAATGATTCAATAATGTCCATTTCATCTAAACAAACTAGAGATTTCTTTCTATTTGTCTGCTTAACATACGAGACTGGGAAGGCTTTCATTGTGCTCATCTTTTGAAGTTACTACATCTTCCTTACTGTCAGCAGGATCTTGCTTAGTTTTTGCACTGATTTTGTTAAGAAAAGAAGGCAAGAATAAATAATGGGAATTCCAAATAAGAAAACTAAAGAATGTAAAGGAGACGGAGTTGCAGAAAGATCTGCTGACCTTTGTTTCTCTGGTACCAAGGTGATGTTGTTCATGGTACTTGATGTACCTGTTGACTCAGATGGTACTGGTTCCTGCAATTCAAGTTCAAACATGAAGTTGTAAACAAAACCAACGATTAATTTTATATGCCAGTGAAGACAGGATTGGGTCGGGAGGTATATTACCTTCTGAGAAATTTCAGGTTGGGTAAAATCACAAAGGCTCTCCAACTGAACGGCTCTTGTAGTCTTGACCTTGTGCATAAAAGCTGTACAAAATGTTCAAGCCAATCCATCGGTTCATTCATCACAACTAAAGAGGTATTAAAGGGTTTTGGTTGATGCTTTTGAGTACTCAAATTAGTCATAACAACAGCTATCAAATGCAAGTGTTCAACTTCAACCACATTTTCAACTACAAGAACCGATTTTCACAACAGCATATCTGACGCAAAATTTGGAGTTATTGGAGAGGACAAGTAACTGTCGCATTGAACTCCATAATTTTGATTATAACCGACAGACTTATTAGTAAGAGACATAACAACGATTGAAGGATAAGAAATCAATTATTATCAAGGTGAAAAGTCGAGAACAAAAAAAATCATATTGCAGTTAAATTTAATTCACAAAAAGCGTCGTAGTTTCCAAACCCTAGAAACCCTAAGTCCTAAAAATCAACCAGATAAACCAACAAAATTGAACATAGAAACGTAAAAGTTATGAGAAACAACGTACGTGAAGGAGCATAAGTAAGTGCTGTATCAAACCAAAGCTGTGCTTCACGCATCTGATCTTCAGTTTCTCCTAAAATGAAATCAAAGAATTTGGGCGCTGAGAATTCGTATTCAACATCGATCACAACATCACCTGAGTCCTCCATCATCGCCGCTGGATTCAAAGCTTACAAACTGTAAAACAAACGCAAAGTGAACTGGATCGAGAAAAGAAACGTTTGGTTAGGGTTTTTGAGAGTGAATTTGGGGGAAGGGGAAGAAATAACGTTCGGATGCTCTAACGGTCGAATTGTTTGAAAAGTGAAGAGAGAGAATAGCATTTGTAAGAGTTAAGACCCGTTTTCACAACGGCTAGAAATCCTATCTGGAACGTCGTCGTTTCATAGAAAGCACGTTGATTTAAATTACAAAAGTCATCCATATGTTTCATCTTGCTTCCGAACAAGGTCTATGAACTTTGAAATTCCTTACTAGGGTCCTCAAAATTTCACTTTCCTTACGTATCCGGTCCTTTAACATAACTTTGTTAAATTTGTTCCGTTATATCAAGGATAATTAGCTCATTTAATATATCTTTTTCATATATTTTATTAAAGGCCAAATTACGTAAAAAGGTAATGTACTTTATTTTAATTTTTGTTTTAGGATTCTACTTTTAAAAGATATGTTTAAGGGTCTATAGCAAAACTTTACAACCAAATAACGGACTCAGTTACCTGGATAAGAAGAGGTTACACTTGACATGTCATCAATTTTATTGTTTTAAAAATACAAATCAACATTAATATTTACAAAGATGCAATCTCAAAAAATAAGAAAAACACCAAAATAATTAACAAAGCCAATCTTTTAAATAAATGTATTATAGACTTCATTTTCTAGACTTCGTTTTAAACCTATTCCTATATATGAAGTTTAAAAGAGAACAACAAATTTAAGAAAATATGTATCAATCGTTAGGCCATCCGTACCCACAGCGGGATGGCGAGATGGGCACAGCGGGATGGGCAGCGGGATGGCGAGGGAAAGCTGCGGGATGGGCTACGGCCCGGGCGGGGTTGGCGGGGCGGGATGGTATCCGGGGATGGGATCCCGATCCATCCCGAAGGGTTTTTAAAAAAAAAAATTTAATTAAATTTTAAAAAATGTAACCGTTGAACGGCTCTTTGTAAAAAAAATTATTTTTCTCAATTTAATCCCACTATATATTTAACCCTCAACCTCTTATTTCTCACACCTCTCAACCTCTTATTTCTCACACCTCTCAACCTCTTATTTTTCACACCTCTCAAATTCTCTCAACCTCTTATTTTTCACACCTCTCTCATCATGAATTCAAACAGAACACCTACATCCCGTCGTAACCGACCGAATACACCACAATCGCAAGAAGATCAAGAGCTTGGTTTCCAAGCGTTTACACAACAAGGTTATCATCCGCAATTTTCGCAACAAATTCCGCCACAATGGTCGCAACAAAATCCGCCACAATATCCGCAACAATTTCCCCAACAATTTCACCAACAATTTCACCAACAAATTCCTTACCAATTTACACGTCCCGGGTTGATTGAACAAGGTTTTACTCCGGCCAACTTCAATCTCGACGACGACAACTTCATCGCGGGGTTCAAAACGTACCCAACCTTCCGATGATGACGATGACGAGCAAATTCAACGACCCATCGGGAGAAACAAGGGAAAAAATCATCAACGAGTAATACGTCCGGGGCGAATACGGACGAAAGTGTTACTCAGTTGTTGACGACGTTCAACGACAAAATTGATGATACAATGGAATACAAAATGAAAAAACTCGATCTCGAAATCGAACGCTCAAAACTCGAACGACATAGGTTGGATCAAGAACGCGAAATCGAACGCACAAACCGATTTGATAAAGACTTCGAGTTTTTCATGACCTCACATGATCACCTTACGGGAAAAGCTTTGAGGGTTACTTTAGCGAGAAAAGAGCAAATTCAAAAATTTCTTGATTGGTAGTGTTTTGTATTTTGTAATTTTTATTTTTAATGAATGGTATGAATTTTAATTTTTATTATTTATCTTATTTTTATTTATTAAAAAATATATAAATATTTTTATTTTGTTAAATAATTAAATGTATAAATAAAAGAATTAAAATAAATGAGGTGGCAAAAGGGTTTGAGAGAATGGGGTACGGATGTTTAGAGATTGTTAGGAATGAAGTGAGGGATGAGAGAAAAGCTGATGTGGCGCTGATGTGGAATGAAATCATTGAAAGATTCCCTCATGGGGTACTGATGGCCTTACATCTAACATTAAATGACGTATATTTAAATAAGTCGTCTTCTATAATTATGGATTTGCTTTTGACAAAGTATAAAAGTCTATAATACATATTTTTTAAAGATTGACTTTGTTAATTATTTTTGTGTTTTTCTTATTTTTTGAGATTGCATCTTTGTAAAACCAAGTAATATTTTGAATCTTGTTTTTTATGAATCTCACCTTTTTAGATTGTATTGACGAGCAGGGAGAGGGGAAATGGAATAGGTTTTGAGTAGGGGTGAGCATCGGAACTGGGTACCCGCCTTTGGAACCGGAATCGTTCCGGAACTGCCGGTCCCGGAACCGGAACCGATGTGATTGGTTCTGGTTCCTAAAATACGGAACAAATTAAGACTGGTTCTGGTTCTCTTTCTTTTTGGAACCGTTACCCGTTGGGTACCGGCCGGGACCGGTACCCGCTGGGTACCTAGAACCAGAACCGACGGGTACCCGGTATTTTTTTATAAAAATTATTTATATATTTATTATATTTAAATATTTAATGATGTGTTGTTGGTTTTGTTAGGTGTTTTATTCGTTTTGATCCAAATGTTTTATTTGTTAGGTCTTGACGTAAGGACATTATGTGTTATGTAAGTTGTTTTGTTGATGTCAAGACTCAATACGTGATAGTTTCTAATTTATTTATGTAATAATTAGTTTTAATCTGATTGTTTTTCACCATTTGGTGTATTTATTACTTTATGTTGGTATTTTGTACTTTGCAATAGACTTAAAATTACATTTTTATCGTATGAAATGTTAAAAAATTGATAGCAGGTACCCGAAACCGAAACCGGAACCGGCGGTTCCGGGACCGGTTCCAAAATATAAAGAATCGGTGTAAGCGGTTCTGGTTCCGATTTCTTCATTCTAGGAACCGCCGGTTCCATGAAATTTAGCCGGGTACCCGGTTATGCTCACACCTAGTTTTGAGGATATGTATTAAATACTAGTGATATGGAATTGCTTTTGATTACATGGAAATAGTTAAATGACATGGCAATATTAATGTTGATTTGTATTTTTAAAATAATATAATTAATGACATGTCAAGGGTAACCTGTTTGTTATATACAGGTAACTGAGTCCCTTATTTGAATGTAAAATTTTGTTATAGACCCTTAAACGTGTATTTTAAAAGTATAAGTCCTAAAACAAAAATTAAAGTAAAGTACGTTATCTTTTTACGCAATTTGGTCTTTATTAAAAACTAAAGTAATTGATATAAACTAATATGGTAGGAATGAAATTTTTTAGTTTAGAACTTGTATACATATGTCGGACAAACATATGCTAAACCAAAATTAACAAAATCTTAACTTGCTATAACAAAATTGAAGCATATTCATCAACTAGATAAAAGATTATGTGAGAATAAGTGTAACAACCCAGTCTAAATAAATCATACATAGCATTTAAATTTAAAGGATCACAATACTGGGTCCTAAAATTTTATTACATCTGTTTCAAAACTTAGGTTGGCGGAACAACCTATACACAACTAAGAACATACTAGCTTTTATAAATGTCAAAGGTACTGTCTCTATCTGCATCTGTACTCTATCCTGCTCTTGCTCACTTACCTGAGCCTCCTACTATCTGCTTACCTGAAAAGGTTTAGTTTGGAAAATGCGAGGGTTAGACCATGAGGTCTAGTGAGCTCCCTCCTTGTTGGAGGAATTCGAAAATTGGGGAGAGAAATTGATGTAGAATGACTTGGATAAACGCAGAGATCGCGTGAGAGCTCGCTTTCCGTAAGAGATATTTCGACCCTATATGCCTGGGTATCACGAAATTCTCTAGGGGATAATCTCTTTGTTTCGGTGTTTCGATTAAGGCACTAATCGATTCATACTTATACACCTCTAGAGAATCGTAACCTACATTGTATTGAACCAGGAAATAATCTCTCATTTAATGAGATTTGATTGTGGACTTAATGACGTCGGTTACAAAAAACGGGAGTTACAAAGTGAGAAAACATCCCTGACGCCGGCGCTACTTCCCGTGCTAGATAAGTAGCCCCAAAAGAAGCGCGGGCAACATTCCAGAGCCCGACGCTACTTCCCGCGCTAGATAAGTAGCCCCAAAAGGAGCGCGGGAAACATTCCAGAGCTTGGGGCTACTTCCCGCGCTAGATAAGTAGCGCCACAAGTGGCCCCGACGCCCAGCTCAAGAAACCACTTTGTAACTTGTCGATTTTAACCGTCCAACAATCCCGGGTTCTAGTTAGCTTACACGAGTGTGCACTCCACGCCTCCTAACTCATGTTATAGCTTAGCTACCAACCCCATTATTACCTTTGTGAATCCAACTACACAAAATGGACCGATGATTTCACTAAAATCACCAACATTCCTCCCCCATTTTAGTGCAATCCTTGATTCACAAAATAAAATTACAATACAGGTAAACAAACTCATGCATAAATGAAAATATCTAAAAGATTGAATTTCCATCTTAGTACATTACACATTTCAAATACTCGAGAATCCGGGTGTCCTATGGATTGAACCCGTCAACCCATTTGAGTACCAGAAGATAACATACACATGAATTTAAAAGACTCTCTAACGTATAAACTTGACACTATACAGGCCATGTGTCCTTATCCATTCGTGAGTGTATCAAAGCCAAGTCCAAGCTTTTTGAAGCGGCCACACTTCACACTCATATAGGTAGTTCTTTTCCTCATGCACCTGCACATGCATTTTTACAAAAGAACAATTACCTCCTTCACTTGCAGTACCGAGCACACACCTTGGGATGACCGTCTTGTGCTCCAATCTCTTAGGGTGAGCTTTCCCATTGAATTCAGCTTCTAACGTTGTATTAGAAGGGAATTGGGTATCTCACCGTTAGAGATTTAGATAGACTTTAATCCCATCCCTATTACCGACTTGTGAACCAAGTCCCTAGCTAACCCCTTCGTCAAGTGGTCCGCTAGATTTTGTTGCGACCGAACAAACTCAACCGAAATCACCCCATTCGTGATTACCTCACGAATCATGCTATGTCTAACACCTAAGTGTCTAGACTTGCCATTATACATTTGGCTATAAGCTTTAGCCAAAGTAGCCTCACTATCACGACGGATAGAAATTGGTGATATTGGTTTCGGCCATAATGGAATTTCATGGACCAAAATTTCTTAGCCATTCCGCCTCTTTACCGGCAGCGGCTAACGCCACAAATTCCGACTCCATAGTCGAACTCGTGATGCAAGTTTGCTTCTTGGAAGCCCATGAGACGGCACCTCCCCTAAGCAAGTACACCCAACCACTCGTAGAAGAGTGGTCTTCCAAATTGGTAATCCAACTTGCATCCGAATATCCCTCTAAAATTGAAGGAAACCCGACATATGGCATTCCAAGTTTTACATGCCTTATGCTCCATCCCGGGCATAACAAAACCTTCCGGTTGTTTCATGTAAACTTCCTCCTCCAAATCACCATTCAAGAATGTCGTTTTGACATCCATTTGGTGAATCACTAAATTGTGAATAGCACCTAAAGCTATCAACAATTTAATCATGGAGATTCTTGCAACCGGGGCATAAGTAACAAAATAATCTATGCCTTCCCGTTGCCTAAAGCCTTGGATCACTAATCGAGCCTTGAACTTGTCGATTGACCCATCCGCTTTCATCTTCCTTTTGAAGATCCACTTGCAACCCAAGGGTTTGCAACCCGGTGGCAAGTCCGATAATACCCAAGTATTATTCCCCATGATGGAGTCCATCTCATCATGTATTGCTTCTTTCCAGAAAGCAACATCTTGAGACTTAATAGCCTCATCAAATGATTTTGGATCCTCCTCAACACTATAACAGTAAGGAATTGGGATCCAATCTCATCTCTTGATCCCTCTACCAAATACACTTGGAAATCGGGACCAAAGGATTTTTCAATCCTTCCTCTTTTGCTCATTCGAAGCATCGGAGATTCGGTTGGAACAATTGCTTGTTCATCAACCTCACTAGTTTCACTAGTATTTGGAACTATGTCCTTAGGCCTCGGCATTGAAGAGAATCTAGTCTCATCAAATATCGCATCTCTCGATTCTACAACGGTGTGAGTCGCTATAGAATCATTAGGTTCAATAACATAGAACCTATATGCTTTGGAATGCTCGGCATATCCAACAAAGATGCATCACCCAAAGTCTTCCTTATGGGTTCGGGTGATCGAACAACCGCTCGTCACTCCCAAACTTGAATAAAACTCAAGTTAGGCCTTTGAACCAAAGTTCATACGGGGTAATCTTGTTCCTTTTATTGGGAACTCGATTCAACAAGAAACAAGCCGTTAACATGGCTTCACCCCAAAATCCATCAAGCAATTCATAAAGTAGCATAAACAGAATTTTAAAACAAAATTCACATGCAACATGAACAGAATTGTAAACAAAAATTCACATGATATGCAACATAAACAGAATATTAAATAAGATTCATTTGCAACATTAGCAGAATTTTAAACAAAATTCATTTGCAATATAAACAGAATTTTAAACACAAAATTCATTTGCATCAAAACAGAATGTAAACAAAATTCATATGTAACATAAACAGAATTTAGACAAAATTCATATGTAACAAAACAGAATTTTAAACACAAAATTCACTTGCCACATAAACATAATTTTTAAACAAAATTCGTTTGCAATATACATAGAATTTTAAACACAACATTCATTTGTATCATAAAGCAATTTATAAAGCAACATAAGGCAATTCAATTGCATCATAAACAAAATTTGAAACAAATTCTTTCATTCAAATTTAACTCAACCATGTAATTCAACATAAACCAAATCCTACAAAAGAGCCATCATTTGACAAGATAAACTTGTCCGACTCACAAAATTGCCTATATCCTAACTTATTCAAGATGTTACCGGAAACCAAATTCTTTCAAATTTGTGGTACAAACAAAACATCAAAATTCAACTTATTTTGCCAGAACTAGATTCTAGCCTAACTAAGCCTCTTCCAAGAATGGTAGCACTCGACTCGTTCCCTATGTGTATCATTGATCCATCTTCAACCGGTTCCATAGAGACGAACCAACGGCGATCTTTGAACACATGACTTGTAACACCCGAGTCGATCCACCAAGCAACATCATCATCCTATACATAAACAGATTAGGATATTAGTGGTACATAATTCACAATTGAATTAAAAACCAAAGTCAAGAAACTGACCTTGCCGTGGGTTTTGATCCTTGGATCCTTGCCCACTACCACTTGTGCTTGCACCATTCTTATTCTTGACAACCCGACAATCCCTCTTGAGATGGCCGGTCATCCCACATGTCCAACAGGTTAATTTAACCTTCTTGTTGGACCCTTTCTTGGCTTCGTTGAACTTTTGTTTTCCCTTGAAATTATTAGTCTTTCCCTCTTCCACCATGTTCACCGAAGGTGCAGAAACCTCCTTTACTTTAGGTTTCTCAGCCTCTTGCGCCCGAAGAGATTCCTCTATGCGCAAGTGACTACCGAGTTGCACAAGAGACAACTCTTCATTCTTATGTTTCAACATGTGTTTAAAGTCTTTCCAAGAGGGAGGCAATTTATCAATTATGCTCGATACGGAGATGGATTCGTCCATCTTCATATTGTGTTGAGCATATTGGCCTAAAATGCGAAGGAGCTCATTGTATTGCTCCATCACCGGCCTTGAGTCCACCATCTTGTAATTGTTGAAATTACAAACCAGGAACTTCTTACTAGAAGCATCCTCCGCCATGTATTTGGACTCGAGAGAGTCCCATAGCTCTTTGGCGGATTCAACATTTTGATAGATATCAAAGAGGGAGTCACACATACCGTTTAAAATGTGGCCATGACAAATGTAGTCGTCGTTCTTCCATTTGCCGCGACGCCGGGTCACCTCCAATGTCTCGTTCTCCATCACCTCCGGCATTGGGGTGCTCAGCACGTATACGACCTTCAACGTCGTCAGCAAGAAGTGCATCTTCTTTTGCCATCTACAGAAATCAACGCCTTCAAACTTCTCAAGTTTAGTGAACTTGGAAGTCATGTCTCTCACGGACTGATCATTCGCCATCTCTCTCGCGATAAGCAAATATCTCTTACGATTGTTGGAGGAATTCGAAAATTGGGGAGAGAAATTGATGTAGAATGACTTGGATAAACGCAGAGATCGCGTGAGAGCTCGCTTTCCGTAAGAGATATTTCGACCCTATATGCCTGGGTATCACGAAATTCTCTAGGGGATAATCTCTTTGTTTCGGTGTTTCGATTAAGGCACTAATCGATTCATACTTATACACCTTTAGAGAATCGTAACCTACATTGTATTGAACCAGGAAATAATCTCTCATTTAATGAGATTTGATTGTGGACTTAATGACGTCGGTTACAAAAAACGGGAGTTACAAAGTGAGAAAACATCCCTGACGCCGGCGCTACTTCCCGTGCTAGATAAGTAGCCCCAAAAGGAGCGCGGGCAACATTCCAGAGCCCGGCGCTACTTCCCGCGCTAGATAAGTAGCCCCAAAAGGAGCGCGGGCAACATTCCAGAGCTTGGGGCTACTTCCCGCGCTAGATAAGTAGCGCCACAAGTGGCCCCGACGCCCAGCTCAAGAAACCACTTTGTAACTTGTCGATTTTAACAGTCCAACAATCCCGGGTTCTAGTTAGCTTACACGAGTGTGCACTCCACGCCTCCTAACTCATGCTTAGCTACCAACCCCATTATTACCTTTGTGAATCCAACTACACAAAATGGACCGATGATTTCACTAAAATCACCAACACTCCTGACAGTTCTCAAAATCATTTAAAACAGTTTATAACTTTCAAATATCTTTGCATAAAACTTTCTCATAACTTTTCATAAAACTATCACATAACTTTACATGAAACATTCACGGATAAATCCGCTCCCGTAAATGGCACCCTGAAGTCACTCGGAAGTGACAACGAGTCAGTCTCACACTGCCTTGCTGGGTCACTCCTCCCATGGCATAAACGGGTCACTCCTCCCGGCATGAGCACTGGCGGGTCTACCTCCCGACTTAGCCAGTTTACGTCTACACAATGTATGCATACATCTCATATAACTTTCAAACAAGTAAAATCATGTAAAATAACATGGCATTTCTACTCAATCACTTACTTTGAAAACACATATAAAAGTCACGTATTTTAGTTAGAAAAACTCACCTGGCGCTTTAACAATTTCTTCTCGCGAATACTTCCGATTTTTTACGGTGAGCACCTATGATATTACGAGAATAAGAATAGTGAGTCTTGGTTTAATCTTAGTCCCGACGGGGCAATTTTCTACCCAACTCGGCTCACAACAAACTCTGAAATAAATTAATAAAATTCCGGATCTCTCTGAATTGATTACCGGATTCACGGCCTAAACTAATAAAATACCGGGCCCCCTCCTTATTTAATTTCCTGATTCCTTATTTAAATTTCTATACTACCGGCCCAAGCCATCAAGTCTCGGCCCAACACTTTAAACTTCCGGATTATTATATTTGGTTCTGAATCTTTGGCCCAAAACAACCCAACACCGGATCCTTGAATTGCATTCTGGGTCCAAATTAAAATAGGCTTCCGGATCCTAAAGACTCATTCTGGATCAACAATAAATACTGAATCTGCTATTGGCCCAAGCATCCATAAATTCCGAGTCCGTGTATTTAAAGTCCATCTCGGATTTTGTTTAAATAAGGTCCAATCCGGATCCTCTTTGGCCCAGCATCATTTAAACCTCGGTCCACCAACAATACCGGATCTGATAGGTATTAAGGCCCACTACAATTATTCCGGGTTCTTATATTTCCGGATTAGTCTAAAGAAAAGAATTCCGGATCATGCTTTATACCCCATTTCCGGTTCCACTTTCCAATTAAATTCCACTTAGCCCATTACCTACCAACTTCCGGATTAAAGATTCAGTTCCGGGTCTGCGATTAGTATACAATAAAAATCTGATACCGGATCTGTTTTAAGATGAGCAGTACCGGAATTAAATTAGAAGTACCAGATCCAATTAATCTTTGTTACAGTTCCGGATTCCACTAAAAAATAGTTTAAATACCGGGTCTTTGTTGAGGCCCACTTCCGGTTCCTATGAATAAACCAAATTCTGGATTTATTTTGCACAACTTCCGGATCCAATGCAATGGCCCAAACTCCGGTCCATTTAAAACTAATTCCGGATCCTATTTAAATTCCGAATCTCATTAAATTCCGGATCTCATTTCATTTTAAATTTCGGATCTCATTAACTCAACTTCGGAACCTTATTATTAAAGCCCAGTTCCGGACTCCTTAAAATTCCGGATCCGATATCTCTGGTTAAGCTTTTAAACAATATGATTCACGATAACACAACACCACAAACATCTCTTAAATTTTTTTCTTTAAAAACCTTTGCTACTTAATCGTAAAAAGTATGTTTAATCCTCCTCTTAAGGTATCATTTCCAACTTTAAACCAAAACCCCAAGAACACCATCATGATAAGCAGAACATAAAAAAAATAAGATTGAAAAAATAGGAATTACCTGCCAATACTGCTGTAGAATCAGACTCAAACCCCACTTCTTCTTTCAATTTGATGATTGATGGCGTTTCCTTTTCCAATTTGCAATAGAGATTAATTTCTCCTTCTCTGCTCCCACTCCAGCGTCACACACACACACCATCAATTAGCTTTTAGGGTTTTGCCTTTTTTGGGAGTTTTTATATTTCCCAACAATTTACAAATCAACCCCTAGACTTTCAACTTTACAACAAATTTTCCACAAAACTTAATCTTTTCTACTAAAAGAAATCTCGGTTATTACAATAAGAGTTAAAGGTGTGAGAAGTATATGAAGAGATTTAGACAATCTATCACTTTTAATTAGTCTTGTTTTAATGGTTTGGATTAAGTCTCAAAATAACCAATGAATTAGCCTAGAAGAGTATTTTCGATTGATCTTCAATTAAGATTGATCCAAGGGTGGAGATGTTTTTCGAATCCATGTCACAATAACAACTATTCTTACCGGAAACTAACTCTATTCAACTAACAGGTATACAATTTACATAATTTATAACTATATATATAATTACTTTTAAGTAAAAAGTATTCAACTAAATTATGTAATTTGGTTTATGTCTTTTAAACTTCTGTTCTTTGTCTTCAAAAAGAAAACCCAAATACTAGCTTATCTAACATTTTAGGCTTGTGCTTGCATGGTAATTTTTAATATAAAAAAATTGAATAATATAGAGCATGGATTCAGAATTATTAGAGATGTACCCCTTATTTTAATTTTAGAAAGGTATTATTTTATGCAAAGTTGTAAAGCATATGAGGTATTGGCTGAGAGTTGAAGGGGGCTGGGCACTGGCCTGCCCCCTCTATTGACTCCCCCTCTGGGGGTTAGCTTCCAGATTTCTTCGATGGGTTTCAAATTTGCATTCATCAATGGGTTCTAGATTTGAATAGCGATGGGGTTTAGCTTCCAAATTCCAATTTACATTTTTAATTTACCTCTTGTGTCTATGTATGTTCTTGTTCTTTATGATAGTATGTGGTTCCACCATTCTAAAAACTACGGATTTTTTTGGACTAGTTGTAATAACCGGGTTTTTGAAAAGTAAATACTAAAGTTAGTGGGTGTTGTGTGAAAAATGAAAGTTGGAGGGCCTTAATGTAAATAGTGGAAATAGGGTTAAAACCCCTAAACACTCATTTCTTTCCTCATATTGAGTGCGGTTGAGTGTGTGTACTGTGTGGGTGAAGCAACTTTGCAACCTTGGGAGAAAGTTTGGAATTGGAAGCTGTGAAGTGTGAATCTTCATCATCATCACGTAACCTACTCTTTCCTACTCTCTTTAACGTAAGGAATTGTTAGGATTGTGTTATGGAGGTTGTTAGCGATCGATACCTTCCAAGCGATAGAAATGTGGTCTCTACGTTATTTCAGTAATTTAATCAGTGTGGAAAATGATTTGGAGTTGTTAGTTTAATCATTTTATTTGTTTGAAATTGATTGGGAAAGGGTTGAGTTTAAGTTGGGAATGATTTCCCAGTGGGATTTTCGTGCGCAGTAAACCTGTGCCCGAAAATCGCACAACCCGGAAAAGTGAGGAATCCGGATGTGGATTTATCCGGAAAAGTGAGATTACCAGAAGTTTGGGAAATCCAGACGGAATATCTCGGAAACCGGGATTTACCCGGAAGTGAGACAAGGATCCGGAAGCCGGACGAGGCACCCGAAAAACCGAGTTATCCGGGATAGATTTGCAGTTCGGAGCCCGGACAGTTATGTCCGGAAAATGCAAAACCCGGGTGGACCTTTTCGGGATATACTTAACTTCGGGAACTTTCGTGTGTCTTTGTCGAGGTGTCGATTGGAGAGTGTCCCAAGAGATTTGAGAGTCAATCTTTGTGGGATGTTTGAGTGACTTATCACTCTCGTGTGTTGGGTGGATATGTAGGTGTGCGGTTTGAGATTAACGTTTTCAAGGGAGAAAGATTTAGCGTGGACGCCAGGTGAGTCTTTCTAAACTGAAGCTTTATCGATACTCGAATTTATTACTTGTACCGATATATTGAATTGCAAGTTTACGTTGTTTTAAATATGCATGATAAAAGTGTGTTAATTATATTGCGGGTATGTGTGGGGTGGGACATGCAATGGCTTAATATGGTTATATAGGGGTGTGTCCCATGCATGATACATGAATTCGTTTCATATGATTACTAAGAGCGGGTGTGTGCCCTAACACGCTGTCACAAGTGTGTACGTGACCAAAGCGTGGGGCATCAGCATGTGTGTGTATTTAAACTGATAAAGGTGTGACTGTTTATAAACTCTTTTTAGTTGATTACTGTGGCGTGATGTTGGTAGCAAGAGGTATCCCACTAGACCTCCTGGTCTAACCCTCGCTTTTCAAAACTAAAACCTTTTCAGGTAAGCAGATAGTCGAGAGATCGTTTAAGGGCAAGGTCAAGATGTAAGCTTGGAGCTTGCTTCTAGAGGAGGATGCTTGTTGTGTTGGTAGAATTAGAAGACTTCCCAGTAGACTGATGTCTTATATTTCTCAGTTGTAATTAGGGTTATTTTCGCGAACCTTAGTTTGTAATCTCGAATGTGTGACTTACGTTGAGCCGTTTTGGCGTTTATATTTAAAGTAGTAGCTTTTGACATGTTTGTAAAAGCGGGTTGTTACACTAGTTATGGATTTGTTTCAGTTTTGAGTGATTTAAGTATGGATGTTATTGAGTTTTGAGTGGTTTGAATATGAATTTCCTTTTGCGTGATTGTGTTCTAGTTGCCAGAAATATGGCAGTGTCAAAGAAGACGAATGGAGATTTTGTCCGAAAACGGGAAGGGGTAGGACTTTTTGTTAGTCTTTTTTTATTTAAATGCTTTACAGGATTTTACATTTAGCATGCAAACTTGTACCATTAAAACCATTTTTGAATAAAACGGTAAATGAAAAAAAATCCCCCTCACCTGAGGGCATGTGGGAGGTTTAACGGATGAATTTTAACGGAAGTTAGAGTAACAACCATTTTACATAACGAAAGTGAAACCATCCTTAACCATGAATTATATGGTTCATTGACCTTCTTCATAATCGGGATGAAACCATATGGACGGATTTTATAATTTATTCTAAAACATATATATCGTTATACTTATACCACTATAATATAATATAGAGTAAGTTGCACTTTTGGTCCATGTGGTTACCACTCATTATTAACTCTCGCTCTTATTTTGAAATAATTACACTTTCGGTCAATGCGATTACCACCTTGTTACACTTTTGGTGCATCTAAAGAACTCCTGTAAACCCTAAAAATTTCGTTAAATTTGAGGTATTTTGGTCTTTTTATAGTTTCTTTAATTTCAATTAAAAAGTTAAATAAATATAATATTTCAATATCATATATTATTATTATAATTTTTTTTTTGGAAAGGTGTCCTAAACTATGCCTAGACTAATCATTTCGCAAATTATGACTGTAAGACATCAGCCCTGATTAAACCTTAGGGGACACAAGTTGTGTACTATTATAAAATATTTATTTTTACCTTGTTTACTTTACCAAACCCCAACCACCTCTCTCTCACTTCTTAAATCCCAATCCTAATTCCCCTTCTCCTGTCTTTAGCAGTTTAATGAGTTTAATTGGTCTCACATAAATTAAAAAAGCAAATGACGGTCGATGTTCGGAGGGGAATTTTAATTTGTGTTTAGCAGTTTAATGAGTTTAATGAAAAAAATTGATTTTCTGAATAAAGTTATTTCGTAATTGCTTACTCAATAATTCACTTTTATATAATTAAGTCACTACCAAATAGTTATATAAAGTTGACTGAATAAACGGTGAGACCAATTAAACTCGTTATACTGCTAAACACAAATTAAAAAGCAAACTCGTCTCCAAAACGGGTTCAACTCAATTTTTGGTTTACGTTTTAATTTGGGTTTGATTAAATCTTTTGATTTGGGCCTTGATTTTGTTATTTTTTTAAATTTCGGTTTTGATTTCAATTTTGATTTGTGGTACTGCTTTAGGTTTTGATTTGTGTGTTTTTATTTTGCATATTGGTTTGACGAGGGTTGGTATGGAGTTGGGTTGAGGGTTCATGGGACAGTAGTCGTCGAGGAAAGATGGATTTGGGTTTTGTTTTTTGAATTTCATGTGGGTTGTATGTTGATGTAATTAGTTTAAGGGGTTGTTTACCAAATGCTTACCTGAATAAGCGCTTACTGGTAGAATTAACAGTATCACTTACTTATCGGATAAGATTTCAGTCCACCAAAACGCTATCAAATGCAACAAATTTCCCGGTAAGCGCTAAAATCAACCAAAATCTCGACATTTTTAATAAAAACTACGGGCATTTGGTCATTAGGTACCTCCCTTTATTTTTTTTATATTTATCTGATTTTGGACATCTTTTGTGATGTCTTGGAAGACCGTCCGTCTAAAACTGATAAGAGTCTATTGTTCATATGTTTCTCTTGTGGATCCTATTCATTTGATACGAGGAATGGAGGATTTAAATGAAAGGTGTGTAAATGTGTTACAATGATCAAATCAATATTTCATATGGGTTTTGATGGATTTACAAAGTTGAGGAATGTTTAAGTTCGGTTTGAATTAAAATTTGAGAATCTATGCATTAGTTAGGATTTAAGTGATAAATCAGTGTGGGAACCTTTTAAACATATTTTAAAGTGTATAATAAGCGTGTCTTGAAGGTTAATATGTAAGCAGTGAGCCTGATAAGAAATAAGAGTAAGTGGCCGGATTAAACTAGCTAAATTAGTGCTGGAAATTTGTAAAAAGTGTATAAAATCACTCGTAACTCAAATTTAAACGTGTTATATCAGTCTAAAACCATTGAGACGTATTCTACATTCGATATGTTTTAATTATGAAGTAATTCAGGCACTAAATAGGTCTAAAAGGGGATTTTGTAGAGTTGTCCTGTTTTTGAAGCAAATAAAATAATTGTTTCATTTAAACCCATATATGAAAAGGTTTTAAGTCTACTTTGAGTGGTTCTTGATGGTATATTGAGATAAGAAATTGTAATCTAAATGATTGTTTAGAGTGTTGTATTGATATAAGATTCTTATGCGGTTGTTTAGGTATCAAGACAGGTAATCAAGCCAAGCACCAAAGGGGTACTAACTAAAAAAAAGGCTAAAGTGAGTTCAAGTAGTCTTAAAACTGGGTATACGTCAAACTATGTATTTTATATAATGATTCGTTTCGCTTATGTTTGAATATGATGAAAATTAGACAAACAAATGAGGTATTGTGAGCTAATTGTTTGCTCACCAAAGTGGCGTATTTAGATCCGAATCAGGCAACTTAGGGTGACCCCCTTTGTTACGTTTGTATTGGGGTCACTCCTTTACAATTAGATGGGTTGCTCCAATTGGGTATTTTTATGGAGTACCGTGCTCTGGTGGTGTCAGATACTCGGCTAATAGGCATGGTGTCTCTAAGACACAACGTGCACGTCGTGATTATGTCGAAATTAATTAGCCTAACGGATAAGTGGACTGTTGGGTATTGTGCCTTCACTGATTTCGGTTTGTTGTGGGTCTCCCCCACATGGTGCGATGTTTATTACCTCTTTGTGAAAATAATAACCACGTTTTTTTTATGTTTTTAGTGAAAAGTAACGTGTTGACTTGCATATCACTATTATTTACCAATCATGCATCGTTTGAATTTATGAAACAGGTTAAATTTTTATTGGATGTTTTATGATACAAACTATTGAACTCACCAAATTTGTAGTCTGGTTTATTTTGTTCTTCGACGTGTGTCCCAGGAGGATAAATGGGTATCATTGATGGTGTTAGTGGAGGTATGCATTGTTTCACAAAACTATTTGTCGATACAGTGTTTTGATTACCGTATCGATTGGGACTGAATATTAGTTCAAGATAATATTTAGTAGATTTTAAATCTCTACTAACGCCCCAAAATCCGGGCTAATTTGAACCTTAAATTTCAACAAGTTATGATAAAATAAACTTCCACTTTCATATATATAGCAAGTGAATTAACCACTAGGAGTATATTTACAAGAACAGAATTCTTCAAATAACCTATTAATCTAATTATGCCACTAAAATCAGATTAACTAAGTTATCTAAGCAATCCTTCAAAAACTCCTTCTGTTAATTGACTTTTCCGCTAATTAAAAAATGCTCGTCCCACATCCCTTTTACCTTCCCGAGCTAGTACCTGGTAAGAAAAAACATCATTTGAAACGATTAGGCCAACGCCTAGTGAGAACATTCGTTTCCATAATAATATTTGCAAAATCAATGTAAACAAGTTATATCAAACCTGATTACCCTTTTTCTTACCATACGTGTAACTCTATTCCGTTAACACGATCTTCATCCAATCCCATGAATATGACTGACACACACATTTCATCATCATATCATGTCCTAGAGCCATACTACGAATCTTCACTGATTATAGATTAATACTCTTATTCCAGAAATCGCAATATACCCATGCCCATTTCCATTCATATCCTATTCCAGAGCCACACTACGAATCTTTCTCAGATTCTAGATTAATGCTCTTATCCAATAAATCGCAATTACACATGCCCATTTATCGGAAAGGAAGTAGAGATTACAAGCACGTATGTCAATCCCATTTTCTTCCTTAGAAATTGGGAATAACGATTATTACCACACGCCTATTCCACAATTTCCACACACACACTGGAATAACGATTATTACCACACGCCTATTCCAGGGTTTCTCACACACATCAGAATAATGACTAACTTCATCTATTCCACGTGCACATAACCATTAGTACTACACACATCAGAATAATGACTAACTTCATCTATTCCACGTGCACATAACCATTAGTACCACACACATCAGAATAATGACTAACTTCATCTATTCCACGTGCACATAACCATTAGTACCACACACATCAGAATAATGACTAACTTCATCTATTCCATGTGCACATAACCATTAGTACCACACACATCAATGGAATAACGATTATTACCACACGCCTATTCCATGTGACTACCAAACACTAGTGCCTATGGATCCATTACACTTACTACACACCTGCCTAGTATCAACTAGAACAATCATTAAGCCTAACAACCTACCATTCAGCTGTAAGTATGTTCAGGCCACTAGAACTGCATTTCAATTCCTAAACCGTACCTGTTTAGAAGTCAGCAAGTCCTAAAGTTACTGAGTACTCCAAAAGTGACCGGACAGTACCAGTTTCCGGACACCTTAAACTATCCGAACAACACAAGTTTTCCGGATACCCAAGTCTTACCGGATACACCAACTTTCCGGATACCCTCATCTTTCCGGATACATCAACTTACCGGGTATTTCACTAATCCGGATGACACCCGGAAACCAAGGTAATCCGGATACCATCCGGTAACTTATTTCATCCGGAAACTATACAAAATTTAAGACTTACCGGATGACTTTGTTGCGTCCGGAGACATTCATCACCACGGTTTCCGGATACATGGTTTTATCCGGAAACCTTCGACCTGCAGCTTAAAATTCGATCTAGATACATATCTGTTCGATTCAGCTCATTCCAGACCATTCCATACAGTTCATAACCAATTTATACAGCTATTTCAAGGTTTAATTTAACATATAAACACTGATTTGCACAAACCACAAATGAACTCACCTTTTTGAAGAAAACCCACTTTAATCACAAATCTGAAGCCCAAATCTGCTGTTTATGATTCTGAAAAATCAGTCCAATACACAGATTCGTTTACAATCATATAACTACAACATATTTTATCATCAACCATCACAAATTCCTTACCAATTTGATGATCCCTTTGCTTTTCTTCCTTTCCTTCTTTCTCCCTTTCCTCTCTTTTCTCTTTTTCTCCAAACCGGCCCAACACACAAATGAGATAAAAAATTTGATTTCAGCTACTTTATCCAAACACACTTTCCAATTGTGACCAAACACACCTCCAAGTTTCAACTTTCCAACGATGACACTTAACTTTGATCACTAACATTTTAACCCCATTTTGAATTATAAATCAAAACATGATCCAAAGTTAAAACTAAAATACAAATAAATCTCAATTCTCATTAAAATACTATTACTGAAAATTCAGGATGTTACAATACTCCCCAACTTGAAAATGATTTCATCCTCGAAATCAAGATCAGGTAAACAGATGGGGATACCTATCCTTCATATTCTCTTCCGACTCTAAAGTCACATTAGCACCTCGATGGTGTTTCCACTGTACTTTCAACATAGCTACTTCCTTGCTATTTCATAACTTTTTAATTTACTTATCAAAATTTCTTCTGGTTTCTCCACACAACAACTCTTCTTATCCACTCTTACTTTAGTAAAAGAAATCACATCATACCCACATGAAATATTTTGTACCTCTCTTCCCTTTAAGTCTTACATACTTAATCACAATTAAAAGTCCAGAAAGAACAAGAATTCATCTTTTCATATTTTTTGAACCTTACCTCTTTCATTAGTATCCGCTCCCCAACTTGGATTTGCAAACCTCCTTAGAGTAACTGTTTATCATCAAATCTTTACCCGACTATTTCTTGGTCTACCATACCGACATTAACCGTAACTCGATCTCCGGGTCTCAAAATAACATTACCATCTACGGCTTGAAAATCTACACTCGCCTTAAATTGAGCATACTCACCACTTTTGAATACTTCGATAAATACGACAAACCTTTGTTACATCCATGACTCACACGTTTCTTTAGTACAAAGTGCTACCATTTCCTCACACCACTATCGCACTACGCGACCATATTGCAACCAAACACTAATGTGTTGTATATCAAGGGTGATAATTCCATTGAACCTGTAGTATAACTACATTCTTAGGTCCAACCCTTTTTTTATCATTTCTTCCCACGATAGCATGGAGTACTACCCTCCAAACATTACTTGTCTCTTTCTCCCAACTTTTCCACATACCGATAACATTTTCTCATTACTATACATAACCAAACAGTTGTACCAAAATTCTAACTTAAGGCAATCAATTAAGTTATCTTGAAACGACATACCGTCCCAAGTTACTACACATTCTTTAATCTGCAACTAATACTTTCTCGGACAATTCTTTCACACATAAGAAGCAACTCATATTCCTTAAGGATTTTGCATCTTTTACGTCACATTTTGACTAACATATCTATCATCTTCGTTAACTTCCAATGATTCAAAACATAACTTACTTAGCGACTCACACAACCAAAATCGCTTTGGATAAACACCCACTACCTTTCCGCCATTCTATTCCGATATTAGCCATATCACTACGCCATCTCGCAAACCACATGCTCCAACAACTTTATTGATAACTAGTACTCTTTATCTGGAATCCCCGAAAAGACTTCCATTTGAAGCTTCTTCCTTCTAGCCTCACATTACACATTAGTTGACACATTTATATCGACAATTTATCCCACTACTCGTCTGTACATTCTCCACCTATAACATCTCACAGCAGACCAGGTCTCTCATGATCATTCATACATAATTCAACTTACGTTCATGTTCTTCTGCATATTTAACTGAGTCTATTTCGCTACTTTATCCCTCCCCAACTTCAGTTGGACCACAACTCACGAGTTGCTAATTAACTCATACCTACTCGATACTTGCTAACTCTTTGTGATTCCAAACCTTTACATAAACCGGACATACTCCTTCACAGATCAACACAATCTATGTACTCCTTTCGTTCGTGTCAATTACTTCAGTCCTTACTAACCATCCACTTCGTAAATAAAACACTTATTTAAAACCACAGTATTTCAATATTCTAACACCTTTACAAGGTGGCCCCTTTAACTTTTAATCTTCTGATTCCAGGATTAATATTCATACATGACCTCAGAAATAATCAATGTATTCATATCATATAAACTTCAATTATAATACAGTTCATATAATTCCAACCCCAAGCCCACGTCGAGCTTATTTAAACCAGGCGAATGCTCTCAATACTCAACCGAATCCAAAACCGAGCCATCTGCTCAAAGGATCTAATGATTATTTATCAACCTCTACTCATGCAATTAAATACATCTAACTCACATCATGCAACACAAGCTCCGAGGCGTGATAATCTCACAACCCCTTCATTGCTACCTTCCCAATGAAGTCAATTCATATATGTATCTATAAGTACACGTATATGCAACTCTTTTATACTCAACAATGTATATCACTCACCAAGGTTCCTTAGTCCCAAAGGTACTAAGAATACAAGATCATCAAACGGTCCTCACACATAAGACCAATACTTAAAACGACACTCATTTAAATAAAATGCAATTAAGCACATATCACATCATAATTATTGTACAACCACAATAACTCTAAAAGCGTATTTTGACCACATAGCTTTCTCTTATGCAATAAATTAATCAAAATTTCTTTCACTCGCGATTTATTCGCCAATCACTCAAATTTCCCCAAAAATGGGTGTTTCACAAAATATAGACCGTTCTGTAACATCCCAGTCTACCGTGCACGATAATGTCCGCTTTGCGCATACCCTCTGCATAACAGCATGCCGGTACCGCTCACGGTTCTGTTCCTGCCCGCACAGGCATACGCGGGACGCACCCAGACCGCACCTAGTGACAGGCAAAAGGCCTCATGCACCTTACACAACTGCCGACTTCAAAGTCAATAGTCGACCTGTCGATACTTCCTTAACCTATTCTTTAACAAATGTCCCTAACTGAACCTAATCCTTCCAACATATCATAATCTAATTCACATCCCATCGTCTTCATCTCCAATTTATTCGTACAACGTTAATATCACAAGATCACCATAAATTCTCATTTGACGTCAAGGATGTTTCCTTTCTGTCTCACCACACTATTCCATCACCTTGACGACTTCTAGTCCTTCCTCCGGACACAATCGTCCCTCGGCAACTGTTTTTCTAGTCATCGAACAATGGGTACAGACCCTCATACATCCGACACTAAAGTCCACTTTCGACTCTCCCACTGATCACCTCTCATCTTGAACACAAATTCTAAAACTACGAACATTCTCCCATGATTTATCCAACACCTCTTCACTCTCGGAGTTCTTTCTTAGCTTATAGTGTAATACTCTATGACCTAGTGAGTTCATAGCCTTCATGCATGACAACTTAATAAATGAATCATTTCGCACATTTTCTCATTTTAAAGAACAACTCAAGGAACAACTTGGGTACCACTGACCCCAACATTCTCATAACTCTAATGTACTGCACAATGATCTCGAGAATCGTTTGCATACAACTTCCCGTAACACTTAATCTTTCTCAACCAAACGATATTGTTACGATAGTAATAAAAATGAAAATCTTTTCATGCGACAAAAGTTTGAAAGAAATTTACCGACACGAAGTAAGCTAGTCGGTTCTCACATTCGTTTATATGATATCATCAAGTTAATACTCTTGTTATATATAAAAAAATTGCTGGCCAACGCTTTCTTGACCTTTTTGCTACCATTCAACTTTTCATGTAAAATACGAAGTATTTTTGCAAATTGCTAAACTCAAAATTCCATTGTACGCCGTAAATGGAATTGCCTTTTTCTTTAAATACACACTTGCACATGCTGACTCAACCTCGACTAAAATTGTTGTCTATGCATTTGTTTTGAAATCATAAAAACTCATGTAACACACACTAGGACACCATACATAAAACTATATTCGCAAATGAAGGCTACTCACTCAAACAAGGTCAATCGTTTTACTCACGCGACTTATCATTGACACTCTACTTCCGACCAGTGGTCGCCCTCTCGGCTTTGTAACACTTACCATACATGCATTCCATGGCCCACTTACTCAACCATTTCATACTATTAAAGTTTGCCTCGGCGGACTTTCATGAGTCCCGCCAGTTCAAGGTTGTCTTTCCAACCCCCAATCATTTATTGATCTAATCTCCAAATAATTGAAGGACCTTGGTGGCGTATCCACCATCGTTCTACTATAACACAAAGAGATAACCATAAGAAATGGTTATACGAGTATAGACATGCAAAACGTACTTTACCGATCATTAGTCACTGTAACAATTTAGAAACAAGCATGCTTATGTAACAATATATTCATAAATAACAGTAGCTAATTGAAATTATGAATATATCATACAGGAGAGTCCTCGTTACCATCGTTACAGTACTAATTTCACGTATTTCCGTCAACTCTTAAGACTATCCCGTCTTATTGTTTCTACCCAATTCTCACGAATCATAACTTAATTCATCACAGCTTAAGTCTAAGTATCTCCTCAGCATACTTAGTTCGCTTAAACTATTGCTCTGATACCATATTGTAACGCCCCAAAATCCGGGCTAATTTGAACATTTCAACAAGTTATGATAAAATAAACTTCCACTTTCATATATATAGCAAGTGAATTAACCACTAGGAGTATATTTACAAGAACATAATTCTCCAAATAACCTATTAATCTAATTATGCCACTAAAATCAGATCAACTAAGTTATCTAAGCAATCCTTCAAAAACTCCTTCTGTTAATTGACTTTTCCGCTAATCCAAAATGCTCGTCCCACATCCCTTTTACCTTTCCGAGCTAGTACCTGGTAAGAAAACATCATTTGAAACGATTAGGCCAACGTATAACACCCTAAAAACAGGGCTAATTTAAACCTTTAAAACTTCACAAGTTATGATCATAAAACTTCAAACTTATATAACAAGAGGATCATCAGTAAGGTTTCTATATACAACAAACGTCTAAATCAAATAACCTATTAATCTAATCATACATCATAATCAGATTAACTAGGTTATGTAATCATCTATCCCAAAATATCCAAAAGAACAACTAGATCCTCTGTCATCTCCAAGTTTGATTCCTTCAAAAGTTCTCGTCTCTCATCCCCGCTTACTTCCCGGAGCTTGTACCTGGTAAGAAGATTCAACTTGAAACATTAGGCTTTCGCCTAGTGAGAATATTCAATTCAAATTAAAATTTAACAATCAAAATCTCAACAAATAAATCAAACCTGTTCTCACCCATCTTACCGTACACGTGCTTAATCTCAACAACGGAAACCTACTCCAAACTCAAAACTATGACTAACCTTCAGTAAGTCATATTATCACAAACCAGAGCCAAATACGAATCAATCCCAGATTCTAGATCTATGCTCTAATCTAATAAATCGCAATTACACATGCTTATTTATTAGAAAGGAAGTAGGGATTACAATTACTCATGTCAATCTCTATTCTTCCTTAGAAATCAGGAATTACGATTACTCACATCAATCCCATGATTTCTCAATAATGCAAAATAGGAATTACGATTACTCACATCAATTCCATATTTAACATACACTCAGGAATTATGATTACTCACATCAATTCCTTAATTCATATAAATGGGAATTGCGATTACTCACATCAATTCCACATTTAACATACACTCAGGAATTATGATTACTCACATCAATTCCTTAATTCATATAAATGGGAATTACGATTACTCACATCAATTCCACATTCAACATACACACATTGGAATTACGATTACTCACGTCAATTCCACATTCAACATACACACATTGGAATTACGATTACTCACGTCAATTCCACATTCAACATACACACATTGGAATTACGATTACTCACGTCAATTCCATATCTTCATATAAACTAGTGCCTATGGATCCATTACACTTTACTAACGTATATGCTTAACAACATATTACAGCTCATATCATATTCTCAAATCTAAGAATACTAGATAACCTATCGTATCTTCATCCTCAATGCCCCCCCTTCGGCGACTTAGCACGGGGGTTCCGCTACCCGGTTAGCGGATGGGGTCAAGGGGCAACGCCCTTGCGGGGTTTGGGGGCAGCATTCAACCATCAGAACCTTACATTCTTAATTTCTCCAAAGTGTCCGGATAACAGGGGTTTCCGGATACCTTAGACTATTATATTCTTTAGTTCATTTTCAAGATCTATTACCAAAATCTGTAAACTGACTCTTTTTATCCAACTCCCGGTATCCCCAACTCCCGGTATTCCCAACTCCCGGTATCCCCAACTCCCGGTATTCAACACATGTACCGGGACTTCACCGGAACTCATAAGTACCGGGATTTGCCTCTACCGGGACTTCCAACTACCGGGACTTCCAAGTACCGGGACTTTCAACTACCGGGACATTCAAGTACCGGGACTTTCAACTACCGGGACTTTCAACTACCGGGACATTCAAGTACCGGGACTTTCAAGGTTTTGCGTACTGTCCGTTCAACAAGTCCTCAAATCGATTTAAAACATAATATCAGTTCAATCTACTCATCAATTAAGTTCTACTAACATGTTAAGACACACATATTACACATCTATTTCAACATTAATGGCTGAATTTTAAAGAGAGTTGAATAACTCACCTTAATAAGAATCTGAACACTTTTTCTTCCTTTACAGCAGCTAAATCGAACAGCTTAATGAAGTCTGAACATTGTTGCTTCACGTACAAAGGCTTAATCAAACAGCAGAACCCCAAAATCAGTTTCTTCCTTCTTATTTCTTTTTCTCTCGATATCTCTATCTTTTCTCTGTTTCTCGACTTCTTACTGATTTCTCAGTAAACATTCACAAAAGAAAACTTCATTAAGCCAACAATTTGACACCTCATCCTTTTTAAAACAGATGAGTCCTTACTCATTTCCCAAACACACCTCCTACTTAAAGAAATGACATAATAAACCCTTAAGTTAATATCTCCAATTAACTTTACTTTAACCAAATTACAAACTTAACCCTTATGATTAATATTATTCACAAAATAAATCAACGAAAATTCGGGATGTTACATAACGCCTAGTGAGAACATTCGTTTCCATAATAATATTTGCAAAATCAATGTAAACAAGTTATATCAAACCTGATTACCCTTTTTCTTACCATACGTGTAACTCTATTCCGTTAACACGATCTTCATCCAATCCCATGAATATGACTAACACACACATTTCATCATCATATCATGTCCTAGAGCCATACTACGAATCTTCACTGATTCTAGATTAATACTCTTATTCCAGAAATCGCAATATACCCATGCTCATTTCCATTCATATCCTATTCCAGAGCCACACTACGAATCTTTCTCAGATTCTAGATTAATGCTCTTATCCAATAAATCGCAATTACACATGCCCATTTATCGGAAAGGAAGTAGAGATTACAAGCACGTATGTCAATCCCATTTTCTTCCTTAGAAATTGGGAATAACGATTATTACCACACGCCTATTCCACAATTTCCACACACACACTGGAATAACGATTATTACCACACGCTTATTCCAGGGTTTCTCACACACATCAGAATAATGACTAACTTCATCTATTCCACGTGCACATAACCATTAGTACCACACACATCAGAATAATGACTAACTTCATCTATTCCACGTGCACATAACCATTAGTACCACACACATCATAATAATGACTAACTTCATCTATTCCACGTGCACATAACCATTAGTACCACACACATCAGAATAATGACTAACTTCATCTATTCCACGTTCACATAACAATTAGTACCACACACATCAATGGAATAACGATTATTACCACACGCCTATTCCATGTGACTACCAAACACTAGTGCCTATGGATCCATTACACTTACTACACACCTGCCTAGTATCAACTAGAACAATCATTAAGCCTAACAACCTACCATTCAGCTGTAAGTATGTTCAAGCCTCTAGAACTGCATTTCAATTCCTAAACCGTACCTGTTTAGAAGTCAGCAAGTCCTAAAGTTACTGAGTACTCCAAAAGTGACCGGACAGTACCAGTTTCCGGACACCTTAAACTATCCGAACAACACAAGTTTTCCGGATACCCAAGACTTACCGGATACACCAACTTTCTGGATACCCTCATCTTTCCAGATACATCAACTTACCAGGTATTTCACTAATCCGGATGACACCCGGAAACCAAGGTAATCCGGATACCATCCGGTAACTTATTTCATCCGGAAACTATACAAAATTTAAGACTTACCGGATGACTTTGTTGCGTCCGGAGACATTCATCACCACGGTTTCTGAAAAATCAGTCCAATACACAGATTCGTTTACAATCATATAACTACAACAGATTTTATCAGCAACCATCACAAATTCCTTACCAATTTGATGATCCCTTTGCTTTTCTTCCTTTCCTTCTTTCTCCCTTTCCTCTCTTTTCTCTTTTTCTCCAAACCGAACCAACACACAAATGAGATAAAAAAATCTGATTTCAGCTACTTTATCCAAACACACTTTCCAATTGTGACCAAACACACCTCCAAGTTTCAACTTTCCAACAATGACACTTAACTTTGATCACTAACATTTTAACCCCATTTTGAATTATAAATCAAAACATGATCCAAAGTTAAAACTAAAATACAAATAAATCCCAATTCTCATTAAAATACTATTACTGAAAATTCAGGATGTTACAGTTCAAGTAGTCTTAAAGGTGAGTTCAAGTAGTCTTAAAACTGGGTATACGTCAAACTATGTATTTTATATAATGATTCGTTTCGCTTATGTTTGAATATGATGAAAATTAGACAAACAAATGAGGTATTGTGAGCTAATTGTTTGCTCACCAAAGTGGCGTATTTAGATCCGAATCAGGCAACTTAGGGTGACCCCCTTTGTTACGTTTGTATTGGGGTCACTCCTTTACAATTAGATGGGTTGCTCCAATTGGGTGTTTTTATGGAGTACCGTGCTCTGGTGGTGTCAGATACTCGACTAATAGGCATGGTGTCTCTAAGACACAACGTGCACGTCGTGATTATGTCAAAATTAATTAGCCTAACGGATAAGTGGACTGTTGGGTATTGTGCCTTCACTGATTTCGGTTTGTTGTGGGTCTCCCCCACGTGGTGCGATGTTTATTACCCCTTTATGAAAATAATAACCACGTTTTTTTATGTTTTTAGTGAAAAGTAACGTGTTGACTTGCATATCACTATTATTTACCAATCATGCATCGTTTGAATTTATGAAACAGAATAAATTTTTATTGGATGTTTTATGATACAAACTATTGAACTCACCAAATTTGTAGTCTGATTTATTTTGTTCTTCGACGTGTGTCGCAGGAGGATAAATGGGTATCATTGATGGTGTTAGTGGAGGTAAGCATTGTTTCACAAAACTATTGGTCGATACAGTGTTTTGATTACCGTATCGATTGGGACTGAATATTAGTTCAAGATAATATTTAGTAGATTTTAAATCTCTACACTGGGAATATGGTTGTAGGTAGTAAATAATATACGTGGTGTAAATACCCGTTTTGGTTTGGGATTTGTCAAGTGTATATGTACATATGATTTACAGGATATAAAATAGGCGTATAACGATTTTTCGAAGAGGTCATGTCGAATTTTCGGTAGAAATGTTAGAATAAAATATTGGGGTGTTACAGCGGTTTAGGAAATTTTCCAAGCCAAGCAATTTAACATCAAAGTGACCAAACCAGTGAAAATCGGACTAAAAAAACGGTCTGGTCTAATCGGTTTGAGCCTCTTATAGGATGCAAACTAAAAAAATACATAACATCTATATCAAAAATAAAATTTATACCAATATAACATTACTAAAAAAATAGTACACCGAATTATAAAAAAAACACTTATCTATAAAATTAATAAAACGTTGAGCAAGTTGAAAAAAGTTAAACAAATCCACCAATAATAGTTGAAATTTTGGTCAAACATTGAGTAAGTTGAAGGACAATTTGAAGTTTTGGGTTTATTTTTAACAGATGTCAGAACTTTGCCAATTTAGCGAACGTGATCACTTGAGAAATAAAAAACTAAAACATAATATCTTAAACGGATTTTTTTTTAATTTGGGCCAAAAAATTGAGCTTACAACGTGAAAACTAAATATAATACATGAATATTTTTTGTGGTTGGTTAAGTCCATATCGCTAAAAAAATCATTCAAACGGTAGACTAGACCTGACATTTAGATTATTTAAACTGCCAAAAACAATTCAGTTTAACTTGGTTCAACCAGTTTGAACTTTTGAAGGATTCAAGGTTTTTTTGAACAATCTAATGATATCAAACATATAAAAATACATCAATTAGCAAAGTTTATATATTAATTTAAGCAATGAACAAAAGAAGATATTTATGTATATGGGGTGGGGATATTATTGATAATGTATAGGGGTGAGCATCGGAATTGGATACCTGTCTTTGGAACCGAAACAGTTCTAGAACTGCCGGTTTTGGAACCGGAACCGATGTGATTGGTTCCGGTTCCTAAACCGATTAAGACTGGTTCCGGTTTTGATTCTCATTTTTTTGGAACCATTACCCGCTGGGTATCCGCCGGGACCGGGTACCCGGACTTGCTGGTATCCAGAACCGGAACCGATGGGTACCTGCTATTTTTAATAAAAATTATTTATATATTTATTAAACTTAAATATTTAATGTCGTGTTATTGGTTTTGTTAGGTGTTTTGTTCGTTTTGATCCAAATGTTTTATATGTTAATTCTTGACGTAAAGACGTTATGTGTTATGTAAGCCGTTTTGTTGACGTCAAGACTCAATACTCGAGAATTTTCTAATTTATTTATGTAATAATTAGCTTTTAGCTAATTATTTTTCATCATTTGTTGTATTTATTACTTTAATTGGTACTTTGTAGTTTGCAATAAACTTAAAATTACATTTTTATTGTATGAAATATTACAAATTTAAAAAAGAATTTTTGACAGCGGGCACCCGAAACCGGAACCGACGGTTCCGGGACCGGTTCCAAAACATAGAGAACCGATGTAAACGATTCTGATTCCGATTTCTTCATTATAAGAACCACCGATTCCGATTCAAATTTCTATTCCATAAAATATAGTCGAATACCCGATTCAGGGGCAATCGTGGTGTAAACCGGGAAAGGCATCAAATAAGGTAAAAGTCTTGGGTTATATCGCCTTGGATGCACGCAGCCATCACGTGCATACCACATGGGACCATTTCGCTTTCCTTCACGTGGCAATTCTACACAACTCAACACATCACATCATTTCACTTCTTCTAACGTTTGGTTCTTTAAAATTAAAATTAAAAATAAAATTAAAAATAAAAATAAAAATAAAAAACAAAAAACAAAAAATCTTTTATCTCTCGTAGGAGCATCTCCAAGGTCACTATTAAAATAGAAGATATTAGGTTTTTGTTTGCTATTTTTTTAAACAGCTATTTTATTTGTTAAAATAGAGATTTATGAAAAAATCTTTAAATATAAAGAATTATCTATAATTCTCTAAATAGGAGAGAAAAATAATTATTTTATTCAACCCATCAGTACCATAAATCTTTTATCATTTTATATTAAGTTTTTCTTTTAAAATGTATTGAGAATATAAATTAGAGAATATTATATTAATATAATTTGTGTTAAAATCTCTAAACAAAGCTATTGGAGATGAATGTAACTTTGTTTAGAGATTTTAACATTTGATTCTCTATTTTAGAAAAATTATAGAAAACTTGTTGGAGATGCTCTAGGTAACTAGCATCATACCCGTCCTTAATCGTATACGACGTGACTTTAATTTAGATTTATGTGTAAATTCTCAACTGTCATTCTATTTTCAAATATTTTTTCTTAATTCATGTCTACTATTTTTTGTCACTCACGATGTTAATTTCATGGTTTTATATGGTATATAAATTGAATGTTGATATGTTTGGACTTGCAAGGTAGAAGAGTTCTCAATACGATAAAATTTGTTTTTCTTAAATTTAAAAGAGCAATGCAGACATTAACAGTTTGTTTTCTTGTTTTGCCACTTGTTTATAAAATAAAATCCAAAATATATATTAGAACAAACTTGAAAAATAAAAATCCACCAACCAAATCTGTACTTAGAAAATAAATACCTAAATAATCATAAAACATAATTTTTTAATTGACAACTAATGAAGTAGAAGATAAAACAATAAAAGTGGTTGAGAGTGTTTTGAGATGCAAACAATTTTTATTTACATTGTCTTTCTTAGTAGAGAAAACTTCATCCATTTCTAATATTTTGTAAATTGAAATAATGTCTCAATGTTGATGTTAAACTTGTATACAAATAGTTAGTCCTGTAAGTAACATTAAGCATTATATATGGTGAATGGACACAAAATTATCTTCCCAATTGAGCTTATAATACCTGTTTTGTAACCTAATATCTTAAATCAATTTTGCGTCGGTTGTAAATAAAACTCTGTAATTAATAGTTCCATTAAGAGGTAAATCCAGTTTGGCAAAAAAAATGTCTGCCTCTTAATGGTTCTAAAACCCTTTGAATGATTTAGCATCCTGGGTCTCCCCTTAACCATTCAACAATCTGATTTCATTCTAAACAATTATCAAACAACCATATTTCATTTTGCACTATATCATAAAACTCTTTTAATCATTCTAACCACTTAATCATTCTGCATCAAACCATTCAGCAACTGCCAAACGACCTCTAAATCAACTAAATAGAAAAAGGTTGTTTCAGATATTATCTTAAAGGATAAATAAAACGATAACGAATTTTAATTCGAAAAAAAGGACCAAAAAAACTGCATTGTGTTTACTTTTAATATATAGCGGTATGTTAGAATGATACATAATATGGTGCAATGTACTTAAAGTAACAAATATGATATATGCAACGTATTTAAAAAACAATTGACAAAATTTATGCCTACATGTTAAATAACAAACATACAAAAGTAGGAAAAAACCTTAAAAATCTGACAATAAAAACACCACGGTTAATAAGTTTAAAACGCCAAAACCAAATAACATGCTTAAATGTTAAGGAAGCAACAACGTATTCAAGAATTGTGTACTGCAGAGGTCTGTGACCCCGACCTAAACTCCAAAAACAACCAAGCACATAAGAGCATCTCCAACAGCTTCTCCATTTTGGAGAAAATGGAAAATATGAGGATTTTGAGCTATAACTATGCTCCAACAGCTTCCCTAAAACTATCTCCAAAATGAAGAAAGTGGGAGAGAAAATAAGTTTTTCTCCAAATATGGAGATAACCCAAAAAATGATTACTAAATAAGAGCACCAATAGAAATATTTGAAAATAAATATTTTAACAGATGACTTTAATATTATAATCAACAAACATTTTTTTTCCTTTAAAAAATGTTTGTTACTCTAAAATGGGAAATCTATTAGAGATAAATGCAATTTTGTTTAGAGATTTTTTGACTTTTGTTTCTCCATTTTAAAGAATCTGTTGGAGATGCTCTAAGGGCTTGTTTGGAAATGGCTTAATGAGACCTTTGGCTTATTCAGTCAACCATCTTGAGAGGTTTGGAAGTGGCTTAATTAATGAATTGGCAGGGAGCTTATTCGCTCAGCAAAAAAATAAATCCCTCTGCATTAAGTCATAAACTGGTCATTTCTTCCTCTTTTGCCCTTCTCCCTATTTCATCAAATCCCTCTGGATAGTGTGTTTGCTCCTCCCAATCAAGATAACGAACAACCTGCAGGACATAACCCTAGTCATTCGAAGCATTCTTGACAAATATCGGAAGCACTCTTGTCGATGGCACTTTGCTGGGGTTTCTTGTAAGATGAAAATTATTTGAAGATGAAAATTACTTGGAGATGGGGATTCTTGAACAATGATTTGGTGGTAATCGAAGAAGTGAAGTGAAGAACATGAAAATTATTTGGAGATGGAGTTGAACCATTGAAGAAGATAATGGATCCCACTTTTGATTTCTTCTATAGGTTTTTTGACCCAGGTTCATCATTGCCATTTTCAATACCATTTTTAGTAATTGTTTTATCATCTTTACTCCTCTTCTAAACTTGAGGTTGGACATTGGTGATGTTTATGTGTCAAAAAAAGTAAAGGTTTATGAGTTGGGTTGTAGGCGCATAAACATGAAACTTTTTAGGATGCATTTTGACCAGAAATCATAACAAACCTCGGGAGCAGGAACATGACCAGATGAAGTGTTTTACAAACATGGTTTTTGACAGAGGAGATGGTTTTTTGACAGAGGAGATGGTTTTCACTCGATTATAAGCTCCCGATTTCTATAGCAGAGGAGATGGTTTTAGACAAAGATAGGGATGCACATAAGTTGTTTGATGAAATGACATGGAGAAATGTAATTTAGGTATAATAATAAGGGTAAAATGGTCATTTAAATCATACAGACAGTTTATTAAGCACAAACAAACAACAAAATATCATAATCTAGACAGACATCTATATCCATACAGAACTTAATAAAAAACCAACCAAACAGCCCCTAAGGGTAGAGGTAACCCTTTCAGTTGGTAGGGAAAAAGAAAAAACCATTTGGAGGACTTTTATTCTTCATTACCGTACGCGGCGGGCATGGACTAACTATGTCACTATGCAATCACAATGTTTTGCATCATAATTTGCAAGTAAAATATACACAATAAAATATAAAACAATGATTTACCTTAAAGAAAGTATATTTCTACTAAATATACGTAATTTATTCTCATTAAATTTGAGTATCAATTCTCTAAATCTGACATGTGGTATATTGATATTTCATCATCGCACAATACAAAATTCAAAAAGACAGTAATAAAATATAGATAGGACTGAAAGTAGCATTGATTGTATATCGATTGTAGGTGAGTGAGCTCTGATTCAAATTTATTTTCCGGTCATTTAACAATCAGAATAGTGTATATTGTCTAGAAAAGACATTCCATCATAGATATCTTCATAACTATTAAGCACAACATAAACTAATTTCTAAAACAAATCATAGTCAGATGAACATTTATCTTAGAAGTATGAAAAAATAGGGCAGTTTTTTGAAAATAGATAAGATGGAGATCAAGTTTGGTAAAGGTTTATAAGTCGCTATTAATCTGAAATATGGACCAAATTGTTACTCATCATATATCCTCTAACATCTATTTCTTACCAGAAATGAATTCTCTGCTGAGATTGTTGAGGGGTAGGCCAAGCAGATATTGGCAGAGCTACAAGCAGGTCGTTGCCAACTTCACTATTGGCTCTGTTCTGTTGCATCATTTCAAGATACTACTGTTGCTTCGCCAATTGTTGTCGTCTCAACTGCCGAAACTACAAACAGAAAATGAACACGGTATATTAGCGGGTTCTACTAAAAATCGTGAAAATTGATCCGGGGAACTCACTTGAGCAACTTTTAGTTGTTGGTAATGGAGGCTAGGGCTTGGCGTTCTTCGAGGTGCTTGTGGAGCTCGAAATTTTTTATTTACGTTATAATACTGAGTAACAGCTTCTTCAACCATCCTCATCTGAGCAACTTCACCATGGGCAACGTGTAGAAGATCTAAAGAATGGTCGTTGCGCTTAAACGGTGCCTCCGGGCCTCGCGATGAATTGCAATTAGGGCTTCACATGCTTGAACCCTGTTTGCAGCCATAATACAAACAAGCCCCAAAAAACAAAAAGGGTGAAAACGATACCTTAGAGAGGTTGTTTTCGATGTTCAAATTGGAATCTGATTTCCAAAAATCTTCTTAAAGAGTGTTGCTCGCAAAAATTTCGAGGTTAAACCGCTGAGACAATCTTGTTCATAGCTTTCTGTCTCAATAGAGCCCATAACAGACTCCACCGGAGAACTGAACTTAGATCCGAGTTTGGGTCGTATGACCTAAAACCATAAAAAACCCAGAAGAAGCCTTGTTCTTGCAAATTCCGGAGTTGGTTTTTAGATGACCGCAAACAATATTATTCAAGTACGAGAAAGGTTGAAAGTTGCGCGTGACCGACAAAAGAGCTATGCAGACAAAAGACATAAGGATATCAAATTTCATGTCGGAAGGGTGTGGTGCGTTTTGGAAAGAAGGGGAAGTTGAGTTCGCACTATATTGAACCATATGAGATTACTAAACGAATTGGGGAAGTGGCATATAAGTTGGAACTACCCGAAGACTTACGCTAAATCCACAAAACCTTCCATGTCTCAAACTTGAGAAAGTGTTTAGCAGAGGTTGATATGGCTATACCATTGCATAAAGTGCGAGTGGACGAGAAATTGAACTTTGTCGAGGAATCTGAGGCGCTCATTGATCGCAAGGTTAAGAAATTAGTGTCATACTTCCTTCACTGTTCCTCTGCATACAAAGGATATGATGGGTTAACAAGTGTTCACATCAACTACAAAAGCTGAAGTGAAAAGTACAAGTATGCATGGATCAACAAATCAGATAAAGACATATGTTAAATTTGAAGGAGAGTATCTAATGCAATGAAGGATATAAAAGGTTTTCATTGTAATTACTTGAAAATCACCCATTTTGAAAAAACTTCTCTGTGAAAGCTTCAAAGTAAATTCGACGTCACAATCTGAAGACTATCTCAGTTCTTCAGATCTGAAAGAGAATTCTTCTCTCTTTCAACGTTAGTGAATTTTCGCCAATCATATAGTTTAGGATCACAGGTATTATTTTCCTAGCTTCCATAACATATCTGTAATTTTATGTTTGAAAAAAATATAAAAGTAAAAAGTAAAAATTTATCGTGTTTGTATTCAACCCTCACTTTCTACAAACACCTTATGTATATGTCAGAGTAATCCACGACCAACAATTTTTTATTTCAATTTTGAAATTTGGGGTAGATTCTTTTATGTATATAATTACAATATAAATTACATAAAATACGGATTTTTACAATATTTTTGTTAAATAAAAATAAAACCATCGACAGACACCCGCCATTTCCATCAAACCTATTAGGCCATCAGTACCGCATGCGGGCTCGGGCTAGGCAGCGGGTAGGGCGGGCTCCAGCGGGTTACGGTATGGGGGGAGCGGGCTAGGTGCGGGCTCGGGCTGAGCGGGTTTGTAGGCCATCCTCAACGCATTGATAAAAGCCCTCAAGCCCTCAACGCCACATCAGCGCCACATCAGCTAAGCCCTCAAGCCCTAAAGACCCCAGCGCTATCCTCAAGCCCTCTTGTCACCTCATTTTTTTAATTCTTTTATTTATACATTTAATTATTTAACAAAATAAAAATATTTATATATTTTTTAATAAATAAAAATAAGATAAATAATAAAAATAAAAATTCATATCATTCATTAAAAAATTAAAAAATTAAAAATTACAAAATACAAAACACTACCAATTATGATATTTTTTAATTTGCTCTTTTCTCGCTACCGTAACCATCAAAGCGGGCCCCGAAAGATGATCATGCGGGGTTATGAAAAACTCGAAGTCTTTATCAAATCGTTTTGCTCGTTCGATTTCTCGTTCGTGTTCCAACTTATCTCGTTCGAGTTCGAGTTTTTTCATTTTGTACTCCATTGTATCATCAATCTTCTCGTTGAACGTCGTCAACAACTGAGTAACACTTTCGTTCGTATTCGACCCGCTCGTATTACTCATTGATGTTTTTTTTGCCTTGTTTCTCCCGATGGGTCGTTGAAGTTGCTCGATGAAGTTGTCGTCATCGTCATCATTGGAAGGGTTGGTACGTTTTGAACCCCGCGATGAAGTTGTCGTCATCGTTGGAACGACTCCCCATTTTGGACAATTTTTTAGGACTTCCCAAGCTTGTTGGTTAGAGAAAGCAAACCCTTGTTGTCGTTGGTACCGTTCGTGTGCCGTTCGTGAAATGTCGGCATCACTCATTCCGCTTGATCTATTATTGACCAAGTTGTTGTAGAAGCCGCCAAAAAGATCAATTTTTTTATTGAGGTTGTTAAACTTGTTGTGGAGTTGATGAGTTGTTCTATAATTTTCGCGACCCATCGAACTAAAGAACACTTTCCCGATTCGGGTCCAAAAACTATCTACATTTATGTAAATTCAAGTATAAGAATATTAACAAGAATAATAATAATAATAATAATAACAATAATAATAATAATAATAACAATAAAAATATTACCATGGGTTTGTGCGTTACCGATAACGGGGTCCTCCGAAACGTCAACCCACGCCGACACTAACGCGAGTTCCTCATCTTTAGTCCACATTTGTTTGGGGGCTCTATTTTCATATTGTTTGTTTTTTCCTTTTCTCGATGGTTGAGGGTTTGATGGTTGAGGGTTTGATGGTTGTGCGTAGATGGATTGTGGTGTGTGCGGGCTAGAATGTTGGGTTTCCGGAACAATGTCGTCAGCGAGATTGATGAAGGGTGAAGGAGGATTGAAGTTGGCCGGAGTAAAACCTTGTTCAATCAAACCGGGACGTGTAAGTTGGTAAGGAATTTGTTGCAGATGGCCTAATGAGTTGTAAAATTGTTGCGGATATTGTGGCGGATTTTGTTGCGACCATTGTGGCGGATATTGTTGCGACCATTGTGGACGATAACCTTGTTGTGTAAACGCTTGGAAACCAAGCTCCGGGTCTTCTTGCGGTTGCGGTGTATCCGGTCGGTTACGACGGGATGTAGGTGTTTTGTTTGGATTCATGATGAAATTTGAGAGAATTTGAGAGAATTTGAGAGAGTTTGAGAGATTGTTGGTGTGAAAAAATAAGAGGTTGGGGGTTAATATATATAGTGTGATTAAATTGAAAAAAAAATTAATTTTTTTTTAATAAAAGTAGCCGTTGGTAGTTATTTATTTTCAAGATTTTAAAAAAAATAAAAAATATAAAAGGAGCCGTTGGAGAGCTCTCGGGTTTCTCGGGTTTGAAAGCCCGCACGCCGAGCCCGAGCATGAAGCCCGCATGCCTCCAACCGCTGCCCGCACGAGCCCGTGGAACCCGAGTGAAAATTTGCCATATTTTAATGATTTTTAATTAAAATTTACATTTTCAACCCCTATACTTATTTACTAAATTTACTTTATACCTTTTAGTTTCATTATTTTAATTTTACATTTAACACATATAATCGTTTATTAACTAAAACACGTTAAAAAATACGTTTTAATTTTAACAAGTTACACCATTATAATCGTCTCTTCGATACGTTCGAAATGAGCCCAACATTGATTTTTTTTGGATTTATATATTTTAATATATATCATATAAACTACATAAAATTATTTTTTGAGTAAACTATGATTTTGGTCCCTGTGGTTTACTGTTAATAACGGTTTTCGTTTTTGATCTTTTAAAACTGCTTTTTTATCCTTATGGTTTCTATTTTCCTTCCATTTTCATCCCTCCATCCAACTTTGTTAAAATTAGAGTTAATTCTTCCAAAAAATAATTGAGAAAATTACATATTTATATCAAATTTTACATTTTTATCCTTAAGTTACGACATTTTTCTTCTTATTATTTTTCTTATTTTTATTTATTAAAAAATATATAAATATTTTTATTTTGTTAAATAATTAAATGTATAAATAAAAGAATTAAAAAAAATGAGGTGGCAAGAGGGCTTCTACGGAGCGCTACGTTAGTAATGGTTATTTACCGAGAAAGTAATATGTCAATAACATGTAACAAGTCTATAATCCAAAATCGTCAACACCGTCACAAATTCGATGGTAAAATCCCATCGATAATCTCTCAGTAAATTGTCTATAGCATGGGTTCACATTTTACTTTAACAAACATAAAATAAATATTGCGACAAATTATTGATGACCACTTTTATCGATTCATATTAAACTTCATTATTTGCCAATGAACCTATGGGTATAATAGCAATATATTATTAAGTAAAGCTATAATTTATTATAGCCTTCTTATTTAAACCAATAAGATTGACTTATTTTCCTTATTATAAAATAATATAATCAAGGAACGTCGATTTAATAATAGAGAATCAAAAGTCTTTACGGATAAATAAACATGAATATCATGACATAGCCTTCAAATATGACTTTTGAAGGTTGCCAACTTGAGTGTTATGCTCAAGAAACTAAAAACACAAGATTCATAACCAAAATTTAGTCGTAAAATACACAAAAGGAAAGAGTACAAGATACCATAAACAAAGATCACAAAAAATACTTGTCAAGAACAAATAACCAAAAAAGTTAATGCCAAATCAAGAAAAAATGAATCAAAAGTAAAGAACACATATATCTTGAACACGGTGGTTTCGATCCTTTCGGTGATGAAACTAATCATTCAAAAATGATCAACCACGTTTTTAGTAACTTTATAATGAGTAAAAGGGTTTGTTGTAAAGTTACATTCTCCCAAGGTCCAAGCAAAAACATCATGGTTTTTGTTAATGCTAAAAATCGTCCAAAGAGAGATTTAAAGACGGTGTGGAGCTTTAACAAGTAAATAAAGGTATCTCGTGACAAAATCGTACGACAGATAACAAAAAAGCAGAAAAGACAACAGAATTTGGTGACGTGGAAAACTCCGTCAAGGGTAAAAACCGCGGTCGACTATAGAAGTCGACGGTGCACTATGGTCGTCAAACATGGACAATGTCCTTTAGAAACCAAGTGTTGAGTGTACAACTGATTACAATGAAAATAGAAATAAACTAAGTCGTGAGTTTCTATTGAGCGTCGTGTGTTTAAGTCGGTTGTCATGAGATTCTTCGAGAGAAAGTGAAGTTTGCTGGATGATACTTGCTCTTGTTCTTAGAGTATTCTGGAAATCAGTGTGCGTCCGTGAATGAGGCCTTCAACTTGGTTTATATAAGCTTTGGAGCCATAAATGTTCTTCATAAATGCAGGAAACGGTTCTTGACAGTTAATGCGTTTGATTGCGGTCTTCAGTTATGATTGTTGTCCTTAAATGCGCTTCACCTGCATTAATTAGACACAAAGAAAACGCTTGTCGAGAGTTAGTTAATCATGGTCGCAAGGAATGTTACGACGGTCGTGAGGTTTTACGAAGGACCGTGGTCGTAGGCCGTGAATAACTTACGACCACCGTGTTACGTGACGACTATGGTCATGGTCGTGCGTAGATCATATGACCTTATCTTAATACAAGACTTATCGTACAATATATGTCGTTTAATTTATGGCATCGGTCGCGCTGTATGTTTGTTTTACCCGAACAGTTTTCACAAAGGATATTTTTAAAAACCTAGCCGTATGATTTTACGCTACCAAATTATGTAAAAGATAACTTGTTTTTATGACAATAACTTTTATAAAAATGTAATTGTTGATGGTTTAATGTGACTATTATTTTTACCGTTAAAGATATTTGTCAACGAATAATATAAAGTAAATAACTTCGTTCTTGTATTGTTATTATTTTTATAATATTAGTAAAAAACTCAAATACAAATATTTATTGTTGAATACATACATTTGTCACAAAGGAAAATTAATTAGCAATGGTTTTATATGAATTCAATTACATGTTTCTAACAAAAAAAAGTTATCCTTCATTCAAACTATATTATTTTTTAATACTATAGAAATAATTAATTATAATATTTCTAGAAATATGAGGTCCTAGTATGACTAAAATGGTAAATTAAACCAATATGTGTGATCTAAGTTATGAAAAAGAAGATGTATAAAAGAAGCAAACCCTAAACCTACATGTATTGAAAGTTAATTTAGTGAAAGTTTATTAGAACATATCATATTGGTTTATTATGAGACCCAAAAATTAGATCTCATGTTATAACCCTATATGGGCATGTGTCGGACGAATGGACTAATTAGTATAGAACGAATCACTGTGACAAGTAAACCAAACAAACCACGAGACCATGTCGAGTGACCAACTAACTTGGACTTGATTGGCAGACGAAAGGGTCGTTAGGATAGGCAAAGGTTAGTCGAACCAAGAGACCATTGCATTGAAGGGGACAACAATATATGAGTACATACAAGCAACAACTTACTATCATATATCTCCCCAACTTTCTGATAACTAACTTAATTGTTGAAGCCTATCCTCAAGAATACACTCCCCCGCAATATTAGTTCTAAAGTTATTGTTTTTTTCTTCGAGTGATTTAGATGGTTTGACCAAAAACAATTCATACTTTAATTAAACAATAATGAACAACTTAACAATTTCAAGACGAATAGACTATTCTAGCATATTTTTCATCTTCACAGGACTGCAGGAGTGCATCTATGTTTATTCATTATAAATATTAACAATATATTGTACATCTTGGTAATTAGATTATCAACCACACCAAGAAAAATACCTTGAAGTCCAAGAAAACAATTCCAACTTTTCTTTCATTATTTAGATCCTTAATTAATTACATTTAGCATACTTTGAATTAATATATAATTAGTATGTAATTGATATCTAGCTAAGATGACAAAAAAGTAGACCCATTGAAAGTTTTGCAATTAAAACAAAATCAGCAAATGGAATAAAACACAAACTTAACCCTTAATAATAAATTGCACCATAAACACATTTTTAGGCCTATGAAAACAACATTCCTTTTATTCCGATAATTAGATCATCGGTTACTTAATTAGATCGATTGATCCAGTTTCAGTTGATAGCTATATGAGGATTATGGTTCAATGTCATGACTGTCTATATATGTAAATGTCACCCTTCCATTAAACCTCGTTAAAACCATAGGATTGTGGCAAAGTGGTTGAAGCTCTCGAGGATGTGAAATATCCAATTTACTCAGGGTTCAATTCGAGACGTGCACAAAAAATGTGACCACTAAAACTAAATATTAAGATGGATAAATTTTAATTATTTCTATGAAGATAACTATTAAGACTTGTTTGTTAGTAGCTTAATGAGGTAAATGAGACTCATAATTTATATGGTGAGCTATGATTTTTTGGTAGTGACTTAATGAAATAGAAAGTATCTTATTCAGTAAACTTTATTAGGAGGAACTTTATGTATATATAAAGTCATGTTTTTTTTTTCAAAACCACCCCAACCAATTAAAAAACACACTTACTCTATCTATGATAAAACCTTTCTAAACAAAGATCATCTCGGTCTATACAAATAGTTTAATCTACACAAACAACCTTATTCATACAAGAATCAATCCAACAACCTCTTAATTATTATTGAGAAGAAGAAAATTGTATTTTAATTGGAGTATATATATTAATGGGCCATATATCCAACACTTACCAGTAAGATTTGAGACTTTCATAATTAAGTTATCTGGCAAATTTGTTTTCAATTAAAACAAAATCGTATGCAATATTTTTATCCAACAGACTCTTATCACGTAAGAGTGACCATGACACTTACTTACCGGATAAGACTTTTAATATCTTAATCAACAATGTGATTTTCAAAATAAACTAATTGTTAAGATTCGACTTTAACTTTTCATAAGAGTTTTAACTTTTAATTTAAAATATGGGAAATTGACTCATATAGTTAAAAGGAAAAATGAAAATTGGCTTCCTAGCTGTTTTTATCTGGGTTTTGCATAAATAGTCAATGAGTTTGTACTCCGCATTTGTAATTGTGGACCTGTTCAAAAGTACGAATTTGACAGTTTTTCTTTAAAAAGAATTTTATAGCGCGGACCTAGGTCATTTTTTTTTAGAAAATCGACTTTTTATGGATAATAAGGGATTGACACGTGTTTGCTTGCGGTCCACAGACTTTAGGTCGAGTCAGAGTACATACCCGTTGTTTATTTTGATAAATCAAAAAAATGTATGGCTAGGAGGTCAAATTTTCAAGTTTGTTTTAACTAACAACCAATTTCTCAAAATATTCTCATAAATATTTAAATGAAGAATTTATATCAAGGAATATGCTCCAATAATATTAATGAGAGAGAGAGAGAGAGAGAGAGAGAGAGAGAGAGAGAGAGAGAGAGTTGATCGAGGTGCCACATATAAGTCTGCATGTTCAGCTCTAATACTATTACGCCACGCACCTCACACTATCCTCGTCACCCCTTCTCTCTCGTCATCACACCTATTTATATTTAGACTAAATTATCTTTTTAGTCCTTATAGTTTGTTGAAAAATTCTAATTTGTTTAAATGATTTTAGAATTATAATTATAATTTTCATGATTTAGACCATCTCCAACAGCTTCTTTATTTTGGGGAAAATTGGAGAATATATAGAGATTTTAGGTTGTTTTTTTGTTTAAACAACTTCCTCAAAACTATCTCCAAAATGGAGAATGTAGGAGAGAGAATAATTTTTTCTCCAAATATGAAGATAATATAAAAAATGATTACTAAATGAAAGCATCAATAGAATTCTTTGAAGAAAGGTATTTGGAGAGAGAGAATAATATTTTAATAGATGAATGAAATATTTTAATATTACAATTAATGTTTTTTTCTTCAAAATGGGGAATTTGTTGGAGATGCAAGTAAAAATTTTAACAGATTTTCACTTTTGGTTCTCTGTTTTTGAGAATTTTTGGGGAATCTGTTGGAGACGCAAGTAATTTTTTTAGAGATTTTCATTTTTGTTTCTCTATTCTGGAGAAATTTTTGGGAATGTGTGGAAGATGCTCTTATAATTCGTTACCTTTTTCGTTCTTATGATTTAAAATTTATTGTTTTTTTTCATCTCTATGGTTTACAATTCGTTTATATTTTCGTCCTTCATACTGAAAAACACTGTTCTAAAAGGCTCGTTGCGGTTCAAAACTTGTGTCTCACGCCACGTTATGCATGTGACACGTCATGGCCTGATGTGCGGTCTTTTGTAACGCGATATTTGATTTTTCTTTATGTTTTTTATGTCTTATTTGCTAGTTTTTTTTAATACATAACCTAATTTAACTTGTTTATTATTATTGACTCATCGTTTAATAGTACAAAACTTATGTTTTTAAATATAATATTATATATATTTTTTTTTGAAAGGCATTTTGCACTTCAGGAGGTGTCCTGAATAAGTCCAGACTAATCCCCCCACGACCCGGCCCAAACAGCAGGCTCACGATCTGCCCCTTGATTCAGGGATACCTCCGCGTGATCACCACGGGGTTCGAACCCAGGTAGTAAGGGCTTCCACCACTTACCCTCCCAGGATGTTATCGAACCACTGGGCTACAACATCTTTGGTATATAATATTATATATGATATAGAGATTTACCGCCATAAGTCACACCTTTATCAACACCATGACTTCTAAGGCTTGAGCCTTGCACGTCTCACACCATTTAGAACCCGTTTAAAAGTAGTGTCTTGACGTCAAAGAACAAAAAATAGAAATGAACTACAAACCATAGGGACGAAACTCGAAATTTTAAAACCACAGGGACGAAATCCGTAGTTTTTAACAAACCATAGGGACTAAAAACGTAATTTACTCTTATATTTATCTCCCCATTTCATCCCTTCAACAAATTCATCCATCCATCCATCTGTCTCTCCCAATCCCAATTGCCAAATACATAATTTCTTTCTTTTTATAATTATTATCATGATGGATGGTGTTTGTTCAGACCAACAACACAAGTTTCAATCAGCCCACCAACTCTATCTCACCACCAAGAAACCCTTTCAAAACCTTGAAATCCCACCTCGCAAACTGCTCACTCATCGTCTTGCTGCCACTCTCTCATCTGAAGAAACCCTCTTTCAGAAATTTCTTCCGTACAACAATTCTGGTCTAGACGACGACTCCGATCCGTACGCTTCCGACCACTTTCGGATGTACGAGTTCAAGATTCGTAAGTGTACTCGTAGCCGATCGCATGATTGGACTGATTGTCCGTTTGCGCATCCAAGCGAAAAGGCTCGCCGGAGATGCCCACGTCGGTTTAATTATTCCGGCACCGTGTGTGCGGATTTCCGACGTGGTAGTTGTAGCCGTGGCGATTCGTGTGAGTTCGCTCATGGGGTTTTTGAGTGTTGGCTTCATCCGTCTCGTTATCGTACCGAAGCGTGTAAAGACGGTAAGAATTGCCAGCGGAAAATCTGCTTTTTTGCTCACACTCCTAGCCAGCTTCGGTCACTGTCACCGGCGGATTCACATGTGAATAATTCTGGACATTGTGCTTATTGTCGGTGTCATCCAGGTATACACCATACAAATTCGCCTACTTCTATTCTCGATTTGGACAAATTATCGCCTCCCACTTCGCCCCCGATCTCCCCGGCCCAAACCCCGATCTCCCGTTTTTCTGACATGTTAGCTCGCACCGAGTCATGTGGGTTGACTCATCTTGGCAATGGCGGTTCTGGCTACAAAGATTCCAAGAACGATCTCATGATAGAAGAACTCATGCAGTCCATGAAAGGTATTGTGATTGCAAGTAACAATGGATTTACATGCTTGACTTTTGTATTGATAGAGAAAAATGTACAAGATTAGAATGAGATCGACTTTCTCTCTCTAGAATCTAGTTGTCAATACAACAATGATCTCTCAAGCTACAAGTCTCACAACACACACTTAACTACAACAACTAACAACAAGCTATTTATATGAACTACAAAACATGACATATTAAGCTAACTTTGACTTTGACTTTAGCTTAGTATATTGTGATCTCATATACAACATAATTTGCACTGACAGGTATGCATATGAATGCAACAAATGCAGTTGAAGCTCCTAATAGGAATTCGATGTGGAAGGATTCTTTCATTGGTGGTGGTGATCAGTCATTATTTGCTTTCTCTCCTTCGACTTCATCCCCATGCGGATCCGGGTCGGGTCGGGCTTTTCCGAGACAATGCTATCTGGGTATCAACGAAGACAAGTTCGTGAACGATCAGAGCTCGACGAATGGTCCAGATCTCGACTGGGTGAATGATCTTCTCACCTAGATGATCAAGAGAAGGAGAATGTGTACATATATGAAGAATGTTTATTGGGGATTGCCATATTAGAATTATTATTATTTTCATTATTAGATTATATAAGTAAATGCAATGATTGTTAATTTCCAAGTGTTTAAATGTGTCAGCAGAAAGCTAGTTTTGTTGTAATCTTGGATAAAAAGAGAGACGATGATGATGAATCAATGTATTGAAATGGTAAATATCGTAAATTCATGTGTGAATGAACAAATTCATTCTCTCTTGTAATTCGTTGTTGGTTGTGAATGTCTCCAACTTTTACTGCTTTCATTCTCTTTTTCCTTCACAAGTAAAGTTTAAGATATTTGGGTCCACATTTGGAAATTAATAATGATGAAACATAATAAGATTCTTCAAAATAATGTTTTTAATTAAATGTACATTCATCAACAAATAAGAAAGATTCTAAATAATTACAAAGATTGTGGTGTATTGGTTAAGGTCGTGTGGATGTGGTGGAATATTTCATCTGTCTAGAGTTCGAATCCAGGCGTATACAACTTATGGCTACTGTCCTTTAGTCAAGGGCTGATGTCTTACAGTCATAATTTATAGTCAGGACTGATGTCTTACCGTCATAATTTGCAAAGAATTAGTCTAGACGGAGCCTAAAACATCCTTAAAGAAAGAAAGGTTATAAATGTAAATTCATTAAATGTAAGACAATTAATTTTGCCCTCTTTAATTCAACTTTGTATGTTGATACTTTTAGACTTTGGATACTTCAAAAAGGTTCTTTTTAAAGGTTATGAGAATCAAATTGTTGTAATGTAATGTTAATGATAAAAATGTGGGAAGAGTTTCAAATTAGTATGTTAGTTTAAAACAATGCAATAATTTATTTATAATGGCAACACTTCAACAGATTCGCTAAAATAGAAAAAATTGAGTGTTTGTTTCCTGAACCCCTCTCCAACAACTTTGAAATGTTGTTTGATATAATAGAGAAAACTTAATTTTTTTCCAATTTTAGAGAATTCTTTAAAGCTTGATTGTACGAGAGAGAAATAATTATTTTATTTAATCCCATCAATTACATTAAACTTTTATTATTTTATGTTTAAAAGTGTATTAAGATAAATTAAAGAATATTATACTAATATAACTTGTGTTAAAATCTTTAAAATAGAAAATTCTGTTGGGGATGTGTAACTTTTTTTTAGAGATTTTAACTTTTGATTTTCTATTTTAGAAAAATTATAGCAAACCTGTTGGAGATGCTCGTTTTTTTTTCAATTCATTGCAACATTGTAATTCTATTGAATATAAAAGTTCGATTGTTTTAAGATATATATAAATATATTTTGTGTTATTTAGCATTTGTTTGGTGTTGATCATCTAGCCATTGCAAATCTTGCATTCGAAGCTCATAGCCATCTTCGACCACGATGTAAACATGTAAATTATCGTAATATAACTACAAATCATCTCCGATCGATGAGCTAAATTACTAAAGAGTTAGAAAAAATATGCTAAAACGTTTTCTAATGGGTCGGAAATAGTTCATGTTGAAGCATATTAACTTGGCTAAAATGTAATTGATTGCGAATTAAAAAAAATTAAAAGTTTAAAACTAGATATCCAATAATATATTAGAAAATAGGTATAAAAATTATAAATGTAACTAATTTACAGAAAGTAATTAACATATATAAAATTTATTATGGTTAAATAAGATATAAAAATATAAATTTAATTAACTACTTAAACTAATTAATATAAACTAAAAATGAATATAGTTAAATGATAAATTAATAAATATATATACCAAATATATAAATGTACGAGTTATAATTCAACACTAAACCTAAGTTTTGTGTGGGAGTGAGATTTGGAGATGCATTGCGAGATGGTGGATAATACAACTTCATCACAGTAATGACCTCTGCCAAACTTTCCAGTTAAATGCTTGCATGCGGTGGTTAGCAACGCTATCTCGGCGGTTTAGAAATATATGAACGACAAGATTTACAAAAACTCGTCTAAGTCTATCAAACACCTTGCTCGTGAGATTTAGTTGCCATCTTTCTGTCAAGAATAGATATAAAAAGCATGACATCAATTGGATAGATTGGATTTATAACGGCTTTCCCTTTGCATTTAGCGTCTTGCTAAAATTCGTCGTTCAAAAAAAAAACAACACTAATTAAACGATTAGAGATGGTTAATATTATCCTGGTCTTAAAAACGAAAATTTAAAAGCTAAATTTTAGCACTATTATTATCTAAAGCCCTTTTAGTTAGAGATGGTCTAACTAATACTAATTCTATCACTTCTTTTACTAAGCAAGAAGTGCAATGAGTAGTATTTCTCAATTGAAATGCATGTATTATATATGGTTGTTTCAGACCATGATAACCCTAATTAGGGTATCTACAAAATGTTGTGCAAGGAAATCAACTAAATTTCTTTGTTTGTTCATATGTACTTTCTAGATATAACGATGATGTTATATATTATTGGCTTTGACTTTGGAGGTAAAAAAAATTCAAGGTCGTCGTGCTAAAGGGATTTATAATCTATTTCATGTTGATCTGATATCAGAATATCACTACTAAAATCGACCCTATCAGTGACGGACGATTCCGTCACTGAAAGCAACTTCCGTCGCTATTCCGTCACTGAAATCCGTCACTGCTCAGGAGGTTGCTGAAAGTATCAGTGACGGATGTCAGTGACGGAATTATTCAGTGACAGATCAGTGACGAAATTATTCAGTGACGGATCAGTGACAGATCAGTGACAGAATGATTCAGTGACGGATCAGTGACCGAATTATTCAGTGACGGATCAGTGACGGACCAAGTTAGCAACATAATGGACTTTTAGTGACGGTTTTCCATCACTGATCCGTCACTGATTTTTGGAAAATTTAAAAAAAATACAATTTTATTCATTTCCGGTTCATTATATCATATATATATATATATATATATATATATATATATATATATATATATATATATATATATATATATATAGCCTTAGGTTCAATAGAGAAGTGCAAATATTTAGAGAAGTAAAAAACACGGGACCGTTCATATATGAACGTTCATATATAAACAGTCATATATGAACGTTCATATATGAACGTTCATATGAACGTTCAGATATGACTGTTATATGAACGTTCATTTATGAACGTTCATTTATAAACGTTCATATATGAACGTTCATATATGAACGGTCCCGTATGAACGGTCCCGTGTTTTTTTACTTCTCTATTTCTCTAAATATTTGCACTTCTCTATTGAACCTTTCCCTATATATATATATATATATATGTATGTATACTACTCGTTTACTGTAACACCCTCAATTGTTATATGAACGTTTATATATGACTGTTTATATATGAACGTTCATATATGAACGTTCATATATGAACGGTCCCGTGTTTTTTTACTTCTCTATTTCTCTAAATATTTGCACTTCTCTATTGAACCTTTCCCTATATATATATATATATATATGTATGTATACTACTCGTTTACTGTAACACCCTCAATTTTGGAACGAGCAACTAACTTTAATTTCAATAAAATAGCCAAAAGTAGATAAAATCATTTCTACAATTCATTCCTGAAACTACCTCAGAATTTGAACATTATAATATCCACAACTAAACTTAAGACGTGCGTTACTTAATACAACACAAGTTGCTAGTCCCAATTAAATGCGGAAGATTCACTTAATCCAAATCATCTCTCGTGCACTCCTACTAGCACTCGCCACTTCACAGTGTAGCTAAAGCTACTCCCAACCTGAGCATGTTGCACATGCCGACAAATAAAAAGGGTTAGGCTAACGCCTAGTGAGTTCAAACATTTTATCATGACTATATAAATTCATAAATCGAGAGGAGTGTAGTTTTTAGTCATGATTTCAAAAGAGTTTACTTTAAATGCAAATCACTCATTTTCCAACTCACACAATTCTCATGCGGAAACCTTTAATATAACCTGATTTCCCAAAATAGACTCCTTTCCAAAACCAACGTGAAAGGTGAAATAGCATTTGATACTCAAAGCGATTAAATACATAATTATTCGTCATAAATCCAAAATATCCCAAAACATGGATGAAACATAATCCACAACTCATATAAGTGGAAAAGCAATTCTCATAAATATGATACGTCACCGAAAACATGGATAAACACAAATACCCAAAACAACACCTTTCGGTGACGGGGGAGACCCGTATACATTGCACGTAACGGAACACAAAAGTGGGTCATGTAACAACCCGCAATTCATATAGCCAAATAACATACATTTTATATAATAAAATGACCAAAAGATACATCGTATTTCACATTCGGTCCCATAGTCATGGTAAACATAATAAGTAAATCAGTACAAACTTTTTGCGAATTAAATTACATATTGACTAATAGCAAAGTCATAATTACAAAATACATCTATAACTTCATAACCAACATCTTCATAAAAGCTATCCCTCAAGAGTCCTAATTACTTGCTCTTACCCGATCCGCCACCTGGAATACATATTTTAAAACAGGAATGAGGGTTAGACCTAATGGTCTAGTGAGGAAATCCCTGTCAGTTTAGTAAACCTTTGTATCAAAACCATTTATATAAAACTTTTCATACACATCCATATACTATACATATATCAATACCATTCAAGACTCGTACATCTCATCCCACGTTATTCCTCCACAACTGGCCATACTAGTTGGTAGCAAGCCAACTAATAAAAATCAACGTTACCGGTCCGCACACCGGAACCCGGTTACTCACCGGTCCGCACACCGGAACCCGACTACCCATCGGTCCGCACACCGGAACCCGACTAATGTACACTTGCGTAATGTAATGCACATATGAATATAATACTTTACTATATTATAAACACATAACATTCACACCTTAATCATATATTCATTCCACACATATATGTATTCCAGTTTAAAAACATTTTCAAGTAAAACTCACCTGTTTGCTTAACAACACTCTTTTCAGTCCTCCACAAAGAATTCTGCTTTCACCTTCGATTCACAGTATCTGAAACAATCATGTACAAATATTGTTTTACCACTTTGAACACATAGAGCTTGCTAGGACTAAGAGCTTTAGATAACTCTATCTAACTCTTATCCTCAATTGTCTTTCCCAACCCGAACTTAAGTCAAGTCCACAGTACTTTCGGTCCTTATTCATTCCCTATCCATGAATTAACAAGACGCAGGCTACTGGACACTTAAAAGCATCTAAACTCATCAATTAGACCAATCAGCCAAAGTATCCGGAAACCACAGTTTATCCGGACAACACCACTTTTCCGGATAGCATGACTTTTCCGGACAACATGACTTTTCCGGACAACCTATACAATCCGGACGTCATCCGGACACCAAAGTAATCCGGATACTATCCGGTATCCAATTCTATCCGGAAAACATAGGAAAAAGGAAACTTACCCGGATAAGGAAACCGTCCGGACACTAGCAACAAGATTACCCGAACACTACCAACAAAACTACCCGGACACATTCAACCCGTGTCCGGACACCTCTGTCGATTTATCCATTTTCGACCCAGAATTGACAGAAATCAATACCAGACATGGAATCGCTTATTCTACTCCGATAGAAACAATCTATAAGCAATTACACACATAACTTACAAAGGAAACAAACCTGAATTTACTTCCAAATTCCCAATTGATGATTTAACCTAGTTTCCCATCCTTTCTCCTTTTTGCTCTCAATACACACACTTACACACACTTACACACACTGAATTTCTGTATTTTCTGAAAATATCTGATTCCTACTAGATAATATCCAACATAATTACCATCTCAGCCCTCAAACTTTCCATTAATGACCAAAACTCCATTAACTTATAATTTAACTAACTTTTACCCTAAACATACTATTATAAACTTAATTAAATTTAACAATAAGAGGGTTTAACTAACGAACTTACCCGGGGTATTACAGGTCACCTACTATGTAATAAAACACCCACGTGGATTACTCTCGTAAACTGAGCTCAATCACTCCAGATCTATTGCCCGCGAGACTAGGGAGCCCCCAACTTGAACCACTCCAGGTCTATACATTGGGTCACTCCAAATCCACAACAGCACCTTTGGGATGACACCTTACTGCCCATGAGACGACGCCCGACCATATAGGTCAACGCCATACTTATCATGGAACCCGATGCCTATCCCGTGCTACAGAAGAGAAACTAACGTCTCGTAAACTGAGCTCAATCAATCCCGACCTCTTGCCCGCGAGACTTTGGGAAACTCAAACGCCTATGGATCCATAGCTAACAAGGTCTAAAATATTACACGACCCCAAAATAATAAACCAGTGCATTCAAAACATGCAATTCCCAAATAACGTAACCCATGATCAAAACTCAACTTTGAACTATCAAAACTGGACGAATGTCCCCAAAACTTGATAAAATCCAACATAGAGCCACAAGCTCAACTAACCCAAAAGATAGTTCATGAAAGTCATAAAATGACATTAAATATAACAACACACACCAGTTGCCAGTAAATACTTCAAATCCATGAAAACCCGAAATAAAATCTTGGATCGGGAAAACCCTCCTTTCCAAAAGACTCACACATTTACATTTTCAAAACATCTCATGATGTACTATATGCATATTTCCAAAATATCCAAAAATGCATTTTCATAACAAATAGACTCCATTTATCACATAACTCAACAACTTATTTCATGTATGATTTATCCATCACATTTTTCCAAAATTCCAAACGTAAGTGTTTTACCATATTTACAACCATAAATACTTCAAAGGTTAAAACCCATCAACTAACTCAACATTGATAATTTTCATGTAAAACACATAATTACTTGGAAAAATAACATTTTGGCATGTACAAAGTTTTCACAAAGTAACTTGAACTCACCTTGCTAGATTTAGGCTAAATCTAGATTTTTCCCAAACGTAAGCTCCTTTGAAGCAACACGAATCCTTAAGCTCCAAATCTTCCAAAAACCTAAATCCACAATTTCCAACCATGAATATTTATCCTCAAGCACTTAGAATCATTTCCCCCAACATATTACACCCAAAATCACCAATAGATCGAAACCCTAATTTCCAAAATGAAGAGAAGAGAAGATTACCTCAACCATCAAGTGAATCCACCAACCAAACACTTCTAGATCACCAATATGAACTTCATTCTCCATTTTATCAAAGGGAAGGGTTTAGGTGAGCGTTGAGTAAACCTTAGAAAGCTTGGTGAAAAAGATGAAGGGGAGAGGGTTTTTGCTTTAGCTTCTCATAGCCATGAAAGATGAAGAAACTCACTTGAAACATCAAATCTTGGGGTTCAAAAGCTTGAAATCGGCTTTGGAGGCTTAGGGTTTCGGTTTGGAAGAGAAAGGGGTGAAATGGAAGAAGTGAGAAGTGATTTGGTTGAAAGGGGTTTTAATCGAATTCAGCACCCCGACCGCGACTATGACACCGCGACTATGCCCTGGGCATTGTCGTCGGGCATAGTCGCGACCCACGTACCACCTTCTGTTTGATTTTCGACCAAAGTTCCTCCTTCGCGACAATGCCACCGCGACAATGACATGGTCAATGTCGCTGGTCATAGTCGCACAAGGTGTACCGAATGCTGTCCCTTCCCTGCGACTATGCCACGCGACTGTGACACTGTCATAGTCGCTGGTCATTGTAGCTTGACCCGTACCAAGCCCCAAAACTCGACTTTTTCAACGACAATACTTCTGATACTCTTAGGGACTTTAAGTAATGTCTTCCCAACATAATTCCCACCATTTTCAAGACGCAAAACATTTGGGCGATATTTACTTACCGAAATTACGGGTGTTACATTTACCCTTCACAATGCAACAGAAATCAATAATAAAATTAAATGAAAGTGCCCATTAAAAATCTAAAATTTATGTTCAAACAAAAAAAGTTACAATCTTGTCTCTCATTTAATGAACAACAATGTATTTTTAGAGTACAAGTCAGAACTTAACATAATTGATAAAATACATATGAAAATCTTGCCCATCTTGCCCATTGTACCTCCCCATAAAATGAAATTTATGATCTACAATAAAGATCAAACCTTTTTGTTAGTTTAGAGACTTTAAAAGAACACAAAAAAAAAAAGAATTGTCTTATGCAAAAAGAGTCCCCTTGAAATGAAGGAACTTATCCACTGTTGCCATAGTAGCTATTGCAAAATATAAATATGTTACATAGGGGTTCCAAATATCAACGTCTCTGAAGTTTGAGTCGCTACAATCACCAAGAAAGATAGAAATCATGAATATGACTGTAACTCTATATATACATATATAATTGTAAGGACGTTTGTAACAACCCAAAAATAGAACAGGACAAACATAGCATTAACTCATAACCATTACAAAGCTGGGTCCCAAAATTTCATTACATTAGTCTCAAAAACTTAGGTTGGCGGAAACAACCTATACACAACTGAGAACATTCTAGCTTTTACAAGTGGCACATGCACTATCTCTATCTGCATATGTACTCTATCCTGCTCTTGCTCACTAATTAATTGAGCCTCCTACTATTTGTTTACCTGAAAATGGTTTAGTTTTGAAAAGCGAGGGTTAGACCAAAAGGGTCTAGTGAGTTCCCTCCGTAAACAACATATAACAACAGTATAAAATCATTTTATAAAACACATTAACATTCTTCACATAATCGTTCAATCATGGTACTGCACAGTGTTTAAGGATCACATAAGCTAACCGCAATCGGGGCCCAAGCAGACTCCCCTCTCGCCTCATACTGGGGCCCAAGCAGACTCCCCTCTATCCGAGTAGGAAGGAAACGAATTCCCTCCTACAAGCTCATCACAAATGCCCAAGGGATCATCGGATCCCGAGGTTCTCAGATCCCACCGTGCAGACCGACTTCACGTAACATACACATAGCACATCATGAATCATGAAACGTGAAAGCTTTATAAATCATTCCTTCCATACTAAATCATCTTTCAAACGAAACAAACTTTTCGTGGAGTAGTTTGTAAAATCTTGTAAGCAAATCATGTTCGTAAACACACCATAATCAGTAAAACATTTAATCTTTCATTCAAGTAAGATAATGTAAAATAACATGGCATTTCTACTCAATCACTTTCTTTGGAAAACACGTAAAAATCACGTATTTTTAGTTATAAAAACTCACCTGACTTGCTAGCTCCAAAACTTCTCACGTACACTTCCGATCTCTAGGTAGAACACCTATTATCTTGGAAATGTATATCAAAATCTAACAATTTATATTCGAGCTTACTTCCGAATGTACCCAAAAACTATCTGAGTTTGGTATGTTACACTCTTAGACTAAATTCGGTTCTGAACTCTGCTTACTTACGGTCCAATTAAATTAACTCTGGGTACCTATTTAAATTTTCGGACCCCATTGGTATCATTCCGGATATATATAAATAAATATATATATATATATATATATATATATATATATTCCAACGTTGGTTTTAACATCTAGCCCACCGAATCCAAATTGATGAGGCCCACTACCGTAATTAAATAATGGATCAATTTAAATTACCAAAACCTGATCCGCACTAAGCTTTCCACGGCTCAACATTGGATTGTAATTAGAGAGGTTGATCATGTGGCCCAATATAAAAAGAAACAGTTCCGGATTGTCTTTTAAAATATACACCGGAAGCCCAAGAAGAATCCTATCGGATTTGTATACTCTGGGCCCATCATCACGCATACCGAATCCAAATATCAATTAATTACCGAGTTTCAAAATAAATAAGAGTTCCGGGCCTAGGTTGGGGAGCCCAATTCCGGGTCCTTTGGGCTTTGTGTCCATTCCGGAACATAGTGACCCAAGATGTAACTTCCGGTCCTTAATTGCAAATGCATTCCGGATCTAGTTAATTGTTCATTCCGGATCACTAAAGAAATTTATAGTTCCGGATCCATCTTAATAAATAAATTCCGGGTCTTGTGAAATGGAGGCCCACTCCGGATCCCTTAATTGGATCCAGTACCGGAATATAAAAAAGAAGAAGTTCCAGATCCTTATATGATTTGGACTCCGGGTCACTTCACCGACCCAACAAATAACATATCGGAACCTCCGTTCAATTAATTAAATCATGACGAACTGATAAACATAATTATTGAAGATTAAAATCGTTTTAAATCGGTTAACAGACTCCTTTCACAACAAAATGAATACTCCACTCCATGAATCCGTTTATGATTACTACTTAGCCCCGTTAAAGCTCTCCTTTCAGTTTTCAGTAAAACTCACCAATAATCCATCCCAACAATAATTTCTAACATAGGGTTTTGAGAGAAGAGATTACCTGGCAGAAATGTAGGGTCAAAATCTAATTCCACCTTCCCTTCCAACTTGAATTTGGCAAAGCTCTTCCTTGCTCTTGACGGTTTCTTTCTCTGCTCTCTCTCTATTTCACCAAGCCGCCAATAATAATGATATCTAGGGTTTTGAGCCCAAAATAAGGGTTTTTATACCCTTCTTCCATATTTACAAATTAGTCCCTCCAACTTTCAGCTTTACTTAATTTCCACAATACTTTTAACTCTTTGAAATAAATCTCGGTTATTACAACGTTTATAGAATTATGCTAAAGACATTACAATACAGAATATGAAGATGGATTAATCATTTTACGAGAACACAGAGCAAGCATATATTAACTGTATCAGTGTAATTTTAGAAGAAACAACTCTTTACAACATGTTCAATTTAACACCATACACAATGCAAATAGGTGTGTTAGTGAAAAAATATGTAAGGTGCAAAGCGTACACAACCTACGTCCGCCCAGTGGTGGCGGCACAATCTAGGAAAACACACCAAAAAGGAAAATTCAAGCAATTGAGCACCTATTAAGCATGCAAGAAATCCCACAAGCAATACCAATCATCAGTCACAAAAAGAACTAGTTATGAATGTCTAAGCAGAAAAACTCATACTGGCTATAATAACATGCTATCTCAACACAGTTTGGAGTACCAATGAGCACATATCAATCCATGAAACATTATAAGACCGATAAGAAAAAGAAACCAATAGTTATGGAAAGAATGTACCCAATTTTAAGCCAAAAAGCAGACACGGTCGATGTTCATAGTTGTTTTAGGATTGGTGAAACTGGTGCCGTATCAGCTGTTGGTTCACGATGATCACAATTGTTGTTCGTGGTACAGAAGAAAGAAGAGATACGGCTGTTGTAGTGGAAAAAGTCGAGAGGAGCAGCGGAGATCTGAGAAGTCTGTAACATCCTAAATTTCGTTATTATTTATTTTAATAAGATTTGGGATGTATTTGTATTTGGAGTAACCTTGAATTATATAGAGTATTATAATTCAACTAGGGTTAAAATACAAATGTTGAAAGTTTAAGGATTTCTTTTGAGAAATATTAAACTTAAGGGTTATAATGTGTTTTATTAATGTATGAGGTGTGTTATGACATTTCTTTAAAGATTGGGGTGTAGTTTGGAATTTTCTTATGACTCATCTTTGTTTTGATGAGGTGTCCTGATTATAGGACTTAAGAGTATTCAGTTGTGTAATATGAGATTACACAGAGAATAGAGATCGAGAGATATAGACAGAAAGAGATAGAGAAATCGAGAGAAAGAAGAAAGAAAAGAGTTTTTGGGAGAAATTGTGCTGTTCGATTAAGCTGTTAGAGGTGAAGAACCAGTGTTCAGTTTGTGTTCAGATTCATTAAGGTGAGTTTATTCATTCTTCTTAAAATTAGCCATTGAAATTGATATAGATATGTGTTAAACTATGTCTGAATGATTTGGTATGGGTTAATTGCAAATTAATAGGCTTATTTAGAAGTTTTTGTAAACTGGCATAATGAAGAAGACAATGAACAGTGCTCGCGAAATGTTCACTTTGCGCAAGCCACTGTTGCGAAAAGTGAGTATCTCGCAAGCCACTGTTGCGAGAAGTGGAGTATCTCGCAAGCCACTGTTGCGAGAAGTGGAGTATTTCGCAAGCCACTGTTGCGAGAAGTGAGAATCTCGCTACCGTTGGTTGCGAAAAGTGAGTATTTCGCTACCGTTGGTTGCGAAAAGTAGAGTATTTCGCTACTGTTGGTTGCGAAAAGTGGAGTATTTCGTGACAGTTGGTTGCGCAATTCTTCCTCTGTGACTAAACTGATTCTTATAACTTGTCGATAGTTGTAAGGACTTGTTTAATCAGTAATGAGCCCAAATAGAGGACTTTGAGTTATGCTATGATGATCCCCATGCTAAATGGCAAAGAGGGGATAGTTAAGAAGTCGAGGTGACGAGGTTATTAATATTCTTTATAAATGTATATATAGAATATGTTTTGAGATGTAAAATAGTGTATGTTATGCATATACCGTAGTAAGAGCTATAATACTTATGTAGTATGTTGCTTTTGCTAAAAATAGGCATCCGGTCATCGGGGGCACCTTAGTACGGTATAATGGGAACCGATTACTAGCCATTGACCAAAAAGGGATGTAATTTCTAGTAATTGGGTGTACCTTGAATCATCGGGGGTCCCGGTTGTATATCGCGATATTATAATCCCATTGGGACCATTGATTCTAAGGTGAAATGTGGAATAGGCAGATTTTGATTTGTAATTCCCATTTCAAATGGAAGATCGGAGATTTCCATTATTAAAGGGAAGATCGGAGATTTCCCAATGGTGAAAGGAAGATTTGAGATAGGCATAAAGTAATTTGTAATCTCTACTTCCGGGTTAAGAAATTGGCAGGTTTTGACTTGTAATTTCTTGGTTAAGAGTTTGACTTTGAATCTGGGATGATTCATGGTAAATTCTTCGTGGTGTTATTATGACTAGATGAATAGTCATAAGTTGGGAATGGGGTAGATTCCCAGTAGTGAAAGGAGTTGTTGTACGGTAAGATGGATGGAAACATGTTTGATTTATCTGTTGAGATTTTGATTGTTGAATTTTAATTTGATTTGAATATTCTCACTAGGCGAAAGCCTAATGTTTCAAGTTGAACTTTCTTACCAGGTACAAGCTCCGGGAAGTAAGCGGGAAAGTGTGTTGAGAGCTTTTGGAAAGACTCAGACTTGGAGATAACAGAGGATCTAGTTATTCTTTTGATACTTTTGGGACAGATGATTAGATAACCTAGTTAATCTAATTATGATGTATGATTTGATTAATAGGTTATTTGATTTAGATGTTTATTGTACATAGAACCTTACTGTTGATCCTCTTGTTATAAAAGTTTGAAGTTTTATTGTCATAACTTGTGGAAAGTTTTAAGGTTTAAATTAGCCCTGTTTTTGGGGTGTTACAATATGGTATCAGAGCAATAGTTTAAGCGAACTAAGTATGCTGATGAGATACTTAGACTTAAGCTGTGATGAATTAAGTTATGACTTGTGAGATTTGGGTAGAAGTACTAAGACGGGATAGTCTTAGAGTCGACAGAAATTCGTGAAATTAGTACTGTGATAATGGTAACAAGGATTCTCATGTATGATATGTTCACAATTTCAATTAGCTACTGTTATTATGAATATATTGTTACGCGAGCATGCTTATTTCTAAATTGGTACAGTGACTAATGATCGGGAAAGTACGTTTTGTATGTCTAAAATTGTATAACCATTTCTTATGGTTATTCCTTTGTGATTTATCAGAAAGATGGTAAACACGCCGCCACTATCTCCCGTTCGTGAGATGGATAGGTCAGAGATTGAATGGACAGAAGGAAGGCAACACGAATTAAATGAAGTTCCTAAAACTCCACCGGATTATCTTTCAATCGGAGGATCACACGGTCGGAGATATAGGGTGGGTACCAGTTCAGCAAACCGTGAAAATTCTGGATCAATTATGGAAGTTCGAATAATGGATAATGTGACCAGATTGATGAATGCATCAATGGAAAGGCAAGCTGAAATGATGAACACCACCATGGAGAGACAAACGGAAATGTTTATGAAAATGTTGAATAATCGAGGTCCAGAACCAAGACAAGCAGGAGCTAATGCTAGAGTGATAAATCCAACTGGTAACCCAGGGCCAGAGCCGGAAAGGAGAGTTGAAAGAAACTGCTCCTACAAAACATTCTTGAGCTGTAAGCCGCCTGAATTCAAAGGAGAAGATAGTCCAGTAGCCTGTATGAACTGGATAAGAGAAATAGAACAAGCCTTACGAGCTTGTGAGTGTGGTGATGAGAAAACGAAAGTTAGATTCGGGTCTCAAATGTTACGTGGTAATGCGTTGGCTTGGTGGAATGTGTTATTTGCTTCTATGTCAGCGGCAGTTCTGAATGCCATGACTTGGGAAATGTTTAAAACGAAGATTCTGGAAGAGTACTGTAACGAAACAGAAATGGACCGAATCGAGGAAGAGTTCAGAAACCTCAAGAAAGGCAATTTGACAGTAAGGAAGTATACAGAATCTTTCATGGAAAAGCTTAACTTGGTGGGGCGTGTGGCTCCGACTGAAAAAGACAAAATTAAAGCTTATTTGAAGGGTTTACGGCTGATATGATGACGAGGGTTCGGAGTTCGAAAGCTTCTACTTTGAGAGAGACAATTGAAGAAGCAAAAGTAATAGAAGAAATGTTTGCCAAAGACAAAGAAGAGAAAGCGCTTGTGGGAGAGAAGAGAAAATGGGAAGGTCGTTCGGAATCTTCTCAGAAAATCAAGTTGTTTGGTAAGAATATTCGTTCCGATTCTCGCAAGGAACCGAACTGGTGTTCTAAATGTAAAAGAAAACATTTTGGTTCATGTCGAGTAATCGAAATTGAATGTTACAAGTGCAGGAAAGCGGGGCATATAGCGGTAAACTGTACGATGCCGAGGTCAGTCTGTTTCGAATGCCAACAACCAGGTCACTTTCGGAAAGATTGCCCAAAGTTAAAGAAATGAGGAGATCAAGGAAAGAAATCGGTCGTCCCTAAACCGACTGGTCGTGCTTTTCATATGTCTGCTGAGGAGGCTAAGAAATCAAAGGACGTTGTCTCGGGTACATTCCTTGTTAATTCTTGTCCTGCGTGCATATTATTTGACTGTGGTGCAAATTTCTCATTCGTGTCCAAGTCATTCTTTCACAAATTAGTTACGCATGTTACTACTCTGGATGATGCCTTAGTAGTTGAAGTAGCTAATGGGGGTCAAGCTTTGGTTCGGGAAAGGCTTGATGGTTGTACTATTCTTTTAGACGAGACAAAATTTCCAATCAACTTGTTGTTAATGGAGATTGGAGGGTTTGACGTAATTATAGGTATGGATTGGTTAACGGCCAATCAAGCGGAGATATTTTGCGCAAAAAAATTAATCAGGATTCCAATGACCGATAAGGGTGGTATATTCATCTTCGGGGAAAAGCAGAAAGGGGAAATTCCGTTAATTTCTGTAGTAAAAGCGCGAAAGTGTTTAATAAAAGGATGTGAATCCTTTTTAGCTTATGTCGTAGACGGGAAGTCAGAAAAGAAACAAATGGAAGATATCAAAGTGGTACGTGAGTTTCCTGACATTTTTCCTGATGATCTTCCTGGCCTACCGACTGAGCGGCAGGTAGAGTTTAGAATCGATCTCATTCCAGGTTCGGCACCGATAGCACGAGCGCCATATCGTCTAGCGTCGTCTGAAATGAAGGAGATGATGACTCAACTTCAGGAGTTGTTAGATAAGGGTTTTGTCAGACCGAGTTCTTCGCCTTGGGGAGCTCCGGTTTTGTTTGTTAAGAAGAAGGATGGTGCTATGAGAATGTGTATAGATTACCGTGAACTGAATAAGGTGACGATAAAGAACAAGTATCCGCTTCCAAGGATTGATGACTTGTTTGATCAACTCCAAGGTGCGGGATGCTTTTCTAAGATTGATTTGAGATCGGGGTATCATCAAGTTCGGGTAAGAGATGAAGATGTTCCTAAGACAGCTTTTAGAACCAGATATGGGCATTATGAGTTTCTAGTAATGTCGTTTGGTTTGACGAATGCTCCAGCTGTGTTCATGGATCTGATGAATCGAGTATGTCGACCTTTCTTGGACAAGTTTGTCATCGTCTTTATTGATGATATACTTGTGTATTCAAAGACTGAAGCAGATCATGAACAACACTTACGCAAGGTCTTAGAAGTATTGAGAAAAGAGAAGTTGTACGCAAAGTTTTCAAAATGTGAGTTTTGGCTAAAAGAGGTACAATTTCAAGGTCACGTGATCACTTCGGAAGGAGTCAAGGTAGACCCAGCTAAGATAGAAGCTATGGCGAATTGGGAGACACCTAAAAGTGCATATGAAATAAGAAGTTTCTTGGGTTTAGCAGGCTATTACAGGAGATTTATTAAAGATTTCTCTAAGATTGCATCTGCTTTGACCATTTTGACTAGAAAGAATGTGAAGTATGTTTGGACGGAGAAACAGGAATCGGCTTTCAGAACTTTGCGTCAAAAGTTATGTGAAGCTCCGATTCTTGCCTTACCAGAAGGAACGGAAGATCTGGTAGTATACAGTGATGCTTCAAAGATGGGTTTAGGGTGTGTATTGATGCAACGAGGCAAGGTAATTGCATATGCGTCGAGACAACTGAAAGAGCACGAGAAGAACTACCCTACACATGATTTGGAGTTAGCAGCAGTCGTTTTTGCTTTAAAGTTGTGGAGGCACTATTTGTATGGAACTAAGTGTACTCTTTATACTGATCACAAAAGTTTGCAACATGTTTTTGATCAGAAGGAGTTAAACATGAGGCAGTGAAGATGGTTAGAATTACTTAAAGATTACGATTGTGAATTGCATTACCATCCTGGTAAAGCAAATGTCGTAGCCGATGCTTTAAGTAGAAAAGAGTATAGTGGATGTTTGAAATCGACTAATACTAGAATTGATGTGACGTCAAGTTTGATGGAAAAGATAAAAGAAGCACAAGTGGTGGCTTTGCGAGAGGAAAATCTGAAAGAAGAAGTGATGGGCAAACAACATCTTCAGTTGACTAAAGATGGTCGTGGGATCAAGTTATTTCAAGGAAGAGTTTGGGTGCCTAAAACTGGAGGAAATCGAGAGTTGATTCTCGAAGATGCTCATAGATCTAAGTATTCCATACACCCTGGGAGTACGAAGATGTATCGAGATCTGAAATTGCATTATTGGTGGCCGGCGATGAAAGTAGATGTGGCTCGAAAGGTAGAAATGTGTAGAACATGTTCGTTGGTGAAAGCGGAACATCAGAAACCTTACGGAAGTTTCCAATCCTTGGAAATTCCGGAATGGAAGTGGGAGAAGATTACCATGGATTTTGTGACAAAGTTACCAAAGACGCAAAAGGGTAACGACACAATATGGGTAATCATGGATAGATTAACTAAGAGTGCTCATTTTCTAGCTATGAAAGAGGCATCACCAATTGAGAAATTGGCGAAGCTGTATATTGATGAAGTGGTGTCAAGGCATGGTATACCGGTGTCGATAGTGTCAGATCGTGATAGTCGGTTTACTTCGAGGTTTTGGCGATCCCTGCAAGAAGAATTGGGTACTAAAGTTAATCTGAGTACTGCTTTTCATCCACAAACCGATGGGCAGAGTGAGCGGACCATTCAAACTTTGGAAGATATGCTCAGATGTTGTGTTTTAGATTTTGGTGGTAACTGGGATACGCATCTACCGTTAGTAGAATTTGCGTATAACAATAGTTATCATTCGAGTATCGGAAGAGCACCCTTCGAAGCATTGTATGGTCGAAAGTGTAGAACTCCGGTATGTTGGTTAGAAGCCGAAGAGAAACAGTTTGCTGGTCCAGAATTGCTTCAGCAAACAGCGGATAAGGTGAAAGAAATTCGGCAGCATATGAAAGCAGCCCAAGATAGACAGAAAAGTTATGCTGACCCGAAACGGAGACCAAAGGAATTTCAAGTTGGGGAGCGCGTGATGCTTAAAGTATCCCCATGGAAGGGTGTGATAAGGTTTAGAAAATGCGGGAAGTTAAGTCCTCGTTTTCTAGGGCCTTTCACCATTATTGAGAAGGTTGGATTGAAAGCCTACAAGTTAGATCTTCCACCAGAATTGGAAGGGGTTCATAATACCTTCCACGTATGTTATCTTCGGAAGTGTTTTGCCGAAGAGGAAGATGTGATTTCACTCACTGATGTGAGAGTAGATGAAAGGAGCCGCTGTATGGAAGAACCGGAGGCAATTTTGGAAAGATCGGTTAGAAAGCTACGTAGTGGTAAAGAAGTAGCTATGTTGAAAGTACAGTGGAAACACCATAGAGGTGCTAATGTAACTCTAGAGTCGGAAGAGAGTATGAGGGATAGGTACCCTCATTTGTTTACCTAAATTTGATTTCGGGGACGAAATCATTTTCAAGTTGGGAAGTATTGTAACATCCTAAATTTCATTATTATTTATTTTAATAAGATTTGGGATGTATTTGTATTTGGAGTAACCTTGAATTATATAGAGTATTATAATTCAACTAGGGTTAAAATACAAATGTTGAAAGTTTAAGGATTTCTTTTGAGAAATATTAAACTTAAGGGTTATAATGTGTTTTATTAATGTATGAGGTGTGTTATGACATTTCTTTAAAGATTGGGGTGTAGTTTGGAATTTTCTTATGACTCATCTTTGTTTTGATGAGGTGTCCTGATTATAGGACTTAAGAGTATTCAGTTGTGTAATATGAGATTACACAGAGAATAGAGATCGAGAGATATAGACAGAAAGAGATAGAGAAATCGAGAGAAAGAAGAAAGAAAAGAGTTTTTGGGAGAAATTGTGCTGTTCGATTAAGCTGTTAGAGGTGAAGAACCAGTGTTCAGTTTGTGTTCAGATTCATTAAGGTGCGTTTATTCATTCTTCTTAAAATTAGCCATTGAAATTGATATAGATATGTGTTAAACTATGTCTGAATGATTTGGTATGGGTTAATTGCAAATTAATAGGCTTATTTAGAAGTTTTTGTAAACTGGCTTAATGAAGAAGACGATGAACAGTGCTCGCGAAATGTTCACTTTGCGCAAGCCACTGTTGCGAAAAGTGAGTATCTCGCAAGCCACTGTTGCGAGAAGTGGAGTATCTCGCAAGCCACTGTTGCGAGAAGTGGAGTATTTCTCAAGCCACTGTTGCGAGAAGTGAGAATCTCGCTACCATTGGTTGCGAAAAGTGAGTATTTCGCTACCGTTGGTTGCGAAAAGTAGAGTATTTCGCTACTGTTGGTTGCGAAAAGTGGAGTATTTTGTGACAGTTGGTTGCGCAATTCTTCCTCTGTGACTAAACTGATTCTTATAACTTGTCGATAGCTCTAAGGACTTGTTTAATCAGTAATGAGCCCAAATAGAGGACTTTGAGTTATGCTATGATGATCCCCATGCTAATTGGCAAAGAGGGGATAGTTAAGAAGTCGAGGTGACGAGGTTATTAATATTCTTTATAAATGTATATATAGAATATGTTTTGAGATGTAAAATAGTGTATGTTATGCATATACCGTAGTAAGAGCTATAATACTTATGTAGTAGGTTGCTTTTGCTAAAAATAGGCATCCGGTCATCGAGGGCACCTTAGTACGGTATAATGGGAACCGATTACTAGCCATTGACCAAAAAGGGATGTAATTTCTAGTAATTGGGTGTACCTTGAATCATCGGGGGTCCCGGTTGTATATCGCGATATTATAATCCCATTGGGACCATTGATTCTAAGGTGAAATGTGGAATAGGCAGATTTTGATTTGTAATTCCCATTTCAAATGGAAGATCGGAGATTTCCATTGTTAAAGGGAAGATCGGAGATTTCCCAATGGTGAAAGGAAGATTTGAGATAGGCATAAAGTAATTTGTAATCTCTACTTCCGGGTTAAGAAATAGGCAGGTTTTGACTTGTAATTTCTTGGTTAAGAGTTTGACTTTGAATCTGGGATGATTCATGGTAAATTCTTCGTGGTGTTATTATGACTAGATGAATAGTCATAAGTTGGGAATGGGGTAGATTCCCAGTAGTGAAAGGAGTTTTTGTACGGTAAGATGGATGGAAACAGGTTTGATTTATCTGTTGAGATTTTGATTGTTGAATTTTAATTTGATTTGAATATTCTCACTAGGCGAAAGCCTAATGTTTCAAGTTGAACTTTCTTACCAGGTACAAGCTCCGGGAAGTAAGCGGGAAAGTGTGTTGAGAGCTTTTGGAAAGACTCAGACTTGGAGATAACAGAGGATCTAGTTATTCTTTTGATACTTTTGGGACAGATGATTAGATAACCTAGTTAATCTAATTATGATGTATGATTTGATTAATAGGTTATTTGATTTAGATGTTTATTGTACATAGAACCTTACTGTTGATCCTCTTGTTATAAAAGTTTGAAGTTTTATTGTCATAACTTGTGGAAAGTTTTAAGGTTTAAATTAGCCCTGTTTTTGGGGTGTTACAAAGTCGCTGGTAGCAGCAGGTAGGTTGAGCAGCGGTGGAACCAGGTGGAAATCGAGACAGAGGATGTCGACGACGGCTGCTGGAGGAAATCGAGAAGAGAAGGGGACAGATATGGAGACGGACGGAAGAAGGGTTTAGGGCGGTGCTTGTTGTGGTTGACGGCGGCAGATGACTAGTGGAAGAAAAGGGCGAAAGGGATTCAGGGAGGAAGAGAAACAAATGAGATGTGAAGGTAGCAGAAGAAACGATGGAAAGTATGGCCTCTTTTCATAGTCCCGCCTCTTTTCTATTTTCAGTTTTCATATTTAAATAAATAAAATATTAAGTAATTTATAATAAATACACATACATAATTAAATATATATACTTAATTCAGTTTATAATTATCACTCTATTTGTAAAAACATTTTAAAGCTATATGTTTAAACCATGTAAACTATTATCGAATCATATTAATTTCCTATTTTTGATTTATAATAAATATTTTATTTCTCAACATAACACAAGGGTACACAACACATATCAACCCAACATTAGTCGCATTTAACAGACTTTGGTCTTAATGAGTTTAAACAGGTCTTCACGTATATATATATATATGATTTGAACTCTACATATATATATATATATACATATATATATATATACATATAGGCATGGGATCATGTAAGAAGTACTTTTACACCATTGATCACTTTTAATCAAATACCCTCCCATAAATTGCGGCTTAAAAGGGAATTAATCCAGTGCATCTTATCTCGGTGTATCTCATCCTAATGTTCCTCCATTTCTCATCCAACGGTTGTGTGAATCCCAATTTGACAAGTAACAATGATGTAATCGAATGATAATCGTTTATTGATAGATTGTGGAGAGTTACAATATAGGATTGATGAACAAACTCTCCCTGACTCACACTTAAGCGCACGGCTAATCTATGAATAGCTTAACCTAATAACCTCTAAACAACACATTAAATACCAAGGGCTTGACAGGCCCAAGCCCATTAACCATAAAGCCCATTATCTTGTGAGGCTTTACACACACATAAATAACTCTAATTATTTCTTTTATATCACTTTCTATTTTATAGGACTTTTAGTCCTAACAGGTTGATAATCACTTCTCACTGGAACCCAACCCTACACGTATATGTGTGGGCTTAAAAGGGAATTGATCTGGTGCATTTCGGTGCATCTTATTCAAATGTTCATCCATTTCTCATCCAACGGTTGGTAACCACTTCTCACGTTTCTCACCAAATTTGGTACTTCTCACCAGCGGAAGCCAACCCTATATGATTGGGCCTTTTATGGGCTTTTGTTGCTCCTAATGAATTCTAATGGGTCTTGATGTGTCTTATTGCACTAAGTAACTGTTAATGAACCTCATTGGGTCTTTATGGGCTTTAGTGGCTCTTAATTAACTATATTGGGTGCTTATGGGCTTTAGTGACTCTTATTGAACTATATTAGGCCTTGGTGAACGGTTCTTAATGAACTATTGGGCCTAGATGGGTCTTATTGTATCAAGTGGTTGTAAATGAAATGTATTGGGCCTTCATGGGTTTAAGTGGCACTTAATGAAATGTACTGGACCTTAATGGGCTTCAGTGTCTCTTAATGAATTGTACATGTTCGTGGTGTTCAGTCCATTAAATCAAATAAAACTTATTAAAGGCCAATAATACTCATTATAACCCAATATAACTCAATAAAACTCAATAACAATCGATTAAACACCAGTGAAATCCTTTTAAGCCCAATAGATCTGATTTAAACCCAATAGACACTAAGACCCACTATAACCTATTAAGAATCATCAAAACTTATTAAGAACCATTATAGCCCAATCAAACACTATGCTTATTAAGGCCGAATAATAGTATTGGTAACTTATTACGTGTTTGTGCGCATGTATGTAATGCATATGTACATGTGGTGTGTATTGGGCTCTATAAGAGTATTAAGAATCTATATAACCAATTAAGAACCACTAAAGTCTATTAAAAACTATTATAGCCCAACTAGACCTTTTATGACTTATAAAGGTCTAATAACACCAACTGTGACTTATTACGTGTTTGTATGTAGGATTGTACTACCTATATGCATGTGTATATTGGGCTCGATAAAACCACTAATACCTATTATAGTTTATTAAGAACTGTTAAAGCCTAATAAGAAGCATTATAGCCCAACAAGACCTTTTATGACTTATCAAGGCCCAATAACCCAACGATGACTTATTACGCGTTTGTATGCAAGTATATGCTACATATATGCATGTGTTGTATTGGCCTCGATAAGACCTCTAAGACCCAATATAGCCTGTAGAAAATCACCAAAGCTTATTAAGAACCATTACAACCCAAGAATATACATATAATGGACATACATTCGTATTGGATAATGCATATATGCATCTCAGATTATGCACACATTGTTCACATATGCACGTGTATGTATGTATGTATGTATGTATGCTATTAATGAACTATTGGCCCTTTAAAGCCCAATAGACCCCTTTAAAGTCTGATAGATCAATTAAGATCCAATTAAACCCTTTAAAGCCCAATAGAACCCTTTAAACCCGATAGATCCATTAAGGCTCAATGAAACCCTTTAAAAGTCAATCGAACCGATTAAAGCCCAGTATAATAGATTAACGGCCAATAGATACTTTGAAGTCTAGTAGAACCGCTTAAAGCCCAATAGAATTGATTAAAACCTGATAAGACCCATTATGACTTATTACATGTCTGTATGCAAAGTGTGTACTGCATATATGTATGTGGTGTCTATTGGGGTTGATAAGACCACTAAGATCCACTATAGGTCAATAGGACTCATAGATATACATATTATATGCTATCTATACATTCATATATACACATGCATGTATACATATATATAACACATATATACATCATATGAGATTACCAAATAACACGCACATTAACTATATATTCACATATACACATGATATCAATATATATACATATACACAATATACACAGATCAACAACCAACACATGTATACATACAATTTACAAACATATATATATATATATATATATATATATATATATGTGTGTGTGTGTGTATGGACCAACGGATACATATAATACGTACACTTGTTTACATATAACACATAAACATGAGAAACAAGAAATATGAAAAACAAAAAAAAAACCGTCACTAATTAGCGACGGATTAGTGACGGATTCCATGTGTCCGTCACTAATCCGTCGCTAATTAGTGACGGAAACGTGAATTTAATTTTTATTTATTTTTTATATGAAACTCCACGAGTCTGTCACCAATCCATCACTAATTAGCGACGGATTAGTGATGGGCACATGGATTTTATTTTTTAATTATTTTTAAATTTATTCCGTCACTAATCCGTCGCTGATTTGTGACGGATTAGCGACAGACATATATATTACATTTTTTAATTTATTTTCTAATACATTCCGTCGCTAATTAGTGACGGATTTGTGTCCGTCACTAAGCCGTCACTAATTAGTGACGGAAATTTCCATCACTGATACCTCTTTTTCTAGTAGTGTATATAGAGAATCCTTTAATTTAATTACATGCAATTCTAACTTGTTAACGATATGATCTAATAAATAAATTAAGTTAATCCTATTTTAAACCATTTAAAAAAGTAACCTGTAGTGCAACTCTAGATAGAGAGACTGGGTTAGATATGGGACTGAGATTATCAATATTATGGAGCTGAATCATTGTCAGACCCTGGTTGAATTTATAGTTGTCCATCACAGATTCTCAGAGGTTCCTTCATGTCATATTATGAGTTATGCGATTTGTTAAAAATGGGATTCATCGGGTTTTGGTGATGGTTTTCTTTAAGACGTTTAAAAAGTGTAACATGTTGTATTTGTATTTTAGGGTTTTGTGTTTTTATCGCTTTTGCTAATTCTTTAGAATTGTAAATTATATATATGTAAGCAATTATTTTACCTTGGAAGCTCTAGGGTTCCATATTTATGTTGTTGTGACTTAAAGAAGGTATGTATGTCAATATATTTTGTTTTATAAATCTAGAGAATGGTAACTGATAGCATATTAAAGACGATAATGAATAACACATTAAATGGAAATTATCTACGTGGTTATAAAATTAAAACAGTTACACAAATGTTGGAAAACTCATCAGGTGATGCATATCAGTTGATAGCTCAACACATGGTAAACAATCGGTTGATAAACTTTCACCTAATAACCCATCATGTCGTTGATGACGTATTGTCTCTAACAAAATCCATAGCCACTAAATTCAACTTTCATTAGTGTTTACAAATATTCGACACTAAAAAATTTAGTGTCTATTGTCTTAAATTTCGTTTTTGTTTTGGAACCATCGTCAGCCCCTTGAACCCTACCAAGGGTAATACCTCTAGGACTTATGCAACACCCCAAGTCCTTAAAATCTGAACCTTTTGGAAATTTTGGGGCCAAAGTGAGAAGTGTGCAACTTTAAGGACTTAGTGGCAAAATCTAAAAATATATATATGTATAAAATGGGGTAAAACCCCTAAAATCCCTTCATTCTTCATTATTGGCGGTTGGAGCAATGGGGAGAGGAGGATTAGAGAACCAAAACCCTAAATTGGGAGTGTGAAGAAGGGTAGCATCAAGGGAATTAATGGTAACATCTTCAAGGTATGATTTCTCCTCCTTATTTCCCAATATGTGGTTAGTTTGGTTGATGGGTTAGAGTTTCTATTAAACCATGAGATTGTGATTTCTAATCAATGGAAAAGGAAACAAATGATTTTGGGATTGATTCCCTTATGATTTTTGATCAAGACATTAAGAAATTTCATCCTTTTTGCTTGGTAATCTTCATTCTTGCTATGGAATGAATTTTGAGTTTTGGGTTTGAATCTTGAATCAATGGATGGGTTTTGAATGGGTTTCATTAGATTAAATGATATGTTAATGTTTGGAAATTGGGGGGAAAAGTTTAGAACATCAATTATCTCATTTTAGAGGCTTAAAATCGATTTGGGGAGAGTTGGGAGTGAGAAAGAGCAGTTTTCGGCTGAAAAATCGAGTGCAGGCGCTCCGCGCGAGTTAACTAACGCGGGAAGTAGCGCCAAAGGCTGTCAGTGCCCCACGCGCTTTGTGGCGCGAGTTAACTAGCGCGGGAGGTAGCGCCAAGCCCTGTCGGGTGTTTTCGGCTCTTGTTTCGCGTAATGTTTAAGGCTAAGGTTGTGGCATTGTCTGAGGGTTGTCTTGGGGTGTATTAGGGATGTTTTGGGGTGTAATTAGATGGTTTAACACCACTTTTATGACGTTCAATTCAGGTGTCCGGTTTAAGCTAAAGGGGTGTTTCGGAGCGTGTGTCGATTTGCTAAAGCTCAGGTGAGTACCCTTAACTCTTTTGTGCAAATGAAATGTTTTGCTAAAGTTTTCATAACTGAATATGGTTTTGAGCATGATGGCATAATTAAACACTTTGAAAAGCTTTATTATTACATGATGTGGAAATGTTTATTAATGCATGCAAGTTTTTTTACGTTCTTTCCTACGTAAGCGTTGAATGCATGTTCTTGTGAGTTGTTGTTATGCGTGGTGTCGGGTTGCACAGTGGGGAAGCGAACCTCAGATTGTTGAGAATCCTTGGAGAGTTGATTGGACCGTGTGCCTTGAATCCGTTTCTTGTGCACACGGGTACGACATCTACTGGGGGGCCGTGGGGATCTACTAGGGCCCCGAGAGTGGACATCACATGAGGTGATGGGAGTTGAGACCACTGTGCAATACCCTTATGTGGAGTCGAGCATTTAAAATGGAATTCCGTTTATTATTGTAACAATTGAACGTTTTAAATTGGTGTTTATGTGGAACTGTTTTTAAGAGGGAATTCACTAGACCTCATGGTCTAACCCTCGCTTTTTCCAAAAACTAAAACCATTTTCAGGTTAGAGTCTACTGTATGGGATTCCATCTGGCGAAGCTGGAAAGTTGTGGTGCTATAGAAGAGGTATCGCCTAGTGAAGGCTTGTAGACTACCGTCGGGCTTTCTGTAGCATCTCAGTTGTGAAGGTGTTTGTCCGCTGCGAACCTAGAGTAGAATTGATGTAACTTGTATGCTTTGGGACCGTTTTTGGTTGTAATGTTATGATTTATGATTTATTGAATTTGGGTTGTTACAACCTCGTAAGAGAGCGCTACCCCACACGACCCCTGCCACATTGTGTTGTACAATGATAGGTTCTAATTAACTTACAAAAGTGTGCACTCTACATCTACTAAATTGTTTGTACCTTAACAAACAGACCCCATCATTATTTTGTAAATCTAACTACATAAAATGGCTTGATTATTTCACCAGGATTGCCTATATTTGTTCTAAAAAATTAACGGCGAATTTTATTAAGGCGAAACTAGCAAAACGCTAGACGCAAAGGGAAGCATTATAGAGTAGAAGCAGGATTATAAATCCTGTTGGTGCAAGTGTACCACATCTCTATATATCTATATATATTTATTTTGATGATTACAAACACACCGTATTATTATTTATCTAACAATCCAATCCAAGTGTACAGTTCTTGAAGAACACGAAGATTTTATCTGAAGAGTTCAAGACGGAAGATTTACGTTGTCATTAGTGTTTATAATTTATAATGATAAACACCCTAAAATAATATACCACTTGGATATTTCTAAAAACCATAAATAATTTTAATTAATTAAGGTTTATTGAGAAGATCCAGCAAGATTGGTTGCGTCCTGGAGAAGCTACCTATTTCTGACGCCGGCATACCGCGAAGGTTCAGGCGGTATACCGCGGCGGCCTGCTGTACTTCTCTGATTGATTGAAAGGCTTTTTGTCTGGGCGGTATACCGCGGTGTTTAGCCGGTATACCGCGGGTACAGTCTGCACGGTATACCGCGGTGTTTAGCCGGTATACCGCGGGTACGTATTCCAGAAGTCAACTTTGCATGAGAGCCGTTGGAGTGTCAGTGTACTTTTTACTGCACGGTATACCGCGTGCTTTTGGCGGTATACCGCGAATGCCTATATCCGTTGGAAGAGCTGCTATATAATGCATGCGATGGTGGAGAAGAAAATCAGACAAGAGAACAACCAACAGCCATCTATTCTCCCAACTAATATTCCATACTACATATTATCACTACATATTTATTTTATAAAACGTTTTTATAAAATATCCAAGTGATAAATATTATACAAGAGTGATTACCATTGTGAGTTATACTCCTCTTGTAAGTGTTTGAATAACGGGTGTGTGATCCTGTATATCTCGATAAGCTAAAGCTTGAGAGCCTATTGCTTTCCTTTGTATTTGGTTTGTATTCTACCGTAAAGAATACGTTTATTGGATCGTGTCGGGAAGTGTCTCGACTGGTGGTTTACCAAGTTGTGGTAAATCACTAAATCTCCGTGTCAAGTATCTCTATCCCTTATCTCTTTATATTTCCGCTGTGCATTTAATTATATCTGTTTATATAATTATTGTATATTCATTGCATTTATACTCTGCTTTATTTACTATATTTATCTATCCTGTATTTATACGTATCTGTTGTGTTTTCATATACTCTGTTGTATTTACATTATTAAGATATTTTTATAAAAGAATTTTTGAAAGTAAATTATTTAAATACAACCTTACCCCCCCCCCCCCCCCCTTAGGTTGTCCAACAATTGGTATCAGAGCGGGGCTTTCAAAAATTATCTGTTTAAATTTTTAAAGTTATATCTTTTATTTAATGGCTCAACAAAATGCTTGGTTTTCTAAATCTCTTCTTATTGATTTCGAAAATTTTGATCTTTGGGCAAATTCTTTTGAACATTATGTTCGTGGGATAAATCAAAATATTTGGGATATTATTATTAAAGGAGATTTCAAACCCACAAAATTTCAAAACAACAAAGTTGTTGAAAAACCTAGCTCGGAATGGTCCGACGAAGATAAGGATAATTGTTGTTTAAATTATGAAGCCAAAAATTTTCTCTTTTCGGTTCTTACTAACGATGATATTGAGCGTGTTTATCTCTTTGAAACTGCTCGTGATATTTGGGAGAACTTGAACATCACCTATGGTGAAAACTCAAAAGAAAAGAGAGACGAAACCCGAGATCAAAGAAATGAAGAAACTTGTCTCATCGTCGACTGCGAGAAAGAGGTATGTACTTCATACTCAAGTTATTCTAGTTGTAGTGATAACGATGATGATATTGATATGTTAAATGTCTCTTTTCAAAAATTGATTGTTCTCGTAAATAGTTATAAAAATGAGAATGCTAAATTAAAAGAAGAATTATTATTATGTCAAAATGAGTTGAATAATTGTAAACAAACCATTGCATGTGATAATAAAATCAAAAATGAGTTAAATGATAAAGTTATCACTTTAGAAAAGAAAGCATGCGAAAATATTGTTTGCAAATCATGTGATGTTTTAAATGAGAAACTTGCATGTTTAGATAAAAGAATAGAAGAAAATGACATATGTGCAAAATGTGATATTCTCATAAATGATAATGCTTGTTTAAAAGCTAAATGCGATTTATATGAAAAAGATAATATGTTAGCTAAAGCATTTCAAAATAGCAATGATAAAGTGTTAAAAATGCTAAATATGTCTAATCGCATAAATTGTAGAAAAGGTATAGGTTCAAATACATGTGTTGAAAAATGTAATTGCATGCCTATTAAAAGATGTTATGAACCACCTAAGTTTAATACACGAAAGCCGTATATGCAAAAACCTCCGTATGTACCTAAAATGCATAATGTAAATTATAATACGAGGAAACCGTATGCTCGTATGTATAATAGTAATTTTTCTAGACCTAAAAATAATGCGAATATAAATGCTTCATTTTATGTGTATGATAAATACAATCGCAAAATTAGAATGGTTAGAAAATGGGTTCCGAAAGGAATGTTTAATGTTGACAATCCCGGTGGGATGCGTTTGTGGTTTTAAACAAATTTTTGTGGATTGTATGTTGTCATGTTTTATTTTATGTCGACAACATATTTTTTTATTTTGCAGTTTATGTTTTATACTAACTGTTAAAAGGACCCATAAGAAAAGGGTACCACGAAATATTTTCTTTGCCTTTTGTAGGTGTTTCCTGGCGAGGATACAATACGTGTTTCCTGGCGAGGATACAATACGTGTTTCCTGACGAGGATATAATACGTGTTTCCTGACGAGGATATAATACGTGTTTCCTGGCGAGGATATAATACGTGTTTCCTGACGAGGATATAATACGTGTTTCCTGACGAGGATATAATACGTGTTTCCTGACGAGGATACAATACGTTTTTCCTGACGAGGATATAATACGTGTTTCCTGACGAGGATACAATACGTGGTTCCTGACGAGGATATAATACGTGTTCCCTGACGAGGTCATAATACGTGGTAATTTTTGCTCACATAAAATTAACCGAAAAATCGAAGCCTTAAGATCCTTTTTTTTGGTGCAAGTGTTTCTTTTAGGTTATTTTGTTTTATGTCTATTATATGCTTTTTTATGCATATTTTATTGTCCCTCAAATTTTATAATTTGTTATTAATTTGAGGGGGAGCTTTTTATCTTTTACCTATGAGATTATGCTCTCTCAAATATATGCATATTTTGAGGGGGAGCATCTCTCGAGGGGAAGCATACCGTCTTTCTTGACCCTTTTTGTTTCGACAAACGGGGGAGAGAAACCGCATATGCTCATGCTTAGCGGTTGTGTTTGTCATCATCAAAAAGGGGGAGATTGTTGGTGCAAGTGTACCACATCTCTATATATCTATATATATTTATTTTGATGATTACAAACACACCGTATTATTATTTATCTAACAATCCAATCCAAGTGTACAGTTCTTGAAGAACACGAAGATTTTATCTGAAGAGTTCAAGACGGAAGATTTACGTTGTCATTAGTGTTTATAATTTATAATGATAAACACCCTAAAATAATATACCACTTGGATATTTCTAAAAACCATAAATAATTTTAATTAATTAAGGTTTATTGAGAAGATCCAGCAAGATTGGTTGCGTCCTGGAGAAGCTACCTATTTCTGACGCCGGCATACCGCGAAGGTTCAGGCGGTATACCGCGGCGGCCTGCTGTACTTCTCTGATTGATTGAAAGGCTTTTTGTCTGGGCGGTATACCGCGGTGTTTAGCCGGTATACCGCGGGTACAGTTTGCACGGTATACCGCGGTGTTTAGCCGGTATACCGCGGGTACGTATTCCAGAAGTCAACTTTGCATGAGAGCCGTTGGAGTGTCAGTGTACTTTTTACTGCACGGTATACCGCGTGCTTTTGGCGGTATACCGCGAATGCCTATATCCGTTGGAAGAGCTGCTATATAATGCATGCGATGGTGGAGAAGAAAATCAGACAAGAGAACAACCAACAGCCATCTATTCTCCCAACTAATATTCCATACTACATATTATCACTACATATTTATTTTATAAAACGTTTTTATAAAATATCCAAGTGATAAATATTATACAAGAGTGATTACCATTGTGAGTTATACTCCTCTTGTAAGTGTTTGAATAACGGGTGTGTGATCCTGTATATCTCGATAAGCTAAAGCTTGAGAGCCTATTGCTTTCCTTTGTATTTGGTTTGTATTCTACCGTAAAGAATACGTTTATTGGATCGTGTCGGGAAGTGTCTCGACTGGTGGTTTACCAAGTTGTGGTAAATCACTAAATCTCCGTGTCAAGTATCTCTATCCCTTATCTCTTTATATTTCCGCTGTGCATTTAATTATATCTGTTTATATAATTATTGTATATTCATTGCATTTATACTCTGCTTTATTTACTATATTTATCTATCCTGTATTTATACGTATCTGTTGTGTTTTCATATACTCTGTTGTATTTACATTATTAAGATATTTTTATAAAAGAATTTTTGAAAGTAAATTATTTAAATACAACCTTACCCCCCCCCCCCCCCCCCCCTTAGGTTGTCCAACAAATCCAATCAGTCCAATTGATGTCATGCTTTTTGTATATATTTTTGACCCAATAGAAGGAAGACATGTCGAATCTCATCAGCAAGGTAATTGGAAGACTTTGATGAGTTTTTATAGATCTTTTCGTTCCAGAGGTTCCAAACCGTCGAGTTAGTGCTGCAAATCAGCACATCCAAACATTTGGCAGGAAAATCCGACAGTTCTAAAGAGCTCGCCCAATCAAGAATATCCTTAAGGTCATTACCTTGAGGAAGTTGTTCCACCATCTCGCAATATGTCTCCAAACATCTTTAACCATCGAGCAATGCCAAAAGATATGCTCCTCAAAATCGTAGCCTCCTCCACACAGGGCACATGTTTGTTGTTGCACATTTACCCCAATCATCGACACAAAATTGGTAATTGTTTCCTTCAAGACGCCATCGGATAATATTAAGCTTGATTTGGATGAGTTTTGTCCCACCTGGTTGTGATCCCCGAGTTTACCAATAAGATATCATCAAGATCACTCCTAAGGGATGAAACGGTGAATCTTAAAGAGGGATTTAAACACCAGTTCCAACCATCGGTGTGTCTGAAAGAGACAAATTAGCAGCAACAAGTTTGTTAGTTAAGTTCTGAAGTTGCTGTAGTGACCCAACAGCAGGTTCGTGCCTCCAATTCCACTGAAAACCACTCTGAATATTAACACGTCGAAATCTTTCTGCAATAGTGCAGTTTTGAGATAGTTCTAATTGCCAAGAGAGTTTCGTCAAGTCAAGCTTCTTTCTAAAAGCTGGTAGATTTACTATCACCGATATTTCTTTGGAAAAGACGATTTAGTGGGATATTTAGTTTTTCACAACTAATATATAATATCGTTACGATTGTTTGTCGACTTATCCTTATCAAATTGGATCCAATGATAAATCTATATATTTCGACATGCGAATATACTATTATGATAACTTAAATTCTTTATTAAAGTGTATTGAAAATATAAATTAAAGAATATTATATAATATAATTTGTGCTAAAATATTTAAAATAACGAATGTTGAAGATGAATGTAACACTTTTTAAAAATTCTAACATTTGATCCATTATTTTAGAAAAATTATAAAAAATTTGTTGAAAATGCTCTTACGAAGCTTCCTAAAAAGTGGATATTGTATTTAGTTAATGATTGATTTTGAATTGTGAACGCAAAGTTAATTGGCTTTTGAATCTTTTTCAGGGACGGACCCAATTAAGGGCACACGGTAGCACGTGTCATCGTGGTATTTATTCTACGAAGGGTAAAAAAAATTGGTTTCGTGATAGGTGCAACCGTATCGTTTTAGGAGGTGCTCCCGTATTCTTTTGAAAGTGCAATCGTAATCAACCAAAAATACCGGAGAACTCTTAAAATCAACCAAAATTACCGAAAAAAATCTCACGAAATCAACCAAAAATACCGAAAAAGTCTCTCGAAATCGATAAAAAAAACTTAAAAATCCCTAAAATCAAAACAAAAACTTTAAAAATCCCTCGAAATGTCGAAATTTGGCTAAAAACACATTGGTCGATATTGAACGTTGGTATAAAAGATATACATGTCGATAAAAACCGTATGAAAAAAATATGGTGCCATCGTATGAAAAAGTTTCTGGGTCCGTCCCTGATCTTTTTCCCTATTTTTCAATTTGCTTTTAGTTTGTTTTTCTTTAACCGATTTTTTTCAATGATCTTTTCTATGGTATCTTTTGCTTTGTTGTAAATGTATTACTTCTAGATCTAGGTTACGTGATTTCTTGCCATGCACTAATCGTTTTTACTTTGGTATGTATCTCACTGTTTTTGTGTCGCGAGATCCAAGCTTGTGAACAATTTTCTATTCCATCTTTATGACATCATGTGAGACTAGACTATTTCCGTAAGACCATGAGACCAAAAAATTAACAGTAAACATTCACAGCAAAAGACTGTGAATGTGCTGTGAAGGTAAACTTTCACACTGTTTTTACTGTGAAGGTTCGTTGTTTTTCCTACATTCACAATGAATCACTGTAAAGTTTTAGTTTATTTTGTGGTCTCAAGGTCTCACGAAAACATGTTGGCCTCATGTGAACCCAACCCTCATTTCGTTAGTGGCATTAATATTAGGGTAAATTACATCTTTGTCCCTATAGTTTGTTAAATATTTCGGATTTTGCCCCTGTCGATTTGAAATTTCAATTCTGTTCCTATGGTTTATAATTCATTTCTATATTAGTTCTTGATTCAATTTACTACTTTTAAGCATGAGGGACTAAAATAGAAATAAATTGTAAACCATATGAACGAAAAAAGCAATCAAGTTTAAACCATTAGGATGGAAATAATAGTAAATTATAAACCATGGATATGATAATCATAATTTTAAAATTACAGAGACGATAATAGAAATTTCCAGTAAACCACATGGACGAAAAATATAATTTACTCTTAATACTATAGGACAATAACAAAAATTAGCAGGCTAAGTTGAGATCAGTTTTTTATAATATTAAATATTAAATATTTAAATTAAATATTTATATGTTATATGAAATTCAAAATAAATATTTTCCTCAATGGTGTCATTTATAAAAAAAAGCATGTTATTTTTACATACAATTTCATAAATTAATTTTATTATAGTGTTGTTAAACTTATTTTCATTGTGAGTTTATTTAGGGGATGTTTGAATTCGCCTTAATAAGCTTAATGATATGAAGAGCTTATTCATTCAGCCACATCAAAGTGTTTATTTACGATTTAATGATGAGGTTATTATATGGTTTGCCTTAATGAAATCAACCTCTACCATATGTCTTTATGAGATTCAATCAACACTACCTCTTGTTTTTCCATCCATGACCCTCCTCCTTCCCCTTTCTGCTCAATCTTGTACTAAAATAAAATAAAGTTTATAGAAACAAACAAAATTTTAATTATGTTAATATATTGTTTTATAAGACTTCAATTTATATGATCAAACATATAAATATTATATATAGAAGCGTTACAATAAATTTAGTACATTTTTATGTGTCTTAAGAAGTTTTATAGGGCAATTTTAAAATAAAGAATCCTATAATTTGTATATATTATTTGAAAGCGTCCAATAAAAGATATGTTTATAGGATATCTTAAAAGTGTCCTATGAAAAAAAAGTATGCTACCTTATTTCAAAAATATCCTAAAACTATTTTAAAACGACCAAAAACATCATACAAACTTATTATAACGCGTGTACTTAAAACACATAATTATTTGATCCCATATATAAACTTAAGTCCTAGGAACACACTCAATTACTACAAAATAATTATGGCACTCTATAAAACCTAATTTTACTATAATCTCGTTGTCCCCGTTAAAACCAACCTCGCCGTCCACCTTTGTTGAACCCTTGATTTCTTCTATAGATGGCAACGGGGTCTGGGCAACATTTGCGGGAAGTGTTGGAGGTCCTTCGAAAAGAAAAGTTGTTCGCTAAATTTTCAAATTGCGAGTTTTGGCCACATGAGGTCCAATTCTTAGGTCACGTAGTATCTAAAGACGGGGTGAAAGTGGACCCGGCAAAGATCAAGTCAATGATGAATTTAGAACCATCATCGAGCCCGACGGAAATTAGGAGCTTCTTGGGGTTCAAGACTTCTCGAAGATCGCTTCACCGCTTACATCATTGACAAGGAAAAATGTCAAGTTCATATGTACTGAAACTCAAGAGCAAATTTCAGGACTCTTATGAGGAAATTGTGTGAGGTACCAATTCTATCCCTACCCGACGGATCAGAAGATTTTGTTGTATATAGTGATGCCTCCAAGATAAGTCTCGGATGTGTGTTAATGTAAAGAGGTAAAACGATAGGATATGCATCCCGACAACTTAAAGACCACGAGAAAAATTATCCAACCCATGATTTAGAGTTGGCGGTGGTGGTCTTCACGTTGAAGTTGTGGCGACATTATTTGTATGGGACGAAGTGTACCCTTTTTACCGATCACAAAAGCCTCAAGTACATATTTGATCAAAAGGAGCTCAACATGCGTCAAAGGAGGTGGTTTGAATGATTGAAAGACTATGATTGTGAATTACTTTACCAGCCCGAAAAAGCCAATGTAGTAGCCGATGCTTTGAGCCGAAAAAGTCATGGGTGTGAAAATAAGTTATCTCTCAATAGGATCAATATGGTGTCAAGTTTAGTGGAGAACATCAAGGCATATCAAGCGGAGGCACTTCAAGAAGAATATCTTAAGGCCAAAGTCATGGTGAAACAACGAGAGTTGCTAACGGAAGATAGTCGTGGTCTCAAGCTCTTCCATGGTCGAATTTGGATACCAAAGTTAGGGGGAAACCGTGAACTACTCCTAGAGGAAGCCTATAAGTCTAAAATTCATACATCCTGGTAGCACCACAATGTAGAGAGATTTGAAGTTAAATTATTCATGGCCGGTGGTGAAGCTTGAAGTAGCCAACTATGTCGAAAGGTGTGTCGCGTGCCTTCAAGTTAAGGCGGAACATCAAAAGTCGTATGAGAGCTTACAATCCTTGACTATTCTGGAATGGAAATTGAAGTAGATCACAATGAATATTGTGACAAAACTAAAAAACACCCTACGGGGCCATGACACGATTTAGGTAATAAAGGATCGACTAACTAAGAGTGCACACTTTCTAGCAATGCGGAAAACGTTACCAATGGACAAGTTGGCTAAACTTTATATTAATGAAGTGGTGTTAAGACATGGTGTGCCATTGTGTATTGTGTCTGATAAGGAGAGTCGGTTTACTTCCAACTTTTAGGATGCTCTACAAAAAGAATTAGGTACAAAAGTCAAGTTAAGCACGACCTACCATCCTCAAACGAAAAGTCAAAATGAAAGAACAATCCAAACTCTTGAAGATATGTTGTGGTCGTGTGTCATAGACTTTGGCGGAATTTATGAGTCACACCTACCATTAGTAAATTCGCGTACAACAATAGCTATCATTCTAGTATCGGAGTGGCACCGTTCGAACCCTTATATGATCGAAAATGTAGAACTCTGGTTTGTGGTTAAAGCGGGAGATAAACAATTCGTCAGGTCGGAGATTATACAAGAGACGACGGATAAGGTGAAAGAGATCAGGAACGCTTGAAGGTGGCTCAAGATCAACAAAAGAGCTACGCGGACAAGAAACGAAGACCGGTTAAATTCCAAGTAGTAGACCGAGTTATGTTGAAAGTGTCTCCTTGGAAAGGAGTCATTCTGTTTGGAAAGCGTGAAAGCTTAGTCCCCGTTTCCTTGGACCCTTTACCATTTTAGAAAAGATCGGACTCCAAGCGTATAAACTAGATCTCCCACCAAATCTCCATGCGTATCCTTTGATGGAGATTCGGGTAGATAACATAAATTGTTATGTGGAAGAACCGGAAGCCATATTAGAATCGAGACAAAGAAACTTCGGCATAAGGAGGTAACTATGGTTAAAGTCCAATGGAAGCACCACCATAATGCAAATATCACGTGGGAATCCGAAGAGGACATGAAGAAGCGATATCCTCATCTGTTCGGGTAGGACGAGATTTCGAGGACGAAATCCTTTTCAAGATGGGGAGGATTATAACACCTGGGAAATCCAAGTAAGTATTGATAAATAGTGCTTCCCATCCTCGTAGAATTATTTGTGGTTAAGTTTAAGAGTAGTTGGAAATTTACTTAAGAATCCTAAGCAATCGTATCAGACACTTGGAACGACGACATGGACGAAATTCGGACCCTGGTACTTCTGGGCGAGAGTGCCAGCGACTATGACTTATGTCATAGTCATTTGTCAAAGTCGCTGAGCTAGGGAGGGCCACGGTACCATCTCAGCGATAGATTGTACCGAGAGGTGGTAGCACGCATGGATAGTGCCCGCGACATTGCCAAAGGGCATAATCGTAGGGCATTATCGCACTCGGGGATCTAGGGGTAAGTTGCACCTTTGACGAATTTTGACCTCATTCGCACACAACTTGTTTTGGAACCCGATTCTTGGAGAATTTATAGCGATTCTTCTCCTTCATCACCCACTCTTCATCAAATTCAAGCCATGGCTTGATAGTGCTTTGTTTTGGGCATTAAAAGCTTCTTGGAACCACCTAGTGTGAATATTCAAGCTTCTCAACCTCAAGACTCCATCCCTTTCCACATTTTCTAGGGTTTTGTCATAATTTCTAGGTTTTCTACAAAAACCTAGATTGTGAGTTTCTAAACCTTTGTAAAACTAGATACATGTCTATTTTGTGTGTCTTATAACATGTTCATGCTTTTCTCTATACAAATCTTTTATGAGTAGTAATAGTTCATATCTCACCCTTTTGTAGAAATTATGGGGTTTTGGTATGAAGTATCTTTTTTTTATAAGGTTCATCTAGGCTTTGCCTAGACTACATCTTTGACACTTTAATAAGCTTGGTTTCATGGTTTGTGAACTATTTTGGTATTTTGGTCTTTTTAGGCAAATACCCTCATTTTAGGATTTTGACCTAACCTGAAGATTCAATTTTAAAGGATGCACAATTATTCTTAAATGACCTTGGTTCATTTTTTTTGTTCCTAAGTACATAAAGTGTAGCTTTATAGCTTGAAGATCTTTTATGTGGAGATATATGCCTAATTGGCCAAATTAAGAATATTTGATTATTATGTGAAATTCTATTTATGATGTACGTGGAGATTGAACTACAAGTATCCTATGAAGGTATTGTACACCTTTCACATGGATTAAAGTCCCTTATGGCCTATTTGGAAATTTGGACGAACCGTCAAGTAGACACTAGAAGGATATATAGTCTTGGGTGCTACCGTGTGGGTATGCACCTAGATCTCAGTCGTTTGGGGTAATAACATGGTTGCAGTCCTCAGATGTGCCGGGACTTTTTGTTGTCACTCATGGTAGTTGACACTAAGGTATACCGGCTCTTTGGGTGAAACTTGATTGGCGCTATAGGTCTCTCTCATTGACTCCAAATATTGTAATTCTTATTGGTGTAAAAGGTTTATTATACATTATTGATTGTTTATTATTAATTATTCTAACACTTGTTTGGTGTCGACGTGTATCTCAGGTTTCAGCAGCGTCGTCTCTAAGAAAGCTTAGCCGATGATAGTGTGAGCTTGGGGAACTGATTCTTGGGAAACCATTATGTAACACCCCGAAAATTGGAATATTGACTTTTGAGTTGCGGACGTCCGCATGGGGACAAGGTCGGACGTCCGTGTCCAGTCGGACGTCCGTGGGTCGTCAGCGGAAGCAACAGAGAAATTTTGGGGTTTCGGTCAAGGCAAGGCCGGACGTCCTCATAAGCCTCCCGTCGGACGTCCGCGATGTGTCTGATGAGATATTTTGTTTGCTTTTAAGACTTTTCCCTCTCTCCTCCCTCATTTCATCTTCAACACCCAATTCAGACTTTCTCTCTCTCTCTCTCTCTCTCTCTCTCTCTAAACCGATTTTCTCCCAACAAACCCTAAATCCTTCATCTTCTCTTCATCCTTCTTCCCCAAAATCAAACCCCTCACCATTTTTATGAACCTTAACCTTTCTAGAACACTTTAACTTCATCTTCTTCATCAAGTTTCTAGGGTTTCATCCAACCTTTTTCCCCATCTTTAAGATTTGGAGTGTATGGTTTATTTTGGTGATTCTAAAGGTATTTTGGTTGGTGGATTCAAGTTGTGGTTAAGGTAATGTTCTCTTTCTCCATCTATGAAAGTTCGGGTTTGGTATAAGTTTAGATCTTGATGTAAAATGTTTGGGGAATGATTCTTTATGGTTGGGTGTGAATACTTATGGTTGGAAACTTATGGATCTAGGTTTTTGGAAGATTTGGCTTGAAGATTCAAGTTTCTTCAAAGGAGCTTACGTTTGGGGGAAATCTAGATTTAGCCTAAATCTAGCAAGGTGAGTTCAAGTTGATTTGTGAAAACGTTGTACATGCCAAAATGTTCATTTTAAAGTGTTTTATGTGTTTTACAAGAAATATGCATTGTTGAGTTACTTTCAATGATTTTGGTTACTTGGAATATTTGGTTTTATAAATCTTGCAAAATAACCATTTTTGGGATTTTTGGATAACTTGATAAATTGAGCATTAATGGGAGTGTTTTTGTTGGCCCCGAAGGGTTATACAAGTTTGTAGAAGGGGGGGTTGAATACAAACACACGTTTTTACTTTTCTAAATTGTTTATTGATAAATCAAGACAACTTACAACTTGTTGCGGAACAAGATTAAGGATAAACCTAATCTAAACAAGTTAAGAACACTAAGTTTCTTGCACTAGAAAGAGTTAAAGAAATTACGAATAATAACTTAACAATAAGAGAGAAATAAGAGCACACTTCATTTCTGAAGTAGGGTTCTTCTTATATATTGCATGCATTTAATGCATGGCAGTATGGCTTTACACATGGCAGCAGCTGAGTAGTTGCATGTCATTGACCTTTGTAGACAACCTCAGTAGCCGCATGGTGCACAATGTAGAATCAGAGTTGTTGTACGATTACAGACAAAAGGGATGTCCGTTCTGACAGTTCGTACGGAGACGTGCAAGGGAGGTAAGACAATAGTAACATGCAGGGAGACTTCATGATCAGCTTTCGTTGAAACAGTTCTTTATCAGCGAATGATAAGGTTCAGCGATTGCTGAAGTCTTCTACTTGATATTTCACGTTGAATGGACAGGTCTTGCTTCGCTGATATCCGCATCAGTTCATGAGTAGACTTGTCGCTGGTTCTTGAGCTTGATCTTCGACTTCAGCGTAGAACTTTGGTTGACGTGAAACTTGTCTTCAGAGATCATAAGTAAACAAACTAAACTATCAGCGATCATCGATAGAACTGAACAGGCTCAGAGCTATATGATGATGAACAGTGTTCGCTGAATATCTAATCTAAAGAGTGAGAGTTCCTATCAGCGGTACTGTAAAGTCTTAGTACTTATCAGCGATAGTGAAACTCTAATACATATTGTTTACTTACAATTTTCACTAAGTGTCAAGAGAGGGTCATTATCAAATCACTAAGGGTTTGGATCAACAATCTCCCCCTATTTGATTATGACATAGCAACAGAGAAAATTGCTATTTAATGAAAACATAAGGATAAAAAGAACTCATAAAATATTTGTCCCTTTTACTGTTTTCTGGGATCTTTTCAGTACTGATGGAGTAAAGTACATTCGCTGAAATTTTTCTTTAAACTTCGTAAAGATTACAGAGGGAAGTGGAAAAATTACAAGTACAGCAAATAAAATTACAAGTACAGAAGATGTAGACAGATAAGGATAGAAAGAATTACAAGGCGATCCTATCCGTCAAAAGGTTCTTCCTTAATGAGAAGTTCATCAAGGGTCTTTGATGTGGGAATCATCCAGTCAGGGACCGTTACACCTTGATCCTTTTTGTTCTTTGCTTCTTCAAAGATCAGGGGTTTGAGGTGACGTGCCTGAATGTCGCGTCTGAATTCACACCAGTGTATTAGGTCTCTGAGCTGTTCGATAGGAGTGATTGGAAGCTCAGATATGCGTTGAAAGTGTTGATTTCCATAGCAGTCTAGAAAGAAGATGCCATAGGGTTCACTTACGACTTTTCCAGGGATGAAAGTTTCACCAGGAGGCAGGGAGGTGTCAAGTACTGAGAGGTCAGGGTCACGACCAAGTACTTCTTCGCGTGAGAAACCTATACCTGTTTCATTCCATATAGGAGGACCTGAGTCTGAGGTTTTCTTTTTCTTTGCAGAGGCCCTTCCTTGTTGAGGTGGAAGACTAGTGGAAGGAGGAATATCCACAGCAGAAGAAACCAAGTCGATCTTAGAATTTAAAATTTTCTCGACATGGCTCTTGAACTTTGAGCAAGATCGCTGAATGGCTAATTTCACTTCCAACCATTCAGAGAAACCAAACTTCTCTAATGAAGTAGCGTAGAAGGTTTGCTTGGTTTTGTCTTCTCTGAATACGTCAACTTCAACAACAGGAACGTCTACAAACGTTTTTCCTCTGATATTTGCCTTGATGATTTTGGATGGTCGAGATCGATAGTTCAGCATTTCTTTACACCATTCCAAAGTCGAATCAGATACCTTAGTCTTTTCTTCAACGATCCTTTGGGCATCATCCCATAGCTGACGTTGGACATCAATGGGAGTTCTTTTCAGCGCGGAGTCTTTCATCGATTGTTGGACAAGCTGGATGGAGAGAGCCTTATCTTTTTCTTCAGCTTCCTTCTTTTCGGCGAGTAATCGTTCAGCTCTTAAATGATCCTCGTATTCTTTCCTTGATATCCTGAACTTTGTGGGAGCAGGGATTTTGTCACGAGGAAGAATGATTCGCTGATCTTCAAGTTGTTTGATCATTGCATCTCTCTTTTCTTGATCCTCTTCACTTAGCTTTTGAGGAGCCAAGGAAGGTCTGTTTTTGTGAGAGAGCAGCTGTTCTTCAGGTTCATCAGTCTCAGTGGTTAAATCCAAGACTGGGATTATTTCTTCAGCTTTTGTGGCTGGGATTATTTCTGGTGTAGTCGTAGGAGCTTCAGCGGGATCCTCAAAAAGGGGAGAGGACTAGCTAAAACACAGCATTTGTTTAAGTAAGAACATGGGAAGAAAGAGATAGAGAAAAGAATGTGGTTAAGTGTATAGAGGTTTTAAGGATAGAAGGATTGAGATTGAGAAGGGATAGAGGAGGGATGCAGTGTAAGGGAATAGAAGGTAGTGTACCTGACAAACTGACTTTTGAAACAAGATCGTCAGATTGTCTTCTTCAGCGAGGCCTTTGTTTTTGCCTTTGTCAGCTTCAGACGCTGCAGGCTTTGTCTTGGTCCGCTCCCCTGAAGGTTCTTTTATCTCGATCCCTTTTTGAGCTGGGGCTTTGGCAACAGGCTGGACGTAGAAGAAGTCGTCATCATCATCGTCATCATCATCATCTTTGGGGGATGATGATGGTTCTTCATCAGAGATGTTGACAGGTTCATCGTCTTCAGCTTCTTCTTCAGACTCGACCTTTTCAGCCTAAGGTTCAGTCACGTCAGCAGCAACTTCCTTAAGTTGCTCATCGAGTTGCTCCCCCTCAGATACAGATGGAGGTTTCTCGGTTTCCTCAGGGTTTTCAACTCCCTGAGGTCGTGAAGTAGAAGTAGCAGCAGTTTCAATACCCTCCCCTCAGCATTATGGGGAAGGTCTTCTTTAGTCTTCTCCCCCTCTTCCACATTATGGTTGGGGGAGGTAACAGATTGTTCAGCAGCAGTAGTGTGTATTAGGTCTCTGTCTTCCAGACCAGAGATCCCAACACAGTTCTCAATCTTTGCTAATCTGACTTCCAGGCCAGTTATAGCAGGATTGATCTTTTGAAGATCCTCTCGATCGACCTGAGTAAAATGAGAAGTTGGGGCGTTCAGGCGATCGAGTACTTTCTGAACAATTTCTTTGACGGCGGAGACCTCAGTCTTGATCGTGGAGACTTCACCCTTAAGAGAACCAACCTCTGTCTTCAATGATGTGACTTCATTGGACAGAGTGGTGAAGTTTGTTGAAAGAGAGGTGGTGGCGGTTGAATTGTCAGCGAGGGTTGCGGCAAATTGAGCAATGTTACCATCCACCTTCTCCAGATCAGCTTTGGAGGCTTTCGTATCAACGATCTCGGTCAACTTTTTGAGTTTCTCTCCAGCGTCTGTAACCGCTGAAGAGTTCGTGGAGAGAATGGTGTTGTAATTTTCCACCTTTGTTTCCAGGGCCTTCAGGGAGGTGTTGATATCCCCCAAATTAGGACCTGAAACAGTTATTAACTTATGAACAGAGGAAAGCTCAGAAGTTTGGGGTTGAGAGAAAGAAGTGTTTGGGATAATGTGTATACCTGCAGGCGGGTTGGTGAAGTTGTCGAAGCCTCGTAACCCTGAGTAGGTTTCATAGTCGTCTTCAATAGTTCCCTGACGACTGGAAGTACCTGCAGGTCCTGTGTTTTGTTCTATCATCCTCTGAAGATGTTCAGCAGTAGTGTCGTTGAGGACGATTTTGTTGAGGAGAATAGGGGAAGAGATTGAGTGACCAAAGGAGAGGTGGGAGGAATAATGGTTGAGAAAGTGGGTTGGGCGCGGGATTCAGCGTTGGATTCGCTGAAAATCACTTCAGTCTCTAGAGAGGCTGAAGGAGGTGGGTTCAGTTCCAAGTTTATAACTTCAGCGTTTAGAGACGCTGAAGCCGGGATGGAAGGGGTGGCTTGTTCAGCTGTGGCAGAGCGTACCACAGAACTATCCATCAGCTCTTCAAGATGATCTGTGGAGTCTTCAGCATGTGAATGCTGGGGGGTTGCTCCTTGGTTTTCTTGATTCTTTTGGAACCAAGTTGGGAAGATGAGTGTTTCCTTTTTCGAAAAGGAGTGGAGGGTGCAGCGTGGGTATCAGCGGTGGGGATTTCCACTGAATAAGCTGCAGAAGTAGAAGAAGGAGGATTGAGAAGAGATAAGATAGTAGAAAGACGTACCTCGTTTTCCAGCGGCTTGAAGTCGAGCACCTTAGGGCCAACCTAAGAGAGTCTCAGATCACCCTCTTTTGGGTACTTCTTGCCAAGTCCTTGTTGAAAGACGGCGCTGATGAATCTGGGATAAGGAACCCATGAAGGTCTTTCAGCCATATCTATTCTGAACGCAAGGTCGTCGTAGATGATTGAGGCCTAGTCAACATTTAGACCTTTCAGCAATGCATAGCCCATTGCTTGCTGAGGTTGAGCAGCTTGATCAGAGGAGCCACTCTTCGCTGTCATGCAGCTTATCAGATGTGCGAAGATGAAGTTCATCTCGCTGGGCATTTTGGACTTCTTGATCAAGGTCAGTTTCTTCTCATGCTTCTTGTCCCTTCCAGTGACCCATGCGTAACCCATTGCATCGAAGAATGTAGTGATGGCTTCCCTATCAGCATGGTTTTTGTGGTTTGGGAGAGGGACAAAGCGGTTTTCTTTGGTAGAGGTAGGAAGACTCAGTGCTTTCCTGATAATGGCAGGGTTGATTTTGGTGGTACCAAATTTGGTGTCACACAGAATGGAGTCAACGATCTTCGTTGGGTCTTTGGCATGGGGTACCTGAGCTCTTCTGGCAGTATACCAGAACTGAGATAGTAGGAATTGATGGGCAGGGGGTGTAATAGTCAGGGCTGTAGATAAGCAACATGTTTTGAGGTAATTCACAGCATCGTCCAGATGTGTGACTTGCTTTCGAGGAGGAAACTCGAAAAGCGCATGGAGGTTGTTCGATTTTAAAAATCGACTTCCTCAAGCTTGAACTTGACCTGAGGAGCTTTGACGAGAGTCGGTTTCTTTACAGCAGTGGATTTCTCAGCGGTAGGAGCAGGAGTAGAAGATGTCATGTTGGGAACTGAAGATTTGCTAAGTATGGATAATACTGCCATAACAACATTACTACTTCCAGAACAAAGTTACTACTGCCAGTAAAGGTTAGTACTGCCAGAACAAAATTACTACTGCAAGACAAAGTTAATACTGCTGGAAGAATGTTAGTACTGCTGATGCATTAATGCTGCTGGAACAAGGTTAGTACTGCTTGTCAAGATTAATACTGCTGAAGCAAGGTTAGTACTGCTGAGTCAAGTTAATGCTGCTGGAATGAATTAATGCTGCTGGAGAATATTAGTACTGCTCATGCTGAATAAAGTTAATACTGCTGATGTGATAAGTTTGGTATGCGAAGATTTTGGAGATAAAGATGGAATGGATGAAGATATGCTTAAAGAAGATTCAGAAGATCAATTTATTTTTGATAGTTATCTTGTAACTATTTAGTATAAATAGATGTTGATAGATAGCTATTCAAATAGTACGAAATACGCGATATACGAGAGTTTTTTAGAATACATTCTGTTTTAGAGAGAATTAACCTCAAGGTTTAGAACCCTATTTCTAGAGAAGTAGAAGTCGTCTTGATTGAGCCTGTTCATCAAGATTGAGGTTTGGTTGTAAGCTTGTGAGTTGAATCAGTGAATACAAACAGTTGTGTGTTTTCTGATATATTGTTCTTTGATTGTGTGAATTAAAGTTCTATTCCGCAGATTCTTTAATTCTGAGTTCTAAGTATTTTTAGTCTTGTTAAGATTCGATCCTGACAAGTGGTATCAGAGCTTGTGTTTCTTAGAACTCAATAATGGACAATTCTATTGAATCAAACAGTACTCTTGTTTCTAAGGTTCCCATGCTCAGACCCAATGAGTTTGACATGTGGAAAATTAGAATCAAGCAGTATATTCTGCTTACTGATTATTCCATTTGGGATATCATAGAGAATGGTCCATGTGCTGAAGGAAGAATTGGTCCAGATGGCAAAAGACCTCCTCCAAAGACTGATGCAGAGAGAAAAGTCAGACAAATAGAGATGAAGGCCTTAAGCACTCTGCTTTTGGCTATCCCCAATGAATATCAGCATCAATTTCATCACTGCACTGATGCTCAGACTCTGTGGAATGCATTGGAAAAGAGATTCACTGGCACTAAAAGCACCAAGAGGAATCAGAAGGCAATTCTCAAGCAGCAGTATGAAAACTTTACTTCTACTAAGAATGAGTCTATGACTCAAACTTTTGATAGATTTAATAAGCTGATTGGAGAATTGGCTACAGTGGGAGTCAAGATGGAGGCTGATGATGTTAACAGAAAGTTCTTAAGATCATTAGGTGAAGAGTGGACAATGTATACTGTGTCCTTCAGACAGAATGACCAATTGGAAGATAAAGAGCTTGATGATCTTTACAATGATCTTAGAGTCTTTGAAGCAGAGGTTGAAGCCAAAAAGAAGCCCTCTGGATATGTACATAATGATGCACTCCTTTCAGCATCACCTGATTCTACTGCTAACCCTGAATCAGTTAGTGCTGCTGGAGGAGTCAATCAGGAAAAGACCAATGATTCAGTACTAGAAGCCTTTTTTTCTAGTCATGTTAATTCCTCATTGATTAATGATGACTTAGAACAGATTAATGCTGATGATCTTGAAGAGATGGATATCAAGTGGCAGATGGCTATGCTGTCTATGAGGGTGAAGAAATTCATAAAGAGGACAGGGAGAAACAACTTTTCCCAAAGAAGAGAAGATGGTGCTGGATTTGACAAGTCCAAAGTTGAATGCTACAAGTGTCACAAGATGGGACACTTTGCCAGGGAATGCAGAGGTGGAACATCTCACAACAACCATCAACAAACTCAGGCTGGAAGTTCCAATCAAAACAGAAACTCTATTCAAGCTCTTGTCTCTCAACAAGGAATGGGATTTGATTGGAGTGATCAAGCTGAAGAGGCCATCCAAAATCAAGCACTTATGGCTGAAGTTTCAGATCTTCCCACTGAGGTAAAATCTAATCTCTGTACTCAAGCTTGTATAGACACTGTTAAAAGGTATAGAGATCACAATCAGGGAATGTGTGATGACCTTAAGAGATTAGAAAAGGACAGAAAAGACTATGTAGTAATTGTTGAGAAGTTTGAAGAACAGATTAGGGCTTTTCAAGCCAATGAACTTCAACACTCCTATGATACAAACTACTGGAAATGGGAAAAGGATGGTCTAGAGTTCCAGCTTAGAGAATCCAGGGAAGAGTGTGAGAAACTAAAAGGAGGGCTTGAGAAAGTTAAACTTGATGTAGAAAATTTTAATTGTGCCTCTAAAGTCATGGACAACATAATCAACTCTCAAATCCATAGTAAGTTGAAACCAGGCATAGGGTACAATGCCACACCCCCACCCTACAACAACAACTACATCCCTCCTAAGTCAGACCTATTAGAAACCAAGGATAGGAAGGACTTACCTGAAGGAGCCACTGAAGTAGATCCATTAGATAAAGTAGTTGTTAAGGATAAGACTGAAAAAGAAGGATCTGATGAGAAATGTGTAAGTCCATGTGTTAAGAACAATGAGATGAAAAGGACTGGAAAGGGAAAGGGAGTTCATTATACACAGACCACTGTTGTGAACTCTAATACTTGTGAACATTGTTCTTGCAAGAAACATCAAGAGAATAAGCCCCAAAAACATGATAAAAAGAGGGGAAATCAAAGAAATTGGAATAACCAGTGGGCACAAAAGCAAGGAGTTGATCTGCAAAGGATTAACAGACCAAAACCTTGTTTTATTTGTGGCAAATTGAATCATCTTGCCAAACACTGTTATTTCAATCCTATTAACCAAAAGAAAAGTTTTCAAAGAAGTTTTCAAAAATCTTCTGGTTATAGGAAGCCTGCAAGGAATAATGTGGCTAAGAAACAAGCTGAAACCAAAAGCCACATGAGAAAACAGACTGAAAAGGAATGTGTCAATATATGGGTCCCCAAAAGCACTAATGTTAGTACTGCTACCTCAGATAGTACTGCTGACAAGGATAGTGCTGCTAGAAGCAATACTAAAGACAATACTGCTGCTAGCAGTGTTAGTGCTGCTAACACTGTTAGTACTTCTTTTAAAGACAATACTGCTGCTAGCAGTGTTAGTGCTGCTAACACTGTTAGTACTGCTTTTAAAGAGAATACTACTGCTAGCAGTGTTAGTGCTGCTAACACTGTTAGTACTTCTTTTCAAGAGAATGCTGCTGCTAGCAGTGTTAGTGCTGCTAACACTGTTAGTACTTCTTCCAAGGTTAATACTGCTTCTAGTTTTTGTGCTGCTAGACCAATCATATTGACAAAGTACTCCAGTTCTGCAGTACCTAAGTTTGAAAATCTCATCAAAACCCAGTGCAAGTACTTTGATGAGCAAGGAAGACCCAAGACCACTTCGGCTTGGGTTCCCAATAAAAACTAACTGATTTATCTGATGTGCAGGGCAACCAACAGCTCAAGGGGAAGAGCATCTGGCATGTTGATAGTGGTTGTTCCAGGCACATGACAGGTAACATGGCCTGCCTCAAGAATTTCAAAAGAATTGATGGAGGACATGTTGCTTTTGGAAATAATCCTGCATGAGGTAAGATAAGTGGTAAAGGTGATGTGTCAAAAGGTAAGATGACATTTGAGGATGTTTACTATGTTGAACAATTGAGATACAACCTGTTAAGTGTATCACAGGTCTGTGACAAGAAACATAGTATATTATTTACTGATTCTGAATGCATTATTCTTGCTCCTGGATTCAAAGTAGTTGATGAAAACATGATACTATTGAGAACTCCTAGAAAGGATAATGTGTATTGTTTAGATTTAGAAAGTGTTTCATCTGATTCATCTCTAAATTGTTTGGTTTCAAAAGCTTCAATAGATGAATCTTCACTTTGGCACAGAAGGATGTGTCACATGATTTTTAAAACAATGAATAAACTTGTTAAAAATAATCTTGTTAGGGGTTTACCATCAAAAGTCTATTCATGTGATGATCATTGTGTTGCATGTCTCAAAGGAAAACAACACAAAACTTCTCATAAGTCCAAAGAGATAAACACTATCTCAAATCCTCTTCAGTTGTTGCATATGGATCTGTTTGGCCCTATAAATATCATGAGCATTGGCAAGAAGTCATACTGTTTAGTTATTGTTGATGATTACTCTAGATTTACTTGGGTATATTTTCTGAGAACTAAAGATGAGACAAGTGGACTGATCAAATCTTTTATTCTTAGAATTGAAAACCAATCAAATCAAAAAGTGAAAGTCATTAGATCAGATAATGGGACTGAATTTAAAAACTTTGATATAAACACCTGTTGTGAGGAAAAAGGAATTGAGAGACAATACAGTGCTCCTAGGACTCCACAACAGAATGGTGTTGCTGAGAGAAGGAATAGGACACTGATTGAGGCTGCTAGATCTCTGTTAGCTGATTCAAAATTACCCACTACTTTTTGGGCAGAAGCAGTTAATACTGCTTGTTATGTTCAAAACAGAGTCTTGGTCATAAAGCCTAAAAACAAGACACCTTATGAGCTTTTTCTGAAAAAGAAACCATTTATTGGATTTTTCAAACCATTTGGGTGTCCTTGTACAATTCTCAATACCAAATCTCACTTAGGTAAGTTTGATAGCAAAGCAGATGATGGCTTTCTTGTTGGTTACTCATCTCAGAGTAAGGCTTACAGAGTGTTTAATACCTCTTCTAGAATAATTGAAGAAAGTGACAATGTCAAATGCAATGAGCACACACCAAATCCTATTGGTTCAGGTCCTGATTGGCTATTTGACATTGATTCACTCACTAATTCTTTGGGTTTCAGTAGTGATGTAAATGCAGGACAAAGGGATGCACCACCATCAGATAACAGTATTCAGTCTGTGATATTTCCACTCCCCACCATTGATCCTGTTGACTTCTGTGAACCAGAAAAGGAAGCTGAACCCATTCAGAATGAAGAAGAGAGAAGAATAGAGGAAAATCAGACTTCAAGAGAGTCTGAAGTACTTGAAGAAGCTAAAGAAAATCCAGACTTAAATGAGTCAAATCTGGATGGGAACTTAGTTGAGGAACCTGGTCATCCATCAAGAACTCAGAAAAATCATCCTCCTGAGTTGGTTATAGGAGACATTGCTTCTCCCATGATGACTAGGAATCAAAGCAGACTTCAAGAGCTACAAGATCAGCAGAATACAGTTAATACTGTACTTACTTGCTTTCTATCCCAAATTGAGCCCAAAAAGGCTTATGATGCTATGAAAGATCCAAGTTGGATAGAAGCAATGCAAGAGGAGCTGCTACAGTTTAAATTACAGGATGTTTGGGACTTGGTGGACCTTCCAAAAGGTCATAGAGCAATTGGCACCAAGTGGATTTTCAGAAACAAGAAGGATGACAGAGGAATTGTGATCAGAAACAAAGCAAGGCTGGTTGCACAAGGGTATACTCAGGAAGAGGGCATAGACTATGAGGAAGTCTTTGCTCCAGTGGCACGGATTGAAGCAATTAGGCTATTTCTAGCCTATGCCTCATTCATGAAGTTCAAGGTCTACCAAATGGATGCAAAAAGTGCTTTTCTGTATGGAAGTATTGATGAAGAAGTATATGTCTGTCAACCCCCTGGATTTGAGAATCCATTGCACCCTGACAGAGTGTACAAGTTGAAGAAGGCACTTTATGGTTTACATCAAGCCCCAAGAGCATGGTATGACACCCTGTGTACCTATCTCTTGAAAAATGAATTTGAAAGAGGAGTCATTGACAAGACCTTGTTCATTAAGAGGAGAAAGAAAGACACACTACTTGTTCAGATCTATGTGGATGACATCATCTTTGGATCCACAAATGATCACATGTGTAAAGAGTTTGAAGAGTTAATGCACAAGAGCTTCAAGATGAGTTCCATGGGAGAACTTACTTTCTTCCTTGGGCTTCAGGTGAAACAGAGGAAAGATGGGATTTTCATAAGCCAATCCAAATATGTGAAAGACATCCTGGACAAGTATGGTTTAACAGACTCAAAGCCAGCAAGCACACCAATGGAGACACACAAACAGATCGCTGCAGATCTTGAGGGGGAGGATGTGGATGTCCATCATTACAGATCTATGATTGGATCACTCATGTATCTCACAGCCTCTAGACCAGACATTATGTTTCCTGTATGTGTTTGTGCCAGATTTCAGGTTACACCTAAGCAATCACACCTTCATGCAGTCAAAAGAATTTTTAGATACCTAAGAGGGTAACCTAGATTAGGTCTTTGGTATCCTTATGAATCTTCGTTTGACTTGCTTGCATACTCAGATAGTGACTTAGGTGGAGCTAACATGGATAGGAAGTCTACTTCAGGTGGATGTCAGTTTTTGGGTGCAAGACTTGTATCATGGCAGTGTAAGAAACAAACCACAGTGTCCTTATCTACAACAGAAGCTGAGTATATAGCTGCTGCAAGTTGCTATTCTCAGGTGTTATGGATTCAGAATCAGATGTTGGACTATGGGGTAACATTTCTTCACACTCCAATCTTCATTGACAACAACAGTGCCATTAGCATTGTTAACAATCCTGTCAAACACTCAAAAACAAAGCACATAGAGATCAGGTATCACTTTATTAGAGACTGTAATGAAAAGAAATTGATTCAAGTTGCTAAAGTTCATACCAATGACCAGTTTGCAGATCTATTCACAAAAGCATTTGATGTGGGTAGATTCACTTTCTTGGTAGCAAGTGTGGGCTTGATCAACCTTGAATAAATTCATGATTTTTAATTTTTTATACCTGTATTTCTTTGTATATTTGGTGTTACTAACTAGTTTTCTCAGAACCTCAGTATGACTCAGATTGACAAGTGCTGCAAAGTGTAAGTATAGTTACTACTGCCAGTGCAGAATTACTACTGCTAGTACATATTTTCTACTGCTAATGTGTAGTTAATACTTCTTTGTAGTTAATACTGCTTAGTAGTTAATACTGCTTAGTAGTTAATACTGCTTAGTAGTTAATACTGCTTTGTAGTTAATACTGCTTTGTAGTTAATACTGCTTTGTAGTTAATACTGCATGTGTAGTTAATACTGCTTTGTAGTTAATACTGCTTAGTAGTTAATACTGCTTTGTAGTTAATACTGCTTTGTAGTTAATACTGCTTAGTAGTTAATACTACTTAGTAGTTAATACTGCTTTGTAGTTAATACTGCCTTGTAGTTAATATTGCTCAGTCGTTAATACTGCTTCTAAAGAAAATCAGGGCTAGTACTGCTACAAATACTCTTTCAGCCCGCCAAAGTTCATAACGTCTCTTTGCATTCAATTTCTCTCTCTCGTTCTAACCTTTTCTCCCTAGAATCTCTATGTTCTCTATCCAAATCCTCAGGAAGAATGACGACAATGGAGTTTGTCGATGAGCACAATGAGATTGCGATGCTTCAGAAGCCAAAGCAGGCCGCAGGATTTCATGATATGGTGGATTTTCTCAAGTCCACACACATCTCTCATGCCCTAACAGTGTGCCCAACCATATATATTGAGCATCAAAAGCAATTTTGGGAGAATGCCACTGTTATATTCGAAGATGGGCAGAAAATCATTCGAACAAGGGTTTGTGACAAACCCTTGAAGGTCACAGAGGAGGTTATTCGCATCACTCTTCACTTAGATGATGCCTCAGGTATAACCTATCTCTCTAATGATGAACTTTTCTCGACCTTACCAAGAATGGGGTATGAAGGTCCCATTGGAATTTTTAAATTCTACAAGTCAAAGTTTTTCACCCAATGGCGATTTTTTGTTCATACTCTTATGCACTGTATTTCAAAGAAAACAACTGGATGGAGTGAGTTTAGCAGTACCATTGCTTATGCGTTGGTCTGCTTAGCCACTGCCAGAAAGTTCAATTTTTCAGCAATGATTTTTAATGATCTTGTGGCAAACCTAGAATCCAAAAAGCGCTTTTACATGTATCCCAGGTTTGTCCAAGAAGTAATTAACCATGAATTGACGGATTTACCTCAGTCCGCTGAGGTATATGTGCCAAAACCCCCTAAAGGGAAGGTTTTCTCAAATATGAGAAGAATTCCTAGGGACTCGGAAGAAGTTGACACACCATTGTTCTCTACAATGATGGTTGTGTCCCACACCACTGAAGGTATGGCATCAGGGTCAAGGCCCCCATTAGACACACCCACTGATGGCCAATCCCCACCTTCCATCACCAAAGAAATCCCACAGTCCATTCTTTTAAGACCCACTCCAAAAATCACCAAGAAGTTTGAAAGAAGAAAGGTACACAAGGTTCCTTCCCTTGATGTATCTCCTAATAGCCCAAAGCCTACAAGCCCTCTATTGGAGCATTCTCCAATAGAGAATATCAAAAGGGTAACCACAGGGGTGTCTCCCAACCCCAAGAAGGTGCTCTCTAAGGAGAAGGATGAGCATGTGGGCTGCAAGGCTGCCACTACTTCTGCTAGCAAAGAGAAGGACAGTGGTAACATCACTAAGACCTTCCCCACGGCAACTCAGAATGTGAAAACATTCAGAGGACCCAGGCGCCAAGAAACCATGGGAGTAGGTTGTACTTTTGCTAGGCAAGAGACACCTACTAAAACTTCCTATGATCCTGCAAGGGAGGTAAACACTTCTAAACCAGGTGAGGATAGATATACTTATGAGGAATTGATGGAAACCATTGCCAACATCAACATTGATGTCATGGATCAGCAGAAGGAGATTGATGAGCTTAAGAAGGTGGTTCTTTATCAACACACCAAGATAGAGAAGAATAAGAAGATGATCACCAAACTGCTGCAAAGAAGGAAGAAAGCTCAGTATGTTCTGAAAAGGAGAAGCTCAACCACTGATGCTTCCAAAAAGGGGGAGTTAGAAACTGAACTAAACATGGAGGATGCAAAGGTTGAGGGGGAGAATGAGCATAAGGTTGAGGGGGAGGCTGCAGTATCTGAGATTGAAGCAGCAGTAACTGAAATTATGAAGAGTCTTGTTGATGCAGCAGTATCTGAAAGTGAGAAGGAAACATTATATGTATCTACAGTAACCAAATCTGAGATTGAAGCAGAGGTATTTGAGATTGTGAAGAATAGTGTTGAAGCAGCAGTATCAAAGATTATAAAAGAAGCAGTAACAGCTAGAGCAGCAGAAATGGTTAATGTTGCTAGTCAAAAAGCAGCAGAAACCATTCAAGCAGCAGAAATGGTTAATGTTGCTAAAAAACATAAGGCAGCAGAAACCATCCCTGAAGCAGTAGAAACAAAGGAAACAGCAGAAACGATCCCTGAAGCAGCAGAAACAAAGGAAACAGCAGAAACGATCCCTGAAACAGCAGAAACAAAGGAAACAACTGAAACCATTCCTGAAGCTGTTAAATCACTCAAAAGAACCAAGATGGTGTCAAACAAAAGACCTAGAACAAAGTCTATAGCTTCAAAGAAGAAAGTTGTAAAGAAGCCTAGGGTGGAACCCATTGTAGAAGAAGCTAAGGAGGAAGTTGTGAAAGAGAAAGCTAAGGAGGAAGTTGTGAAAGAGAAACCTAGGTTCATAGTACCCTTAAGGTAACGAAAGATTCGCTTTACAGCGATCATATGAGATTCCTTAGGTTCAGCTTGATATCGTGCACACAAACAAGTTGCGTACATAATATCGGGTCGGCTAGCTGTAAGATACAAGAGAGAGCCGATCATCCCACGGTACAGCGTGACATTAACAGGTATTCCATTTGAATCCTTGTTTAGTGTCATCGGTAGTGCCATAGGGGTTTTCATAGCTGAAATCTGAGTTAAATTGAATTTCTTCAGCATATCTTTAACATACTTTCCTTGATTAATGAAAGTTCCTTTTTCATTCTGTTTTATCTGAAGACCAAGGAAATATGTTAGCTCACCCATCATACTCATTTTATACTCTTCTTTCATTCTATCAGCGAAACGAGTACAAAGGTCAGGGTTAGTAGAACCAAATATATTGTCATCAACATATATCTGAACAAGAATGATATGACCTTTTACTATTCTGAAAAATAGAGTTTTGTCGATTTTACCTCGCTCAAATTTTTCAATTAGGAGATAAGAGGATAGAGTGTCATACCATGCACGTGGAGCTTGCTTTAAGCCATAAAGTGCCTTATCCAGTTTATAAACATAACCTGGACGCTTAGGATCTGAGAATCCTGGAGGTTGTTCCACATAGACTTCTTCATTCAGCTTTCCATTGGGAAATGCTGACTTAACATCCATTTGATATACTTTGAAGTCTTTGTGTACAGCGTATGCTAAGAATAGACGAATAGATTCTAGTCTAGCCACTGGGACAAATGTTTCGTCGTAATCTATGCCTTCCTCTTGTCTGTATCCCTGAGCAACAAGACGAGCCTTGTTGCGGGTTACAGTTCCATGTTCGTCCAACTTGTTTCGATAGACCCATTTAGTTCCTATCACTGTCCTGTCAGTTGGTCTTCGAACAAGATTCCAAACTTTGTTTCTTTCAAATTATGTCAGCTCTACTTGCATAGCGCTGACCCAGTTTGGATCTCTGAGGGCATCATATATTTTCTTTCGTTCAATCAGAGAAATAAAGTTAACAAATAAACAAATATTACATGCACTTCGTCGAGTCTGTACACCAGCATTTGGATCACCAAGAATTTGATCAATTTGGTGATTGACAGTCCATCGCTGAGCCGGAGCATGAATCGCTGACTCAAATTGAACTGGAGGAGCTGAAGATGAGGCTTCAGCAACTTCTGGAATATCAACCCAGAGAGGAGTAGGTGCAGATGTCATCTCATTCACTGATTGATGAGAAGTAGATGGAATATATGAGACATTTAGTTCAGAAGCAGGTATAGTGTTTAAAGGAACAGCTGAGACCTATGATGTTTCAGCTTCACTATTCTGCATGTTTGGGATGATAGTAGGACCATCATCTTCAACGGTATGAGTATGAGGAGTGGGAATATATTCTGAATCACCAAGATGAGAAAACATCCATTGATTCAGTTCTTCAGTATCAGCAGAAGGTCGAGAATTCGCTGAACAGGATTCGTCAAAGGTGACGTGAATAGTTTCTTCAACAGTTTGTCTTCTTCGATTGAAGACTCTGATGGCTTTGGAGACTGAGGAGTATCCAAGAAATATTCCATCATCAGCCTTAGGATCAAACTTTCCAAGGGCATCTCTGTTGTTCAGTATGAAACACTGACATCCAAAGATGTGAAGAAAGCTAATTGAAGGGTTTCTCCCATGAAAAAGTTCATAGGCTGTTTTATTAAATCTTTTGACTATCAGCGACCTGTTTTGCGTAAAACAAGCAGTGTTGACAGCTTCTGCCCAAAACTGAGTAGGCAGGTGAGAATCGCTGAGTATTGAACGTGCAGCTTCAATAATAGTTCTATTTCTTCTTTCAGCGACTCCGTTTTGTTGCGGTGTTCTCACTGAAGAAAAGTTGTGAGAAATACCCTTACTCTCAAAGAAGGAATCAAGAGAACTGTTTTTTAATTCAGTCCCATGATCACTCCTTATTGAGCGAACGGTCAAGTTGTTCAAGGTTTCCATCTTCCTGACAAAGGTGATGAGTTCTTCAGGTGTGTCACTCTTAGAACGGAGAAACATTACCCATGTATAGCGAGAGAATTCATCAACTAAGACCAGTGTATATTTCTTTCCAGCGATGGATTGTTTGTTAACAGGGCCAAACAAATCCATATGGAGAAATTGTAGAGGAGATGACACTGAGGAAACTTGCTTAGACTTAAAGCTTGCTTTGGTCTGCTTGCCTTTCTCACACGCTGAACATAAGGACTCTTTGGCGTATGAGTGTTGAGGTAGACCAGTGACTAACTCTTTTGAAGAAAGAGTGTTCAGTGTCTTGAAGTTGAGATGAGAGAGCCTCTTATGCCATAGCCAGTTGACATCAGATGAGGCTTTTGAGAAGAAACAGGAGTTCTCAGTGGTTGTTGAGTCCATGTTTATTACATAAACATTTTCCAAACGATAACCGTTGAGAGCTATCTTCTCCTTTTTGTCAGCGACAAAGCAGGATTCCTTAGTAAAGATTACTTTGTTATCCTTGTCGCAAAGCTGATTGATGCTTAGAAGATTATGCTTCAGCCCTTCAACATATGCGACTCTTCTGAAGGTTGTTGTACCATTAGAGAGTACACCAAACCCTCGGGTATGTCCTTTTCCGTTTCCACCGAAAGTTACAGAGGGACCCTTCTCTTCTTTGTACTCAGTGGGAAGGTTCTTCTTACCAGTCATGTGTCTAGAGCATCCGCTATCAAGATACCAGATGTAACATCTTGAATTTTCGATATTAGTGATTTAATGAGAATTGGGATCTAATTGTATTTTGGTTTTAAATCTTGAATTATATGGAAATTGATAATTCAATAGGGTTAAAATGCAAGTGATTAAGTTTGGTGCTACTTTTGGAAATAATTGGAACTTGAGGGGGTGTTGGGTCAATTTTGGAAAGTATGAAAGATATTATAGCTGAAAATCAGATATTGTTTCATTTCTTATGTTGAGGTCGGTCAAAAGGCAGAGAGAAAGAAAGAATTAGAGAGAAAAGAAGGAAAAAGGAAGAAAAGCAAGATTTGGTTCAAATTGGTAAGGAATTTGTATTGGTTTCTGATAATTCTTGTTGTGAATGAATGAGGATAAACGAATCTGTGTATTGGATTAATTTACAGAATCATTATCAACAAATTGGGGGAAATCAGATTTGTGCAGGAAGTGGGTTTTGCAAACATAAGGTGAGTTCATTTGTACTTTGCTTAAATCAGTGTTCTTATGTTAAATTGAACCGTGAAATAGTTGTATAAAGTGATTATGAACTGTATGGTTGTACTGGGAATGAGCTGAATCGAACCGACAAGAAGTTAGATTAATATTAAGGCTGCAGACCCGACTTTTCCGGATGAATCGTCATATCCGGAAAAGTCCATTAATGAATGTTTCCGGACGCAGGAAGTATCCGGGTAGGTTGTATTTTAATATAAGAATTCGGATGATCATAGAGTCCGGATGTTGTCCGGATTTGGAATATTATCCGGAAAAGTAGGAATTTACCGGAAAGGATGTGTTGTCTGGGTGTTGGGATTGTCCGGGGAAATTAGGGTATCCGGAAAATAGAAACGTCCGGATAAGATGGGTTATCCGGAAACTTTGGATTGTCCGGACACTTTGTGCAGACTGGGCAGTTTTCAGTTCTGTTAATTGTGAATCGTTATGATCTAGTGATTGAGACATAATTAGTTTAGCATGAACATACGTACATTCGAAGGGTAGTATGTTAGGCTTGATAACTGTGCCGGTTTGATACTAGGCAGGTGTTTGGTATAGGTAAAGGAGATTGGCTCATACTGAATGATATGAGAAAATCTGTATGGTATAAAGGTGATTTGCTCATACTGAATGATATGAGAAATCTGTATTAAGCATTGACTTGCACGAGTAGATAGTGTAATGGATCCATAGGCACTAAAGTTTGGTAATCACTTGGAATAGGCGTGTGGTATTTCTCGTTTAATCGTTATTCCAATGTGTGTGGGAATCATGGAATAGGCGTGTGGTATTTCTCGTTTAATCGTTATTCCTGGTTTCAAAGGAAGAGAGTGAGGTTGACATAAGTACTTGTAATCTTTGCTTCCTTACTGATAAATGGGCGTGTGTAATCGCGATTTATTAGTGGAGAGCATTGATCTAGAATCTTTGAAGATTCGTAGTGTGGCTCTGGAGTATGATATGCTGATGGATTTGTTGTCAGTCATAGTCATGGGATTGGATAAAATTGTATAATGAAATAGAATTATACGTACGGTAAGAAAGGAGTAATCAGGTTTGTTGTAACTTGTTTACATTGATTTTTGCATTTGAAACGAATGTTCTCACTAGGCGTTGGCCTAATCGTTTTATATGATGTGTTCTTACCAGGTACATGCTCAGGCAAATAAAGGGTTGTGGGACGAGCGTTTTTGGAATAGCAGAAGTGGCAATTAACAAAGAAGAGATTTTTGGAGGATAGCTTAGATAACTCAATTAATCTGATATTAGTGACATGATTAGATTGATAGGTTATTCGAAGTATCCTGTATTGTAATTACACTCTTGATGGTTAATTCCTTTGCTATCTATATAAGTTGAAGTTTTGTTATCATAACCTGTTATAACTCGAGGTTTAAATTGGCCCGGATTTTGGGGCGTTACAATATGGTATCAGAGCATTAGTTTAAGCGAACTAAGTATGCTGAGGAGGTACTTAGACTTAAGTTGTGATGAATTAAGTTATGATTCGTGAGAATGGGTAGGAATACTAAGACGGGATAGTCTTAGAGGTGACGGAAATACGTGAAATTAGTATTGTAATGATGGTAACGAGGATTCTCCTGTATAATATATTCACAATTTCAATTAGCTACTGTTATTTATGAATATATTGTTACATAAGCATGCTTGTTTCTAAATGGTTACAGTAAATGATTAACGGTAAATTACGTTTTGTATGTCTAGTTATGTATAAACCATTACTGATGGGTATTCTTTTGTGCTCATCCAGAACAATGGTAAATACTCCGCCGAGGTCTCCTAATTCTTCTATGAATAGGAATTGGTTAGACGATACGGGAGAAAGACAAACTGGAGTAGGCGGAATTCATGAGACGCCACCAGATTTTCTTTCTTTAGGAGGAGTGCGTAATCCGGTACACAGAGTGGGTACCAGTACTGTCGATCAAACACAATCAGAAGCAAGTATGGAAGGACGCATTATGGATAATGTTACCAGATTGATGAATGCATCAATGGAAAGACAAGCTGAAATGATGAACACCACCATGGGAAGACAAGCAGAAATGTTCATGAAATTGTTTAATGATCGAAGTATGGAACCAAGACGGACAAGAGTTGATACTAGTGTGATAAATCCAACTGGCAACCCAGGGTCGGAGACTGAAAGAAGGGTTGAAAGAAATTGCTCCTACAAAACCTTCTTGAGCTGTAACGCACCGGAATTCAAAGGAGAAGATAGTCCAATAGCTTGCATGAATTGGCTAAGGGAAATTGAACAAGCTTTTCGAGCTTGTGAGTGTTATGATGAAAAGTCTAAAGTTATATTTGGATCACAAATGTTACGCGGTAACGCGTTATCTTGGTGGAATGTGCTATCATCTTCTGTAACAGCTTCTGTTTTGAATGCTATGACTTGGGAGCAGTTCAAATCAAAGATTCTGGAGGAGTACTGTAACGAAACTGAAATGGATCGAATCGAGGAAGAGTTCAAGAACCTCAAGAAAGGCAATATGACTGTGAGAAAGTATACAGAATCCTTCATGGAGAAGCTGAACCTGGTGGGGCATGTGGCTCCAAATGAGAAAGACAAAGTTAAAGCTTATCTGAAGGGTTTACCAGCAGATATGATGTCAAGGGTGCGGAGTTCAAAAGCTTCAACATTGAGAGAATCGATCGAGGAAGCAAAGGTTATAGAGGAAGTGTATGGTAAGGATAAAGAAGAAAAGACCCAAGTTGGGGAGAAGCGGAAATGGGAAGGTCGATCAGAGTGGGCATACTATGAATAATTGTCCAGTGTGGGGGAATACATGTTTTCAGTGTAAGCAACCGGGTCACTTTCGTCGGGAGTGCCCAAGGTTGAAAAAGAACGGCGATCAGAGTAAGAAACCAGTTATTCCAAAGCCAACGGGCCGAGCTTTTCGAATGACCACTGATGAAGCTAAGGAATCAAGGGACGTTGTCTCGGGTACATTCCTTGTTAATTCGTGTCCTGCGCGTATTTTGTTTGATTGTGGAGCAAATTTGTCATTTGTGTCCAAATCATTCTATCCTAAATTAGCTACGCTTGTTACTACTTTAGATGATGCTTTAGTAGTAGAGGTAGCTAATGGGGGTCAAGCTTTGGTTCGAGAAAGGCTTGATGGTTGTACTATTCTTTTAGAAGAGACGAAATTTTCGATCAACTTGTTGTTGATGGAAATTGGAGGGTTTGACATAGTTGTGGGTATGGATTGGCTGACAGCCAATCAAGCAGAAATATTTTGCGCAAAGAAGTTAATTAGGATTCCAATGACCGATAAGGATGACGTATTTATCTTCGGGGAAAAGCTAAAGGGGGAAATTCCGTTAATCTCGGTTGTGAAAGCGCGGAAGTGTTTAATGAAAGGATGTATATCCTATCTGGCGTATGTCTTAGATGGAAGGTTGGAAAAGAAACAATTGGAAGATATCAAGGTGGTAAGTGAGTTTCCTGACATTTTTCCTGATGATCTTCCTGGTCTACCTACTGAAAGACAGGTGGAGTTTAGAATTGATCTCATTCCAGGTTCGTCTCCGATAGCGCGGGCACCTTACCGTCTAGCGCCATCTGAAATGAAAGAAATGATGACTCAACTCCAGGAATTATTAGATAAAGGTTTTGTCAGACCGAGTTCTTCGCCTTGGGGAGCTCCGGTCCTGTTTGTTAAGAAGAAAGACGGTACTATGAGAATGTGTATAGATTACCGCGAGCTGAATAAAGTGACGATTAAGAATAAATATCCGCTTCCAAGAATCGATGATCTATTTGATCAACTTCAAGGGGCAGGATGTTTTTCTAAGATTGATTTGAGGTCAGGATATCACCAAGTGCGGGTTAGAAATGAAGATATTCCTAAGACAGCTTTTAGAACCAGATACGGGCATTATGAGTTTCTAGTAATGCCATTCGGGTTGACAAATGCTCCAGCTGTCTTCATGGATCTGATGAATCGAGTGTGTCGACCTTTCTTGGACAAGTTTGTTATCGTCTTTATTGATGACATACTTGTGTATTCAAAGACTGAAACAGATCATGAACAACACCTACGTGAAGTCTTAGAAGTTTTAAGAAGAGAGAAATTGTACGCGAAGTTTTCAAAATGTGAATTTTTGTTAAAAGAAGTACAATTTCTAGGTCACGTGATCACTTCAGAAGGAGTCAAGGTTGACCCAGCTAAGATTGAAGCTATGGCAAATTGGGAGACACCTAGGAGTGCATCTGAAATAAGAAGTTTCTTGGGTTTAGCAGGTTATTACAGAAGGTTTATTAAAGACTTTTCTAAGATTGCATCTGCTTTGACTATTCTGACTAGAAAGAACGTGAAATTTGTCTGGACGGAGAAACAAGAATCAGCTTTCAGAACCTTACGTCAAAAGTTGTGTGAGGCTCCGGTTCTTGCTTTACCAGAAGGAACAGAAGATTTAGTGGTATACAGTGATGCTTCAAAGATGGGCCTAGGATGCGTATTGATGCAACGAGGTAAAGTGATTGCTTATGCGTCAAGACAACTTAAGGAACACGAGAAGAACTACCCGACACATGATTTGGAGTTAGCGGCTGTTGTGTTTGCTTTAAAGTTGTGGAGGCACTACTTGTATGGAACCAAATGTACTCTTTTTACTGACCATAAAAGTTTGCAGCATGTTTTTTATCAGAAAGAGTTAAATATGAGACAGCGAAGATGGTTAGAATTACTTAAAGATTACGATTGCGAATTGCATTACCATCCTGGTAAAGCAAATGTCGTGGCCGATGCTTTAAGTAGGAAAGAGTGTAGTGGATGTTTGAAATCGATCAATGTTAGAATTAATGTGACATCGAGTTTGATGGGAAAGATAAAAGAGGCACAAGCGGAGGCTTTACGGGAAGTAAACCTGAAAGAAGAAGTGATGGGCAAGCAATACCTTCAGCTAACTGAAGATGGTCGTGGAATAAAGCTGTTCCAAGGTCGTGTTTGGGTACCAAAGATTGGAGGAAATCGAGAGCTGATTCTCGAAGACGCTCATAGATCTAAGTATTCCATACATCCGGGGAATACAAAGATGTATCGAGATCTGAAATTGCATTATTGGTGGCCGGCTATGAAAGTGGATGTGGCTCGGAAGGTAGAAACATGTAGAACATGTTCGTTGGTGAAAGCGGAACATCAGAAACCTTATGGAAGTTTCCAATCTTTGGAGATTCCAGAATGGAAATGGGAGAAGATCACTATGGATTTCGTGACGAAGTTACCAAAGACACAAAAAGGTAACGACACTATTTGGGTGATTGTGGATCGTTTGACTAAGAGTGCTCATTTTCTGGCTATGAAAGAAACATCACCAATTGAGAAGTTGGCAAAGCTGTATATCGATGAGGTGGTGTCAAGACATGGTATACCGGTGTCGATTGTGTCAGATCGTGATAGTCGGTTTACCTCAAGGTTTTGGCGATCATTACAAGAGGAATTTGGTACGAAAGTTAATTTGAGCACTGCTTTTCACCCACAGACTGATGGACAGAGTGAAAGGACTATACAAACCTTGGAAGATATGCTCAGGTCATGTGTATTGGATTTTGGAGGTAACTGGGATACGCATCTACCGTTAGTAGAATTTGCGTAAAATAACAGTTATCATTCCAATATCGAAAGAGCGCCCTTCGAAGCTTTGTATGGTCGAAAATGTAGAACTCCGGCATGTTGGTTAGAAGCCGGAGAGAAACAATTTGCTGGTCCAGAATTCGTACAACAAACAGCTGATAAGGTAAAAGAAATTCGGCAGCATATGAAAGCAGCTCGGGACCGACAGAAGAGTTATGCTGACCCGAAAAGGAGACCAAAAGAATTTCAAGTTGGGGAGCGCGTGATGCTTAAAGTGTCCCCATGGAAGGGTGTGATAAGGTTTGGTAAATGCGGGAAGTTAAGTCCACGTTTTCTAGGACCTTTCACTATCACTAAAAGGATTGGTTTACAAGCGTATCAGTTGGATCTTCCACCAGAGTTGGAAGGAGTTCATAATACCTTTCATGTTTGTTATCTTCGGAAATGTCTAGCCGAAGAGGAAGATGTGATTCCACTTACTGATGTAAGAGTGGATGAGAAGAGTCGCTGTGTGGAAGAACCAGAGGCAATTTTGGAAAGATCAGTTAGAAAGCTACGTAATGGTAAGGAGGTGGCTATGTTGAAAGTACAGTGGAAGCATCACAGGGGTACCAATGTGACTTTAGAGTCAGAAGAGAGTATGAGGGATAAGTATCCCCATCTGTTTGTCTGACCTTGATTTCAAGGACGAAATCATTTTCAAGTTGGGGAGTATTGTAACATCCTGAATTTTCGATATTAGTGATTTAATGAGAATTGGGATCTAATTGTATTTTGGTTTTAAATCTTGAATTATATGGAAATTGATAATTCAATAGGGTTAAAATGCAAGTGATTAAGTTTGGTGCTACTTTTGGAAATAATTGGAACTTGAGGGGGTGTTGGGTCAATTTTGGAAAGTATGTAAGATATTATAGCTGGAAATCAGATATTGTTTCATTTCTTATGTTGAGGTCGGTCAAAAGGCAGAGAGAAAGAAAGAATTAGAGAGAAAAGAAGGAAAAAGGAAGAAAAGCAAAATTTGGTTCAAATTGGTAAGGAATTTGTATTGTTTTCTGATAATTCTTGTTGTGAATGAATGAGGATAAACGAATATGTGTATTGGATTAATTTACAGAATCATTATCAACAGATTGGGGGAAATCAGATTTGTGCAGGAAGTGGGTTTTGCAAACATAAGGTGAGTTCATTTGTACTTTGCTTAAATCAGTGTTCTTATGTTAAATTGAACAGTGAAATAGTTGTATAAAGTGATTATGAACTGTATGGTTGTACTGGGAATGAGCTGAATCGAACCGACAAGAAGTTAGATTAAATTTTAGGCTGCAGACCCGACTTTTCTGGATGAATCGTCATATCCGGAAAAGTCCATTAATGAATGTTTCCGGACGCAGGAAGTATCCGGGTAGGTTGTATTTTAATATAAGAATCCGGATGATCATAGAGTCCGGATGTTGTCCGGATTTGGAATATTATCCGGAAAAGTAGGAATTTACCGGAAAGGATGTGTTGTCCGGGTGTTGGGATTGTCCGGGGAAATTAGGGTATCCGGAAAATAGAAACGTCCGGATAAGATGGGTTATCCGGGAACTTTGGATTGTCCGGACACTTTGTGCAGACTGGGCAGTTTTCAGTTCTGTTAATTGTGAATCGTTATGATCTAGTGATTGAGACATAATTAGTTTAGCATGAACATACGTACATTCGAAGGGTAGTATGTTAGGCTTGATAACTGTGCCGGTTTGATACTAGGCAGGTGTTTGGTATAGGTAAAGGAGATTGGCTCATACTGAATGATATGAGAAAATCTGTATGGTATAAAGTAGGGGTGAGCAGCGGAACTGGGTACCCGCCTTTGGAACCGGAACCGCTTCGGAACTGCCGGTTCCGGAACCGGAACCGATGTGACTGGTTCCGGTTCCGGTTCCTAAAATAACGGAACCGATGTGACTGGGTCCGGTTCCGGTTCTCATTTTTTTAGAACTGCTACCCGCTGGGTACCCGCCGAGACCGGTTCCGGGACCGGTTACCCGGTTCCGCTGGGTACCTAGAACCGAAACCGCTGGGTACCCGGTATATTTTAATATATTAAAATTTTAAAATATCTACATATTAATATTTAATTTAAGTAAAATAATTAATAAGCAACAAATATTACTTTTTAGGGTTTCTTTGTTTCCTTGCATTCCATATTTCCATTTCCATTTCTTTCACAGCCGCCACTCCCAAGCTCGCCACACACACATTTCACCGGCAAGAAGAACTCACGGTTCAGCCACAGCCGCCGCCGACCTGCGTCCGGTTCAGCCACGGCCGCCGTCCGCCGTCAGGCGTCCTTTGTCCGTCGACCTGCTTCCTCCGTCCGACGCCACAGGCCCACAGCTCACTCACGATTCACGAAGGTCTGAATAGGTTTTTGTATGCTGTTTTTTCTCATTGTCCGTTTTACGTACTTTATTCTCTTTATTTCACTGATTTCTTAGCATATGTTTTGATTTTGTATGAATATCTTCGATTCTTCATTGTGCGATTTGAATATGCATAGTTGATGTTAAATGATTTCGTAGCTGCTCAGCATCTCGGATTTTGATTAGGATTGTTGTGGTATACTAATGAATTTCTCTCTGAATCGTTTAATTGTACGCTGGGAGCAGGTAATAGGTTAAGTTATTATTAATCTCATTGAATATCTTGGGTTTTTATTGTTATATTTCACTGGTAGACAGGATGATACTCACGAAGTCTTGGTTTTGGTCAATTACCATTTGTAAATTTTAATCAATATTTGAAAGTAACTTTCCTATATGAATTATTAAAATCGTTTGTTTAGGGTGCTGATTCTTCTCACTTTAAGCAGAGGGAGATAATGCAAGTATTGGTTTAGTTAGGTATTTTATTTGTTTTGACTTTGATCCAAGTGTTTTATTTGTTAGGTGTTGACGACTTGACGTGAAGTTCCATGAAGTCGTGAAGACATGAAGCGTGAAGTGCCGTGAAGACATGAAGCGTTTTATTCTTTTTGTACTTTTGTTGATGTCGTATCAAGACTTAAGAATTTCTAATTTGGTTGTGTAATAATTATTTTTATCGGATTAGTTTTAAGTTTTAATCGTTTGTTGTATGAAAACTACGTTGGTACTTTAAGTTTAAGTTTAGGTTGTGTTTTTCTATTTTGCAAGTGTTTTAAAATTAGGTTTTATTGTAAAAAATGTTAAAAAAAAATAAAAAAAAAGTTGCCAGCGGGTACCCGGAACCGGAACCGGTTCCCAGCGGTTCCGGGACCGGTTCCAAAAAATAGAGAACCGACGGTTCCGGTTCCGGTTCTGCCTTTCTAGGAACCGCCGGTTCCGGTTCTGTGAAAAAAGGGCGGGTACCCGGTATTGCTCACCCCTAGTATAAAGGTGATTTGCTCATACTGAATGATATGAGAAATCTGTATTAAGCATTGACTTGCACGAGTAGATAGTGTAATGGATCCATTGGCACTAAAGTTTGGTAATCACTTGGAATAGGCGTGTGGTATTTCTCGTTTAATCGTTATTCCAGTGTGTGTGGGAATCATGGAATAGGCGTGTGGTATTTCTCGTTTAATCGTTATTCCTGGTTTCAAAGGAAGAGAGTGAGGTTGACATAAGTACTTGTAATCTCTGCTTCCTTACTGATAAATGGGCGTGTGTAATCGTGATTTATTAGTGGAGATCATAGATCTAGAATCTTTGAAGATTCGTAGTGTGGCTCTGGAGTATGATATGCTGATGGATTTGTTGTCAGTCATAGTCATGGGATTGGATAAAATTGTATAATGAAATAGAATTATACGTACGGTAAGAAAGGAGTAATCAGGTTTGTTGTAACTTGTTTACATTGATTTTTGCATTTGAAACGAATGTTCTCACTAGGCGTTGGCCTAATCGTTTTATATGATGTGTTCTTACCAGGTACATGCTCATGCAAATAAAGGGTTGTGGGACGAACGTTTTTGGAATAGCAGAAGTGGCAATTAACAAAGAAGAGATTTTTGGAGGATAGCTTAGATAACTCAATTAATCTGATATTAGTGACATGATTAGATTGATAGGTTATTCGAAGTATCCTGTATTGTAATTACACTCTTGATGGTTAATTCCTTTGCTATCTATATAAGTTGAAGTTTTGTTATCATAACCTGTTATAACTCGAGGTTTAAATTGGCCCGGATTTTGGGGCGTTACACCAGATACCCTTCTTAACCTGCATTACAAAGGAAGATTAGTTTGTCTTGGGTACCCACTTAACCATGTGTACACACTTGTCAGTGGGGGTAGAAAAGGAAGTGGAAGGTTCAGCAGTCTTCGCAGCATTTGAAGATTCAGCTTTGTCAGTCTTCACTTTGGTTAATTTCTTAACCTCAGTGGTCTTCTTTGCCTTGGGGGCAATGATCTTCACCTTAGCTATCTTTTCAGCTTGGGTGGCTGTAGGGCACTTACTAGCAATATGATTGGTAAGTCCACAATGATAACATTTCCTATAACTAAAAGTAGTTCTAGGACCATTTGCATGCTGAGCTTTTGATTTTGAATTAGAAGGACCTGCACCAAGTAAGTTATTGGCTTTTGAAATGGGAGGAACATTCAGTTCTTCGGATTTCTTACCAATAATTTCCACTTTGATTCTAGGAGTATATCGCTGAATAGATCCACGCTGAATAAATCCAGGGATCTTATTCTTTGAACCAGAGGGATAAGTCACTGAAGCTTTAGAAGCGTTCAGCTTTGGTACAAAGGTACCCTTCTGAGGATTTTGGTTAAAAGCAATTCCTTTACCTTTGTTTTTAAAGACTGAGGTAGGTTTTGGATAAACAACTTTTTCTTTACCTTTAGAAGTTAAGGTAGAGATTTCCTCAGGGATAGGCAGTTTAGAAGAGGAACACTGAGATGAGAAAGTGTCAGGGATAGAGGATACGAACATTCCAAACTTAAGCATGGAACGGTCAGTGGTTGGTTCTAGAGTATCAGCTTTGTAACCAAAACCACGTTTATCACTCAGGGGAATCTGAGACTTAATTATCTCAGTGATCTTTGTTGAGGATTTATACCATCCATCAACAGTAGCCTTTTCAACTTTTAATGCAGCGATAGCTTCTTCGCGCTCGATTTTGACTAGCTGATTTAGGTGAACTTGATCTTTAAAATCTTCTTCAATTTTAGAAAGATTTTCTATTTGAAGGTGACAGTTTTTAAGCTGTTCAGCGAGATCAAGGTTTTGATTTTCAATAACAGTTTTGCCATTCATGGCTTCATATAAACTTCTAGTCAGGAGATCGATCTTTCGAAGACTATCAGCTTCATCAATATTTAAAATATTGGTAAAGAAGGAAGGTGATACCTTAGTAGCAGAGGTTGAAGTAGAGGGAATGTCAGAATTTTCTTCCTCATCTTCAAGTTTGGCCATGAGACATAGATTGGCTTCATCATCATCTTCAGAGTCAGATGATTCTTCTTCGTCAGAGGCAGCCCAATCATAGTCAGCCATAAGGCCTTTGCCTTTCTTCTTAAAGGTTTTCAGCTTTGAATACCTCTCTTTCAGCTTTTTGTATTTTTCATCTCTAGTCCTGTGAGTAAAGTTTTTCTTGGGAAAAGCTGAGGGTCTAGAGACTTTCTTTGACCTGCACTCGCTAGCAAAATGTCCTATCTTTTCACAGTTATAGCAAGTAGCAGTAGCCTTATCAACAGGGGTTGATGATCTTGGCTTGTCAGTAATAGCAAGAGGTTTGTTCTTCTTGAAATTACTCTTTCTAGCAAATCTCCTGAACTTATTAGCCAGGAATGCCAGAGTTTCATCATCATCTGAAGCGTCAGAGTCTGATGAACGTTCAGAGTTAGTTTCCAACTCAGTGACAGTGATAGTAGATCGCTGAGTGGAAGGTAACTCTGAGAGTAAAGCAACAGGGGTGCTTTTGGAATCTTTTACAAGATTCTTCTTAAGATGACTCGATTGCTCATGATTCAGCATCGTGCCATATAAGGTAGAAAGAGTCATTGATTTTAGATCCTTTGACAGCTTGAGACACATAGAATAACTGTCCCAGCTTTCAGGTAAACATTCTAAGAACTTTGTCAATACTTCAAAGTTAGAATATTCCTTACCACCAGTTTTCAGATCTATTATTAAGCAGTTAAAACGTTGGTGTATTTCAAAGAGAGTTTCATTCTTAACACAAATGATGCTTTCGTACTGTCTTACCAGGTTGATCTTTCGAGAGCCCTGGACTTCAGAAGTACCTTCATACTGAACACAGATTGTGTCCCACATAGCTTTTGAGGTTTTCAGGTTCATGACGGAATGGTAGACTTCGTCAGGAAGAGCCATGGAGAGTATGGATCTGGCTTTGGTGTCGATAGCCACTTTCTTCTTATCTTCATCAGTCCACATATGAATTTCCTTGGGAATCAGCCTTTCTGGAATAGCAGGTCTATTCTCAGCGGCTGGAACTGCATGATCAATTCTTATAGGAATATATGGGTCATTTTCAAGATAGTAAGGCATAGTAGGGTCTACACCTTCTAAGAAGAGAATCATCCTATTTTTCCATAGATTAAAATTATCTCTGGAGAATCTAGGGGGTTTTGCAAGAGAACCATTGTCAATATAATTAGTGTTTGTGTTGGTGGCCATTTTCAGAAATAGCAAGGAAGAGAAATCTTAGTATAGATCAGATCTTGTTTATGAGATTAAACAAATCTGCTCTGATACCACTTGTTGGTCCCGAATGGTTATACAAGTTTGTAGAAAGGGGGGTTGAATACAAACACACGTTTTTACTTTTCTAAATTGTTTATTGATAAATCAAGACAATTTACAACTTGTTGCGGAACAAGATTAAGGATAAACCTAATCTAAACAAGTTAAGAACACTAAGTTTCTTGCACTAGAAAGAGTTAAAGAAATTACGAATAATAACTTAACAATAAGAGAGAAATAAGAAGGTGGTCCTAGCACACTTCATTTCTGAAGTAGGGTTCTTCTTATATATTGAATGCATTTAATGCATGGCAGTATGGCTTTACACGTGGCAGCAGCTGAGTGGTTGCATGTCATTTACCTTTGTAGACAACCTTAGTAGCCGCATGGTGCACAATGTAGAATCAGAGTTGTTGTGCGATTAAAGACAAAAGGGATGTCCGTTCTGACAGTTCGTACGGAGACGTGCAAGGGAGGTAAGACAATAGTAACATGCAGGGAGACTTCATGATCAGCTTTCGTTGAAACAGTTCTTTATCAGCGAATGATAAAGTTCAGCGATTGCTGAAGTCTTCTACTTGATACTTCACGTTGAATGGACAGGTCTTGCTTCACTGATATCCGCATCAGTTCATGAGTAGACTTGTCGCTGGTTCTTGAGCTTGATCTTCGACTTCAGCGTAGAACTTTGGTTGACGTGAAACTTGTCTTCAGAGATCATAAGTAAACAAACTAAACTATCAGCGATCATCGATAGAACTGAACAGGCTCAGAGCTATATGATGATGATCAGTGTTCGCTGAATATCTAATCTAAAGAGTGAGAGTTCCTATCAGCGGTACTGTAAAGTCTTAGTACTTATCAGCGATAGTGAAACTCTAATACATATTGTTTACTTACAATTTTCACTAAGTGTCAAGAGAGGGTCATTATCAAATCACTGAGGGTTTGGATCAACAGTTTTGATATTTAATGCATAATTGAGTGTTATCTAGTAGAAATACACTTTTAGTGTTTTGTTGGAAATATGCATATTTTATGTGGTGGTACGTTTTGAAACATGAATATGTGGGTCATTGGGTTTTGGGTCATTTCCGACCCCATGAACATTTTAAAGGTTGTAAACCATTTGGTTTGAGAAAATACGTAATTTGAGTATTTTGATGGAGGAACCTTGAGTATTGTTATTTTCGATGATTTATTTTACGTTTGTAAATCTTTGGGTATAAATGCATTTGGATGTGTGCTTTGGAAAATGATGTGTCTTAAAGTAAGAGTTATGTTGAGTAATTCGAGTCTATGAAGCATCTTTAGCATAAATGTGGGTTATATGTGTTTTACTGGGCCATTTGGTTTTCATAAGTGGTTAATCGATTTGGTTGAGCTTATGGCTCGGTTTATGACTTAATGAGTCTTGAGGAAATTTGTTCGGATTTTAACATTTGGATATGGAGCTTTGGTCGTCAGTTGCATTATTGCATTTATTTGAAGAGTACATGTTTTGGGTGCGTATGTCATTCAAATGGAGTTGTGTACTATTAGACCTTAATGCTATGGATCCATAGGCACTTGAGTTTTTACGTTCAATGATGAGACGCTAGTTTCTCTTATTGTAGCACGGAATAGGCATCGGGTTCCATGGTAAGTAAGGTGTGGGCCTATATGGCCGGGCATCGTCCCATGGGCAGTAAGGTATAATTCCAGATGTGCTTGGCACAGGATAGGCATCGGGTTCCATGGTAAGTAAGGTGTGGGCCTATATGGTCGAGCATCGTCCCATGGGCAGTAAGGTGTAATCCCAATGTGCTTGTTTTGTGGGTTTGGAGTGACCCAATGTATAGACCTGGAGTGGTTGAAATTGGGGGCTCCCCAGTCTCCACGAGCAATAGACCAGGAGTGGTTGCGCTCGTTATTTTATGAGAATAGTCCACATGTTTGTTTTATTACATGGTTATGTGACCCACTTTTGTGTTCCGTCACGTGCGATGTAAACGGGCCTCCCCCGTCACCGAAAGGTGTTGCTTTGGGTATATTTATTTTTATCCATGTTTTCGGTAACGTGTTATATTTATATGGATTGTTTCCCATAGTTAGTAAGGTGTGGGCCTATATGGTCGGGCATCGTCCCATGGGCAGTAAGGTGTTGAAACACCCTGAAATTCACAATAAATTTAAACCTTAAATTTATCAGAATTTACCATCACAAATCCAAAAGCACCACTCTGGCATTCCTTGACACTCATCCCTTTGAATCCCTTCCGGAGCTAATACCTGGTAAGAAAATTTAACTTGAACGATTAGGCTTACGCCTAGTGAGAACATCCAGATTTCAAATCAAACTCTTTAAAAGCTTTAAACCCAACATGGTAGCAAATCGATTACATTAACCTGGTCCCAACTTTCTTACCGTATACATAACATCCTTCGATAACAGGAATCGTATCGGATTCCATGAATATGACAACACTCAGTATGTCATAGTATCATCTTCGAGAGCGCCACTACGAATCACCACAGATTATAGTTTACAGCTCATGTCCAAGAACTTACAATTAAGCGCCACGCCTTTTCTTGGAATGGAAGTAGAAATAGCAACTATATCTTGCTTATTCCTCCTTTTCAAGGATACACGGGAATAGCAATTATACCTTGCTGATTTCTCCTTTTTAAGGATACACGGGAATAGCAATTATACCTTGCTTATTCCTCCTTTTCAAAGATACATGGGAATAGCAATTATACCTTGCTTATTCCTCCTTTTCAAAGATACACGGGAATAGCAATCATACCTTGCTTATTCCTCCTTGAAGTGGAAGTAGGAATTACCATTAAGCGCCCGGCCTATCCCTTATCTTCCACTAGAAATCGGGAATTACGATTAGCGCCCCGCCTATTCCACGATTTCACATCACAATACGAAATGGGAATTACCATTAGCGTCCAGCTTATTCCTCATTTCAAATCAACGGGAATTACGATTAGCGTCACGCCTATTCCACGTTTATCACATCATAACACTAAATGGGAATTACCATTAGAGCCCGGCCTATTCCGCATTTATCCAATTCACGGGAATTACGATTAGCGCCACGCCTATTCCACGTGATTACATAATACTAGTGCCTATGGATCCATTACACTTACTTATATAAATACTCACACAGACTTATATATCATTTTCTCTAAGAAAACAAATACTTAAACAAGTTTAAGAAGTTGTCCGGACGATATCTGATAATATCCAGAATATTGATAAATCTGGTTACTATTCACCCGGAAAACACTATTCATACCGAAAAACACTATTCATACCGAAAACACTATTCATACCGGAAAACACTATTCATCCAAAAAAACACTATTCATCTGGATCTTCATCCGGAATCCGGTACCAATCCGGAATCCTCATCTTCCGGACTTCACAATTTATACCCAGTTCAATCTTACTGTTTTCCTACCAATTCTCAATCATTCACTTAAACCTATTTCAAAGAGATATCGTTCTTTCACAAAACCTAATCAAATCAATTTATCAATTTTATTAAGATAAAATCAGAAGGATGAACTCACCTGGTTCAGAGTTTGTACCTAGAGTTGAATTCCAGACTTCTCAATCGATTCATAAATCCAATCTTACACCCCATCGAACAACACTTCATCAATTCCAGACTTCTCTTTTTCTTTCTCTCTCGAATTTCTCTGGAAAACCGACTTCATGAATCGGCAATTGAGATGTTAATCTCAATTCGACCGACTCTCCGTTTAAATATCCAAAAATTTCAACAAATGACAAAATAAACCCCCAAAGTTTCAATTTTTCACAAATAACTTAAACTTTGGTCAATTACACTTTGAATCATTCCATATCAAAATATAACAGAACTTTGATCATGGAAATTCGGGGTGTTACAAATCTCCCCAACTTGAAAATGATTTCGTCCTCGAAATCAAAGTTAGGTAGATAAGTGAGGATATCGATTATTCATATCTTCTTCAACTTCCCAAATCTTACAATATTTATCCACGGGGATACCTTTAACATTAATTGCTCCCCAACTTAAGAGTAACATAAATTCTATTGGTCTCCTTTGGTTATTAGTCGAAGCTTTACTTATCCAGCCTCTATTCCTTGATCGAAATCCAAAATCGAAATTTCCTAGTAAACTTATCTCTCAGACGTGGTTACCAGGAGACAAACTAGTCCAGAATCGAGTTGGGTCACAACCACCATTGAAAACTAGCCTTTTGATTTAGACCAATAGTGGGATCTGGCTGTCCACATTATCTACCACTTGTTACCGGTTCATCGTCAAGCATACACACACCGCACTAGAGATTCTCATCTGGAGGGCTCAACGAGTTAACTGAGTGGCACGAATTAGTCGTGCTATACTTAAAACTCTTTCATGTGCAAAAGCATCATCAAGAACTAAATCACCTTCAATTGCCATAACAATTAGAAACAAGTACGCTTACATAACAATATATTCATAATAATAGTAGCTAATTGAAATTATGAACATACAATACATAAGAATCCTCGTTACCATCATCACAGTTCTTAATTCCCGTATTTCCGTCGACTCTTAAGACCATCTCGTCTTAGTATTTCTACCCGATCTCACAAATCATATCTTAATCATCTCAGCTTAAGTCTAGGGATTTCCATGATCATACTTAGTTCACTTAAACTACAGCTCTGATACCAACTTGAAACACCCTGAAATTCACAATAAATTTAAACCTTAAATTTATCAGAATTTACCATCACAAATCCAAAAGCACCACTCTGGCATTCCTTGACACTCATCCCTTTGAATCCCTTCCCGGGCTAATACCTGGTAAGAAAATTTAACTTGAACGATTAGACTTACGCCTAGTGAGAACATCCAAATTTCAAATCAAACTCTTTAAAAGCTTTAAACCCAACATGGTAGCAAATCGATTACATTAACATGGTCCCAACTTTCTTACCGTATACATAACATCCTTCGATAACATGAATCATATCGGATTCCATGAATATGATAACACTCAGTATGTCATAGTATCATCTTCCAGAGCGCCACTACGAATCACCACGGATTCTAGTTTACAGCTCATGTCCAAGAACTTACAATTAAGCGCCACGCCTTTTCTTGGAATGGAAGTAGAAATAGCAACTATATCTTGCTTATTCCTCCTTTTCAAGGATACACGGGAATAACAATTATACCTTGCTTCTCCTTTTCAAAGAAACACGGAAATAGCAATTATACCTTGCTTATTCCTCCTTTTCAAGGATACACGGGAATAGCAATTATACCTTGCTTATTCCTCCTTTTCAAGGATACACGGGAATAGCAATTATACCTTGCTTATTCCTCCTTTAAGTGGAAGTAGGAATTACCATTAAGTGCCCGACCTATCCCTTATCTTCCTCTAGAAATTGGGAATTACGATTAGCGCCCCGCCTATTCCACGATTTCACATCACAATACGAAATGGGAATTACCATTAGCGCCCGGCCTATTCCTCATTTCAAATCAACGGGAATTACGATTAGCGTCACGCTTATTCCACGTTTATCACATCATAACACTAAATGGGAATTACCATTAGACACTATTCATACCGGAAAACACTATTCATATCAAAAAACACTATTCATACCGGAAAACACTATTCATACCGGAAAACACTATTCATCTGGATCTTCATCCGGAATCCGGTACCAATCCGGAATCCTCATCTTCTGGACTTCACAATTTATACCCAGTTCAATCTTACTGTTTTCCTACCAATTCTCAATCATTCACTTAAAACTATTTCAAAGAGATATCGTTCTTTCACAAAACCAAATCAAATCAATTTATCAATTTTATTAAGATAAAATCAGAAGGATGAACTCACCTGGTTGAGAGTTTGTACCCAGAGTTGAATTCCAGACTTCTCAATCGATTCATAAATCCAATCTTACACCCCATCGAACATCACTTCATCAATTCCAGACTTCTCTTTTTCTTTCTCTCTCGAATTTCTCTGGAAAACCGACTTCAGGAATCGGTAATTGAGATGTTAATCTCAATTCGACCGACTCTTCCTTTAAATATCCAAAACTTTCAACAAATGACAAAATCAACCCCCAAATTTCAATTTTTCACAAATAACTTAAACTTTGGTCAATTACACTTTGAATCCTTCCATATCAAAATATAACATAACTTTGATCATGGAAATTCGGGGTGTTACAGGTGTAATCCCAATGTGCTTGTTTTGTGGATTTGGAGTGACCAAGTATATAGACCTGGAGTGGTTGAAATTGGGGGCTCCCCAGTCTCCACGGGCAATAGACCTGGAGTGGTTGCGCTCGTTATTTTATGAGAATAGTCCACATGTTTGTTTTATTACATGGTTATGTGACCCACTTTTGTGTTCCGTCACGTGCGATTTAAACGGGCCTCCCCCGTCACCGAAAGGTGTTGCTTTGGGTATTTATTTTTATCCATGTTTTCGGTGACGTATTATATTTATATGGATTGTTTTCCATGGTATGTGAGTTGTGGGTTATGCCTCATCCGTGTTTGGGATGTTTTGAATAATAGCGATTTATTCGTGATTTAAATCATTTTGGATATCAAATACTATTCCACTTTTCGAGTTGGTTTTTGGATGAGCCCATTATGAGGATCGTTTTATATTAAAGCTTGCATCTCGGAATTTGTGTGCGTTGGAAAATGGGTGGGTTGCATCTTAAGTAAATTCTTTTGAACTCATGACTTAAATTGCATCTCTCTCTCGTTTTATGAATTATATGGTCATGGTAAAACTCTTGAACTCACTAGGTGTTAGTCTAACCCTTTTTATTTGTCGGCATGTGCAACAAGTTTCAGTTGGGAAGTAGTTCTAGTGACACGGTGTTGAGACGAGTGTTTGTAGTGTGCCCGAGAAGTGAATTGCTTTGTGAAGTCTTCCGCACTTACCTTGGGATTAGCAACTTGTACTTGTGTTAAGTAACACCCGATGTGAATTTAGCCTTTGTAATAAGACTTGAGTTATAAATTGTTTGAGGGTAATCATAGATTTTAAATTTGAGGTAATTCCCGTATTGACTTATAGAAAGAAATTCTATTCTTTTGGATGTGTTATTGAAAATTTTATTTAGTTGCTCTTTCCAAAATTTAAGGGTGTTACACATTATATAGAAAATCTTTATTTTTGAAAGGATTGGATAACACCCGAATTGTAATCTTATTTTTTAGTGAAATTTGATTATTAGGTTGTTACTTTCATTACTTTGAATTATAAACTTGTAATTAACATATGATTATATTTATCCTTTTTGGGAGGCTCACGTTTTGGCAATTTTATATACCACAATTTCCGTTTTATGAAAATTTCTGTTTATCCCAAATTTTAAGCATTTAAATTGTTATCTAAATTCAAGAATCAGTCAATCTAATTTAAATATACGAAATTTATTATCCAATCTGCTCAAATTATTATATATTCACTTTTAATATAATTAGATTAGGGGGTGTTTGGGATTGCTTATTTTTTGACTTATTTGCTTATTGCTTTTCCTCCCCGCAAATAAGTTATTTTTAGTGTTTGGATTGAAAAAAAAAATGTTTAAGACTTTTCCCCACCACCAGGGGCGGAGCCAGAAAAATTATTTAGGGGGAGCCTAGAAACAATAGAAGAAAATTTACGATTTTAATGTTTAAAATGATACTGTTAAAAAATAAAAAAAATTATAAATATTTGCCTATAGACAATAGTTGTTAAAAAAAGTATGACTAAACAACATAACTATGTCTATATTTGCATAAACAAAAACGATACGTGTCTACAAGTGTAGATAAACGTATAAACAATAAAACCTTTCGAAAATACATGAAAACTATCATAAATGTTAAAGGAAAGAAGAAACAGAACACAATAGAATGGAGAGAATGAATCGTAATTCTCATTAATCATAAGCCCTTTAAATAGGGATGGTTTACAAAGAGATAATCATGTGATACCAAGTTCTAATCTAACTCTAATGTGTATATCTCTATCTCTATCTCTATCTCTAACTTTATCATTATCGTCTTATACTTTGACGATGGCACATTTATTCTACAACACTCCACCTTGTGCCGAGTCAAAGGAGTGAAGGTGCACAATTGTTGCCTCGTTAAAACCTCATGCCAAAATAAAAACCCAGTGGGAAAAATAAAAATATGACGAAGGAAAGAGTACAACGCACTAGCTTATTTCCAATACATAGACTTTTACTTTAGTCTAACTCTCTCTTAGATTCGTACATTAATCATGAGAGTTAAAAAAACATGATGGTATATAAAATGTTGCCTCACTAAAACCTTACACCAAGGAACAAAACCCAATGGGAAAAATAAAACCTTGGTTGAAGGAAAGAGCACAACATACCAATATTACATATATAGTAGACTCCCCCTTTTGTCTACTACTCCCCCTGATTTGTGCATTAATCAAAGGAGGTTTAAAACATTTCCATTTTAATACTTTCTGACATGTTTCCCAAATATGGTTTTACGTATTGATTTGGTAAACAAACATGCCACATTTTCCTCGCATCTTATTCAGTTCACTTGAATCTTGAGGATAATTGATTATATGAAAACTTAAGCAAAGTATGCTTTGTGTTATAACCCTTGATATATCTTACTTTCATTTCTTCGATACATGATGCATTATTTCCATACATGCAGGTTGTATAGTGGTTAAACTCAAAATTACCAGCTCCTCTTATATGTGTAATGATAGTCCTTAACCATATACACTCTTGAATAGTCTCATGGAGAGTAAGATTGTTGATAATATAAGAAGATAAGCTATTAAGGATTTGCTTAGTTTACTTCCAAGCAATCGGCATGTTCCATATGATAATTCCTTATTCAGTTTGGGAACAACCTTTATATCAGTCAAACATATACCTAATATCAGTAAATGTATACCAAGGCATTGTTTGGTGTTTTTCTATAAGGGCCAGTACTTTTGCCGCTCACAATCTAAGTAGGTATTGAAGTTTCATTATCAATCCACTTTTCTCCGTAGGGAAATTTTGATCCCACGTCAATGGTGCCAAAAGATTAATTTGAAATCATTCCAATGACGTTGCGTTGGCGCTGAGCTAAATCTAGCTGACAAGTTCAGTGAGAAGTACAATATACGGTCAAGTGTATTATGTTGAGTACAATAATGCGCCTATTGTACTTAGGTATGGAATTCCAGCTCCTAACACCTCTTCGTCCTCATCCTTTAGACGAAATGGATCTTTCCTTATATCCATCACTTTGACCGATCATGGGAGTGCTAATCGGATGCGCTTTGTCCATATTAGGTCGCCTGATCATTTTCTAGACATATGCGGATCGGTGGATTAATATTCCACAAACTCGGTGCCGTAGCTCAAGTATCTAGACAAAACCAAGTTTTCCCACGATCTTTCATCTCAAATTCAGATTTCAAGTAGCTTGTGTTTTCTCTTATTTCATCAAGAGTGCATGTTATGTTTATAACATCGACATATAGAGCTACTATGAAAATCTGGGACTTGTTTTCTTATATAAATACGCAAGGGCACAATTCATCGTTCTTATTTATCGTTTCCCAATCAAGTATTCACTCAGGCGGGTATACCACGTCCGCATAGATTGCTTTAATCTATAAAGTGAGTGTTTCAATTTTATTGTAAACGCATTTCATGGTTTAGAGTTACTTGATATTGGTATAATGTCATCAAGAACTTTTATGTATCTCTGAATTTAGATCCCCATAGAGATATGTAGTAACTACATCATTGAGCTGCAATTTCCAGTCCTTCGGAAACTACTTGGCTAATTAATTAGCAGAACGTTCTCCATCACGAGAGAGTAAGTCTTATTGTGGTCAATCCAGTGCGTTGTGAGAAACCTTGCGCCAAAGGAGGGCCTTATATATTATGACTTAATTATTCTCACTACGCTTCCCTGACAAATGATTTATCTATGTCCTATAGGCTTTACACTTGGTCGGTTAGCACTACCGAACCAAATACATGTTCATTTGTCAAATAATTATCCTAGATTGCTTCTTTTCATTTAGGCCAATTTGCTCTTTGTTGACATTCTTCAACTGAGCATGGTTCGATGACATCGTGCTCTATTATCTCATAAGCAACTATATATGCAAATATATCATCATTTAGTAATTATGATATGTCCATCGACTCATATTCATTTGAGATTTCTTTGATCTCTGGAATCAGTATAACTTCTTAGCGTCCTCCAGTAATGATTCATAGACATAGATTTAATTAGAGATAATCTCATGTATTGATGATATATGGTTGTGCCATACTCTTCTCTTCCTTTAGATGAGTATCTATCGAACCAAGTAGCTTCCCCCATTTCCTTTTGGGAGCTACGACCTCAACCACACCTCCACCATGTGTGATTGCAACGTACTTCCAGCGACGTTGTGCCCTTGTTTGGGGACTTTTGACCTTGCGAGTATGTTTGCAGCTCGTATATGTGATCTTGTCACTCTAGATAATATTAAACATATCAGGTATCGAGTCTGATTCGTTTGACTTCAACTTTACATTGTGAAGTTTTTGGGGATCAAAATGAGACGCAATTGAAATATTCAATGACACTTCCTGTCGTTCCCATGGAAAATCTTTTTTCCTATCTCCCCCTAACGACAGGAAGGTTGTCTCATCAAAGTGACAACCCGCAAATCTAGCGGTAAATGGATCACTCGTCAAGGGTTCTAATTAGCGGATAATTGTTGGGGGTTCATATCCAACATTTGATGACTCGTCTTTAAGACCCATTTTGGTACGCTGTGGGGGCGTAATTGGCACATATACAACACAACCAAACATACGTAAATGTAAAATATCAGGATTATATCCAGTTACCAACTGGTACGCATAAGTTTGGTTGGTTGGTTGTGGGTCTAAACACGAACAAGTAAAGTTTCATGTAATATTGCATTACCCCATGCAGATGTGGATAAATTGGTGCGCATAACCAATGCCCTATCTACCATCTAAATTCTTTTGATGACAACTTTTATCATTCTACGAGACCATTTTATATATACGCATGCGGTACAAATGCAATAATCATCAGATCCTTATGATGTAAATTCTCCAGCATTCTAAGTCATGTGGACTTGATGAGAAAAATCAGGGTGGTGAGTCCTTAAACGTATAATTAATGTCGGAGTGCAACATTTCATGTGGACTATAATACGACACGTGTTCATCGTGTCAAAACCATAACCATAAAGTACTTTAATGGCCCGCATTCAGGATGTTTATGTCCATAAATATCACCTTGTATTCGTTGTAAGAATGGAATATTTTTTATATTATGTCCTTAGCTTTAGGATGGTCTCATTCCTGTTTTGGCTAAGGATCAGGGTATAAAAGTTCCAAGTATTAGAGAGGGCATATTATGATGGTGGTGTTGCTTCTTGTGCAGTAGAAGTCAACGGTTGCAATTTGGTTAATTCCCTCGTTTTGTATTTCACTCGAAAGAAAATGTATCTAAGTGTATTTTGCGATACATGGATCACTATGTCATGACCATGGTATCCCACGTGGTCATGCCGAAACATATATGTGTCGTTGTCCCAAAGTTCTTTATTGGTAACAAAATATGATTTAATGACATAGATAATCCATTAATTTGATACATTAATTTCTCTAACGTATGTTGCTTTCATATCATTAGAGTTTATGTACATATACCCATTTCCATTCTTATAATATGATTTCTCATTGATACGAATATCTTAACAAGGTTCCTATTAATATAGTGTTTGATCTTGTGTCATTAAGCAACAAGTGACAGTCCATCGTCTAAGTATTTGGAGGAATTAAAAATTATTAATTCAATTAATAACAATCTATTTCTTATGATTGTATGATATGTCACAAAAACAATCAAGTTTTCCTCGATACATTCCTACATGGAACGAAGAACGTTGAGAGTTTTGCATTTGTTTTTGATGTGATTATTTACATCTATGACAACTATAAACTCAGGTGTATATATACGCAAATGCAATTAATTTGATAGTTAAAGTGTATTCAAATAAACTTGTACTTAACCAATCTTAGATATGACATAGTTCATTTATAACTTGTCCCATTTTCTATTAGGAGTTCGTTCCCGACTCTTGCCATGAATTTGACCCTTTCCACAACCTTGTCCATATGGTACATATTTAGCATATGTGTGTGGATTAATATGTTCAACTCACTATCCTTTGGAGTTCTTTCCACCTCCAACGCTTGCCTTATTAACCCCAAGAATTTTCTTTACCCGGGTATGTCTAGCGTTGTTAAAAAAACATTGCTACAACTCTTAACCACTTGCATTAAGTTAATGAGTTTGTTAAAAGTTATATTGCAGCTTATACTGTTTCATTAGTATGATTGGTGATATAGGAAAGATGAAAAGATGTTATGATTCGCATAATCTTTTGTGAGTTCCTTGCCACAAAGATTGAGATGCATTTTGAGACATGACATTTCTTTGTCAAAATCAGTTACCTTCTTGTAATCATGTAAGTATGTTTCTTTCCACTGTATGATTAGTTTGAGAAGTATATGGTATTGATATTCCCGAATTTCCTTTTTGGGACTACCCACGGTTCTTGGGGGTTTATAGTTATTCTCTCTGAAGGTTGTGACTGATGTATCGTCTCAAAAATTTTAAAGTATTCAATTGTATCTTAACATCTAGTGTTTTTTTTCTTTAGGGTCAAAATGGTTCGATGACTTTTGCGTGTTTTCTTGTGTTTTTCGAACCTATCTTATCGTAATCAAATCCTTCTGATTCAAGATGTAGAAAATGGGGAATATATTATTTTTCTAGAATAGTGAATTATGGTTTATACTTATTATGTTATGCATGAAATTTCATTATCATAATAGTATTGGATTTTTGTATTCTTACATTTTATTGATCATAGTTCATCAATATTTCAATTTTCGAATAAAAACCACTCAATCTATTGGATCTCCAGGTAGTAGGGGAATCACGTGGATTTCTTAAGTCCCTACAAACCTTAGGGTTATTTACACCCGTTTGACAAAATCCAAATCGATATCTTGCGATTTAATTAATTTGAATATAACATTGTTAATTATAGAACTTTTAGCAAGAGGCCAAAATGAATATGAGTTTGGCATATGAAGCCAATTTTAAAGTTTTAATATCTTAATAGTATTTTTAGAGATTTTGCCATCAAACAAATCAATATTAGTTTTGACATAAAGTCAAATTCAAACTCTTAACAACTTAATGGTATTTCTGGATCTTTTGGTAAAATCAAATATTAGGGGGTTGGAAGTGTAACATCCAAAAGTTATTTATAAGATTGGAATTAATGAGTAGGAACTCATGATCAAGATAAACATTTGATTAATATTTTAACATTTTCATGTCATTTTTGGAGCTTTTGGTAAAATACCAAAATATATGGGGGTGGAAGTGTAACTTCCAAATTTATATATAAGATTGGGAAAGATGAGTAGGAACTTATGTCAAGATAAGCATTTAAGTTATAAATTATAAGTTAAGATAAACATTAAATAAGATAAAACATTTTGTAATAAATAAAACTAATGTAAATAAATAATATTAACAATTAAATTAAACACGTTCAATACGATAAACTAACAAATAGCATTTATAAAGCTATAAGTGAATTGTAATATATCAATTGAAATTAAAAAAGCAGATAATAAAGAAAACAAATCGATATTTATTTAATTAAATATATAAGCCCCTATCAAATACGAAAGTTCCCATTTAATTCCTTTTACCAGGTAAAAAAAATATATAGTTTTTTATTTATTTATTTTAGTTTGGATAATTACATCAAAACACAATAAATCCCATATGAATTTAAATAATTACATTAGAATGAAAGTATACACACTTTATATATTTAGGCAAGTAATTATAATAATTTTAAAGCCTAAAACATATTAAACTGAATTTAATTTTTTTTTCACACATCGACCCTCAAAAGATGCAAAATAAAAGCCTTAAAATATAATCTATTACATCTATAAACAAATCCCAAAAAAAATATTAACAGGTTTAATATGCAAATGTCATTAAATTAACCGGTCTAACTATTTTTATGTAAAAGAAATTGATCCAATTTAATTAATATTAGCAATTAAAAACAATAATATCCAAAATTAAACGTAATTGGATCAAATTTAAATCTGCTAATTAATCATGAAATAAATTAACAAGAAAAGATAAATGAATCAAATCTGAAATTTAATTAATGTATTCATATTTATCCTTAATGCAATATAAACATCATTACTAAAAAATTAAAAAATTAAATAACACATATCATTGAATTAAATAAATTATCTTATCCTAAATTAGTTTGTTATAAAACAATACCAAATTACCAATATGATAAAATTGTATATTGAAGGAATATATAAACAAATCTATTAATAATTTGATTAACCTAAATATAATAATATTGATTTTTTATATTGACATGTATATTTTAGAAGGCTTTCAAAAGAAATAATAATGACCATAAAAATTCAAGGTTGGGGTTTTGTATTTTTTATTTAATAAACAAATAATTTTTATTTAGTTATTATTATTAAGCAAGAATAGTTATTCAAAAACATGTACACAAGCAACAATCAAGTTCTAGTATATAGAATTTCCTATAAATATGTCAAAAAAACTATAACAACAAATTAAATAAGCGTACAATGAATTATCATGGCTAAAAGAGTTGATTACGATTGATAATAATTCATAAACAAAAAAGAAAATTGTAAGTTTTTTCATAAAGATACTTACTTGGATTGCAATACTTTGCGGATACAACAACCTTTTAGTAGCGGCGGAAACAGCGTGAGCTTACGTGCTGATAATGTGTTAAAGGAAAGAAGAAACAGAACACAATAGAATGGAGAGAATGAATCGTAATTCTCATTAATCATAAGTCCTTTAAACATGGATGGTTTACAAAGAGATAATCATGAGATACCAAGTTCTAATCTAACTCTAATGTGTATATCTCTATCTCTATCTCTATCTCTAACTTTATCATTATCGTCTTATACTTTGACGATGACACATTTATCCTACAACAATAAAAAAATTGACATTTAAAAAAAAAATTGTTCAAAAAAAAATTTAACAAAAACATTTAAAAGGGAGAAAAAGAGTATTTTAATCAAAGTTTTATGGGTAATATAATAGAGTTGGAGGCCATACTAATTTTTTTTAATTCAAGGGGAGCCTTGGCCACTCCTGGTTATAAGGCCATGCGTAACGCCTGAGGGCTCGGCTCGGGCTCGGGCTCCTGCGGGCTGTGGTACGCCCTTGCGGGCTTGGGGCTCGGGCTCGGGCTGCGGGTTTGAAAACCCGAGAAACCCGATGGTTTTTCCTTTTTTTTTAATTTTTTGTTAAATAATTTGAAAGGAGCAATTGACAACGGCTATTTTAAAAAAAAATCCAATTTAATCACACTATATATATAATCCTAAAACCCATTTTATTTTTCACACAAAACAACTCTCTCATTCTCTCATTCTCTTCCATTCTCTATATTTTAAACAATATGGATTCGCCACAACCCGGTTCACCGACCGCATCATCATCATCCGTAGACACCGACGAGTTGTTGAATCTACAAAGGAAAGTTTTTCGACAGGCTGCACAATGGATTTATGGTAGCACCGCCTCATCGTCAACAAGAGAGAGGGTCGCGAACATAGAAAGAGGTCGAGTAGCTGCAAACGAGCGGCTTATGCGGGACTACTTTGGCAACAACCCGGTTTATACACCTGATATGTTTAGGCGGCGGTTCAGGATGAGCAGGCAACTATTCGAACGAATAGTTGAAGATTTAGAAGGAGAGTATCCGTATTTTACACTTCGGTTGGACGGCAGACGCAAACAAGGTTTTTCTCCGATACAAAAGTGTATTTCCGCTATTCGGCAATTGGCGTATGGAGTAGCTGCTGACGCACTTGACGAGTACTTGAGGATGGGAGACAAAACGTCACGAGATTGTCTGCACGCATTCTGCACAGGTATTATTGAACTGTATGGTCAAAAATATTTACGCAAGCCTACTTTTATTGATATTCAGAAGTTGTACGCCGCGCATGAAGCTAAACACGGATTTCCCGGCATGCTCGGAAGCATAGACTGTACTCACTGGGCGTGGGCAAATTGTCCGGTAGCATGGCGAGGTCAATTCATGAGAGGTGATCATGAGCACCCGACAATCATGCTAGAAGCAGTGGTCTCTCAAGATCTATGGATCTGGCACGCATACTTTGGTGTTGCCGGTTCCAACAACGACATCAATGTTCTCAATCAGTCGCCCATCTTGAACGATGTATATGATGGAAAAGCACACGACTGCCCTTTTGAGGTGAATGGAGCCACCTACGAGCACGGATATTATCTAGCGGATGGGATATATCCGGAATGGGCTACTTTCGTAAAATCATTTACGTGCCCACAGGACCCTAAACGACAAAAGTTCAAGTCCGCACAAGAATCGGCACGTAAAGATGTTGAACGAGCTTTTGGCGTGCTTAGACAACGTTGGCATATACTTCATAACCCGACACGCGGATCGGAACCGACAAGATTGGCAAACATTATGTACGCTTGTGTCATATTACACAATATGATACTCGAAGACGAATACCATGCTATTTGTGGTGGCGATGAAAACGACCTTTTCACGGATGATATCGAAACCCAAATCAGTGAGGAACAACGCTCGGCAAATGTTCGAGAAGTCAAAAACCGGGCACTCATAATAACCTTCGGTCGGATTTGGTCGAACATATTTGGCGTATCCAAGTTCCCAACAATGACGACGAGTAGATTTTTAAATTTATTTTGTAATTTTTATTTTTAATGAATGATATGAATTTTTATTTTTATTATTTATCTTATTTTTATTTATTAAAAAATATATAAATATTTTTATGTTGTTAAATAATTAAATGTATAAATAAAAGAATTAAAAAAATGAGGTGGCAAAAGGGCTCGAGGGTAGCGCTACGGGTCTTTAGGGCTTGAGGGCTTGAGGAGAGGGTTAGGAGAAAAGCTGATGTGGCATTGAGGGCTTGAGGGCTTGCGGTACTCATGGCCTAAGCTGGCTCCGCCAGTGCCCACCATAAATAAGTTATTTTTGATAAGTTAATCAATTTTAACTTATTTAAAACTGCTTGTAACTTATTTATCTAAATTATATTTTTATCCTCAACTTCTTTTTAGCACGATATAAGTTAATAAGCACTTTTAAAAATAAACATAAGTTATTTTAAATTTGCAATCTCAAACACCCCATAAATGACTTTTTATATAATCCGAAAATAAACGTATATGGTACTTTGTTTTTCTATTAATGTGAGGTTGTGTTTTAATTAAAAAAGCAAAGAAGAAAGTTGTAGTAATAGTAGTACGTGTCCCCATGTTTAACTAACTCGGCTACGAGTAAGCCTGGTCAACGCGTACCACGTATATATATATATATATTATTTTTAATTATTTATTGAATAAAAAATGAATTTTTTATTATTTATTGAATAAAAAGTGAAATAAAATATATATTTATTAATGATTTAATGTAAAGAAAATATTGATATGATTGTTTTTTAATGAGCTTCAAAGATGGATTGTTTGATATTGACTTGCAATTCACTAAACTTCGGCCCTTGATTTCCTATTCCTAAGCCTCTAATCTCTTAACTCTTCTGTCTTTTATTCTCAACGCAACTACGTAAATACAATTATATGCAACCATAACTCCCTAAATCTTTTATATTCACAACCGTAATGTTGAACAACACGTTATTTGGACAGTCAGTTGGTCTGTATCATCAATTTGTATTAGTATATTTAATTGTAATTTCAAATTTCTAAGATGTTGGTACAAAACCGTACCAACATGTACCAACCGAAAAATATTGGTACCAAGTAGAGTTGGTTGGTATAAGGTATAATTTTTGATGTACCAATTATAATTGGTTGGTATATGGTATTGAAAAAAGAAACATGGTACCGTACCATATTCACCCTAATCTTGACTAAACTGGAATTTTTAATAAAACTTATCTAAGAGTAGTTTTGTTTCACCTTATGAGTAATCGTCCATTTTTTCTCTCATTTGTATTTTCTAAGCATATTATCTCTTACAAACTTTTTTTTTAAAAGGCAAGGCAATATTATTAAACCAACCAAACACAAAAACGAAACGCAATCGAAAAAGAAAGGATCGTCTACCAGATTAAGCACTCATAGGTTACCAGTAGTAAACCATGACAGTCGCTTAATCAAACAGATGTGTAGCATCACAACGAGCAGAAGGCTGCTTGGACAGCCGCTAGCTTAATCCAACCAACATCGCAGCGGACAGCAGGCTGCTCGACAGCCACCAGCTTAATCCAACCAACAGCCTGGCCCTTTCAGCCAACCCAAGCAAACGAACCAGTCGCACACAGCAGCCAAGCAAGTGGATCAGACCTGAATCTGATCAAGCAATCTGTCCTATATTGTTTTAATTTCATTATTAATTTACGTTATTAACCCTAAGTTCTAGGTTTGCTCTAATTAATTCTATTTCATTATTGATTTTTCTTAAATTCTAGATTTTTTCTTAATCTAATATGCACTAATCTATGTAGTCATTTTTCATGTACTCAAATCCTTGTGTTAATTTTAATTGGGTTAGTTAATTTTAAATTGTAAATTATTATATTTAATACAAGTCCCATATGCATAAAGAAACAAATTGAAAGAAGTTAAAAAAATTCAAGTTTAAAGAATTTTTTAAATTTGATGATAGAAAAAAGAAATGATTATTTTATTCAATCTCATCAATGACAATAATATTGAATTTTTATCATTTATATTAAGATTTTTGTTAAATCTATTTGAAAAATAAACTAAAAAATATTATATTAACATAATTTATGTTAAAAGATTTAAGATAAATAATATGTTGAAGATGAGCGTAATTATTTTTGATTTTTTAATTTTTGATTTTTAATTTTAAGAAAATTATAGAAAATGTATTGTAGATGTCGTGAATTCTTAAGTTAAAGATTGAATTCTTACATTCAGCCGACACGCTCAAGCAGATCAAAGCCTCCTGGGCCCACAGCTGCCGCCTCCCGCTTTCCCAACTCTTAACCCTTAAAAATAGTGACAACTACAAAATGGTCCCTATAGTATCTACAATCTTCAGTTTTATCCTACACACATTTCATTTTTATTTTTCTTCCATACATCGAAAATTCCTCCCCAAAATAATCCATCATCCATACCACTATCCAATCCATTGATTTAAGTAATTTGAAAGAATAAACAAATTTATGCTATGTAAAAATCCATTCGGTGATGAATAAGTTTATTATTGTATCCCATTTTTTAATTTACCCATCTTTTGTAACCTTTAAAAATAATAAGTGGATTTGTGTGTTTCGACTTTCAGACACTGTTGTTTCGTTCTTATATGTAACCAAGCACAATGAGGAATGTAGTGGCTTAACAAGTTATTGTCGATAAAGGCTCGACATGAAACAGGGGCGGAGCTACCTTGTAACAAGGGTTAGCAACCGCTAACCCTCAACTTATGAAAAAAATTGATATACTAATTTTTTAATACTTAAGAATTCATGGGCTGAATTTACTTCTGTTTAAATCCCTCTTTGGACCCATTAACTTAATACTAATAATTCATGGGTTAAATTTTTTAAAATGGGTACACCACTACAGCTTAGACCATCCATGTGAATTTGTTTAAAGTCGCAACCAAGAAAAAGAAAGTCTTTCAAATTCCCAACTTTAAGCAGACATAGCTCCTCTCGTCGATATAGCTTTTTTAACTATGAACGTTGTGAATAATAATAGGTTGCACAATAGAATGGATGATCAATGGATGAACGATTGCTTGACTTCTTATATTAAAAAAGATGTTTTCATTAAGATAGATAATAAAGACATCACAAATAAGTTTTAGAAAATGAAAACTCATCGAGGTCACTATTAAAACTGTATAAGTTGGTGTTTCAACAATATACGATCATTAATTTTGTTTGCTATTTTCAAAAACTAAAATTAATACTTGCTTTATTTATAATTGCTGCTCCTCCTACACCAAAATCCTAGCTCCGCCACTGACATGAAATACTGATGCAAAAGTCAACACCCTACAACATAGGATGCCGTAACTTTAATTCATAATGGATGACGTTAGTAGCTCGGTTGGTCGTTCGTCATATCTACCAAGAAGATCATTCAAACAATTAAGATTTCAATTAAAATGATTGACAATATGACATCACAACTTACAACTAAAGATGCATAAATAACCGGTTATATGAATCTAAAGAAAACCTAACCCATGAGTTGGTCCTTCCAGGATTTAACACGTGTCCTAACTAGCCATTAAGGCCTAAAACGATCTCCATTTTTGGAGAGATAAAAGCATCTCCAACAGCTTCCTCAAAATTTCTTTAAAATGGCGAAACAAATGTCAAAATCCCTAAAAAAATTACACTCATCTCCAACAGATTTCTCATTTTGGAGAAAAAACAATGATTATAATATTAAAATATTGTATTTATCTATTAAAATATTATTTCTCTCTCCAAATATCATTTTTCAAAGATTCCTATTGGTGGTCTCAATAACTAATCATTTTTTGGGTTAACTCAATATTTGGAGAAAAACTCATTCTCTCTCCTACTTTCTTCATTTTGGGGATAGTTTTAGGAAAGCTGTTGGAGCAAAAAACAACCCAAAATCCTCATTTTCTTCAAAATGGGAAAGCTGTTGAAGTTGCTCTAACTAGTCAGATGACCAAATTTTTGTATAAGTAATTATCTATGCGATATTCTAAACATTTTAATAAAAAGTATAAAAATTAATTTATTAAGCATTATATACAATTTAGTAATATGTACTTTATAAACTTCAAAATTTACAAATAATTATTATATACAAAAAAATTCTTAAAGGTGTTTAAATTTTATAAAAACAAAATATAATTAACCAACCGATAATTATATTTATCCCAGAAAAATGATTCATTATTAAAAAATTTAGAAATAACTTCATGATCAAATCTGAAATATTCATATTAAAATGAGAAATGGAATAAATAAATTACACAAATCACAAGAATGTCATGATCTTTTCATACCACTAGAGAGATCAGTTTTACCGACGGATCATGCTGTCGAAAATCTACTGGAAAAAGGTGATTATCGGTTGATTTTCGTCGGTAATCTGCTGCTAATTTTTATTTTATTTTTTCTGAAAAGAAAAATCCTTAATCGTTAATCTTAAGTGCACTAGTTAATATATCGGTGGATTTTCGGATGAATATTGGTGGTAATTATTTTATTTTATTTTGTTTAATAGAAAATCATTTTTTTTTAAAAATCTTTAATTAGTCGAAAATCCGCGGGTAATAATCCGACGGTAATTTAATTAATTTTTAAATATTTTTCGGAATTTCAAATTATTCTTTTAATAAATAATAAATGGTGGATTAAGTAGATTGTCAATATTATGCAGAGCGACATAATATTAACAACCCACTTAATCTAGACTATTAACAACTAGATTAAAATGGGTGTCACTATGTCAACAAAAAATATCGCACTTCACAAAATCCAAAAAATAGCCTGACTCCTTGAGTGCTCCTAACTGCATCCGTCGGCATTTCAACCCGTCCTAGACCCGCCACTAGTGGGATCTGTAAACCAATGTACACCACAACAAGTGTTAGGCTAGAAGCCTAGTGAGACCTTATATAAATACATTTATACATGAACAATATTAAAGTGCAATATAAATGTTATCGTGTCCGAATTGGTAGCACATTACCATGAGTCTCAAACTTTCACAAAATGTTCCACACCTGAACATATATACGAGAAATAACTCTTGAAATACGGCCATTTCCATAATTCCATCAAGGTTACAAGTACACGTTAGTGGAGTCACCTAATGACGTTATTGGGTTGCACCTCAGGTTTCGGTATTAGTGCAGATACCATATCGGCATCACAACCTCAAACCATTTCGTACCTTTATTGCTTACTTCGTAGAGTTACACCTCGAGGATTTGTGAAACCTTGCATATTCAAGCTAGACGAGTTCCACCTCAAGGACGTCGATATCCTTTATTATATACTCTCGCTAGTGGTCCATAAATTGACCTACACAAAGCCAAGTTTCAACACAAGTTCTAAATCCTCATGCATAAGGATTTAGACATAAGTTTTCATTTATAGTTATGATCCCGGAGAATATAGTTACAAATGCCAACACATACGAATCTCCACATTTTTCACATTGACTACTTCTCAAGATTCTTAGTTTCTCAAATCCATTAACACATATAGCATAAAATTACCAATCATAACATTTTAGAGTCCTAAAATAAACCCACATACTCAATTCATAGTTTTCCATTTATTTTCAACATATATGACCAAGTTAGGACAACATTTCTCAAAACTCTAAAAATGAATATAACTCACAACTTGATCAACAATCATCTTTCATGTAAGAATGTGACATTTAAAAACCACTTCTTCTTTAGTTTTGCACCATTGAACAAAAATCCATAGAAAACCCCTCTTTTAGGTCAAAACCCCAAAACACTAGTAAATATACAATATCATCAAATGGCAAGCATTTAATGAAGGTATAGTGATAAGGAACTCACCAAAAAGGTTTGTAAGTGAAAAACTTTAAAGAGGGAGGAAACCCTAGTAGTGGAGAGGAAAACTTGGAGCTTTTAAATACTTGAGATTCACTTGTCTCTTGAAGCTTTCTCTTGATAAGCTCTAAACTTTTAATGAAGGAGCATTAAACACTTAGGTTTTCCCTTACTACTCAATGAAGGAAGAGAGAGAAGGGTGGGTGTAGTAAAATCGCACCTAGAGAAGGAAGAGGTCGATCTCAAGGCTCAAAATCAATAAATGAAACCCTCCCAAGTAAAATCAGCATTTAACGGAGAAAACCCGAACTGGTCGAGTGCGACAATGACCATGCGACTATGCCTTGACATTGTCGCCAGACATAGTCACGCCGCATGTACCGTGATTCACCTCTGGGTCGCGACAATGGCATATGCGACTATGACTCGGCATTGTCGCCGGTCATAGTCGCGTCGGGTGTACCGATGGCAGTCCTAGTCGGGCGACAATGGCGGACCCATATTTTTTTTCAAATGGTGGCACCATTTGACTATAATAAAACAAATAAAGAGATATTTTTTATAAAATTAATATTGGTTTGGTGGTTAGTCCCCTGGTTTTCAAACTGAAGGTCTCAAGTTCGAGTCCTAGTATTGTAATTTTTTTAGAAACAATAAATATGAAATTAAAAGCTAAAAACTACAAAAATTGCTCTAACAAGACTCGAACCTGGGTCTTAAGTAGAATAAAAGTTTTTCTAAACCAACTCTACCAAGGGAAACTTGTGTGACACGGGATGGTGAGTTCACCCGACCCGGCGGGGAACCCGGTCCACCCGACCCGGCCGGGTCCGGGTATTACCCGGTTTTGCGGGGCCGGGGATACCCGGTTTCCTCCAACCGGGGTTGGGGCCGGGGGCGGGTGAAGTACTCCCCGACCCGCCCGGTACCCGGTTTCATTATAGTCTATTAATTTATTATATATATATATATATATATATATATATATATATTATATACATAATTTAAATTAGGTCTGAACTTCAACTCAACTCTCAGTCTCTCACGTCTCATTATCTCATATATCAAGTTCTCAACCCTGTTCCCAAATTAGGTCGCTACTCGCCGCCAAGAGCCGCCGCCCAAGAGCCGCCGCCCGCCGCTAACTCCGGTCCACAGTCCACACTCCACCATATACATCGGCGACCGCCGGTCCGCCGCTGCCCGCTGCCCGCTGCTACCTCTGATTAGCCGCTGCCCGCCGCTAACTGGTATACTACTGTACATTTCTACTTAACAAGAATCGAAGTGGTATACTGTTTATTGTGATAACTTGATGTAGTTCAAGACTTCAAGTTGATTAATTTTGTGATGTCTTGATTATGATTGATTTTAATTAATTTTCTACTTTATGTTAGGATTCCAGTGAAAATGTTAGATACTTCATACTTAGATTGCTATATTGTGGATTTGTGGTAGTACCTAATTGGTCAATTATTGATTATGTTAGATACTTAGATTGTTATATTGTGGATGTGTGGTAGTACCTAATTGGTCAATTCTTGATTATGTTAGATACTTAGATTGTTATTTTGTGGATTTGTGGTAGTACCTAATTGGTCAATTCTTGTAGATGGCAACTTTGGGGGATGAAAATGTTGTAGACATAAGATGTGATGATACGGAAGAAAACGAGAAAGTTGATACGCCTCATCTTGACACGAACGAATCGGTAAGCATGCCTATGTCAAACGCAAATACGATCACCGGACCATCACCCAAAAGACGGAAATCGATTGTATGGAACCATTTTGAACCGGTATATGTTAATGATCAACGTAGGTATGCAAAATGTAACCATTGCAACAAACAAATGACCGGTAGACCTAATGACGGGACATCACATTTGAAAGACCACATCCAAAAATGTCCTAAGAGAATTTCAAAGGACATAAGACAACAGATCTTAGTTCAAGAACAAACGACAAAGGATGGGAAAACATCAGTGTTAAGTAATTATAAGTTTAATGCCGAACAATCAAGGGAAGATATAGCTAACATGATAATTATTCATGATTATCCACTTTCAGTTGTTGAGCATTATGGTTTTAGAAAGTATTCAAATGGTCTTGAACCTTCATTTAAGGTTCCATGTAGAGCTACAATTAAGTCTGACATCATGAAGATTTATGAAAAAAAAGGGTTCCGTTTTATCATGGTTGGAAAAGAACGAAAGTAGGATTGCCCTCACTTCGGATTTGTGGACAGCGGGTAAACAAAACAAAGGTTACATGGCAATAACAGCACACTACATAGATGCCGATTTGTGAACCGGTTGCATAGGATTAATTGTTATTTAATTTTAAACTACTTGTGTTGTGTGTTTGAACTTGGATTTTTGGAACAATGTTTCTATTATTATGTTTTATTATTTATTGTAAGCTGTTAAAATTGGGAAAAAAAATCAACAAAAAATGTTGCATAAACCGGGTCTTTGATCGGGGTTGACCGGGGTTTGACCGGGTATCTGACCGGGGCCGGGTGGTTATCCCCGTACCCGCCGGGGACCGGGGCCGGGGCCGGGTGCATGAAACCGAAACCGGGGCCGGGGTCGGGGCCGGGTAAGGGGATACCCGCCCCGTTACCATCCCTAGTTACATGGCAATAACAGCACACTACATAGATGTCGATTTGTGAACCGGTTGCATAGGATTAATTGTTATTTAATTTTAAACTACTTGTGTTGTGTGTTTGAACTTGGATTTTTGGAACAATGTTTCTATTATTATGTTTTATTATTTATTGTAAGCTGTTAAAATTGGGAAAAAAAATCAACAAAAAATGTTGCATAAACCGGGCCTTTGACCGGGGTTTGACCGGGTATCTGACCGGGGCCGGGTGGTTAATCCCCGTACCCGCCGGGGACCGGGGCCGGGTGCATGAAACCGAAACCGGGGCTGGGGCCGGGTAAGGGGATACCCGTCCCAAACCCGCCCCGTTACCATCCCTAAGAAGAAGAACTAACATGTTTTCTTTTAAAAAACCCATGAATTGTAGATTGGTTTTTCATCTCCATCTACATGTGAAACAATTTTTAACCTAACTTAGCTAACCAAACAATTTAAATAAACTTAGCTAACCAAACAATTTTAAATAAACTTGAATAAAATGAATTCAAAAGTTCAAAACAAAATGGATTTGCCCTATTTTTTAAACCAATTCAAAAGTTCAAAACAAAATGGATTCACTCAATTCATACAGACAAGTCAACAATTCAACAAATTCGACAAATAATTAACAATTCAACAAATAATTAGCAAATTAAATAAAATCATATAATTTGTTATAAGATGAACAAATCAGTGAAATCACAATATCACATATTCTATTCACATAAATCATAATCAATATTCACAATGTCACATATTCACATATTCTATTCACTATTCAGATTTAAGCAAATAAACTAATAAACAAGAAAATTAGGGATTTAGGTTAGGTTAGGGTTATAGGGTGAAAGTCTAAAAGACTAAAACTTACCAGTGAGGAGCGAGAGCCAAGAGGGGCAGAGGGCGACCGACGAGGGCGGCGGCGATCGGCGAGGGCTCAGGGCGGCGGCGACCGGCTGTCGGGCTGTGACTGTGACTGTGAGTGTGAGTGTGCACTGTGCAGGCAACGTTCTTTTTTTTCTTGGAGGCGGGAGCAGTGCAGGGCGTTCTTTTTTTTATCAATAAGCAAAGTAGCAATCAGTCAAACACAGAGTGAGAGAGAGGCATTAGAGTGGGTGGGCCAATTATTTTTTATTTTAAACAAAGCCTACCAAAATTAAATTCTACTACTTTTTTTTAAAAAACACCCAGGCCATGGCCTGTAAAAGCCCACAGGGCCATCCGCCCCTGCCCACGTGATCGGAGACGGTGTGCTATGAATGAAAACATAATAACATAACTAATTAACATACATGAGAAAGTTCCATCAAAATAAAGGTTCGGGAGACCAAATTTTAGACGACGTGGTTATATTTACAATATTTACAAAAACAAAAGTTATACTATCCAAGGTTGTTGTAACACCCCCGTCCTACGTGACCGGAGGAATATGTGCTACAAATTGAAAACATAACAACATAACTAACTAACATACACGGAAAAACAGAGCTACTACGAAATTCCATCACAATAGAGGTTCGGTAGACCAGATTTAGGACGACGCTGTTATATTTACAATATTTACAGAAACAAAAACTATATTATCCAAGATCGTCTTCAAAATAGTCACATCAAATAGAACTCACTCTCGAGATGATCCCGTCTGCGATCCTATACCTGCCAAGGACAAAACAAACATCGGCTAAGCCAATTGCTCAGTGAGCGGATAACTAATATAATAAAGATCACAGTTATAATCGAATTGACAAAAAGAATATGACTAAAAGATCAATAAAGACCGAAAATTGGAACATAAAGTGATATGTCGCCAATTTGCATTAAATATCTCAACCGAGTAAACTGAAACGTATCTTCACATCAAGAGTCGAGAAGAAATAAAATAATCAAGTGGGTTTGAGGGTTGTACAAACCACTCGAACAATAGGAAATGAGTATAGGGAAATACACTCAAATCCTTTCCGATAATCGGCTCCCGAAAACGATTCCTGAAAACGGCTTCTAGGATCGATTCATTCGTCGTCAAATTGGTTGGTACCAAGCCAGACCCACTTATTCACATTGGGGTACTAATAACGAGGAAGCCATGGCAATTTATAGCCGTCATGGAGGCGTCACGACATCGTTTCCCTCGATGTCGTGCCTAAAAGCATGATATATTCAAATCATTAAAAACATGTCAATTCGATGTGTAAGGAGTAATATCAAAAACTATGTGGCTTTTAATCACTACATATCAAAGTAGGGTTTCGAAAACGATTCAAATCTGAAACGTCCAAAAACCAGGACAAATTTAAACCTTAAAATTCCACAAAGTTAATCATAATTTCATCCAACTTTTATACATAAATGGAGAGGTAGTAATGAGGGTTCATATACACAAATTGAACTTATCAAAACAACCTGCTAATCTAATCCTAAACATTAAGATCAGATTATACTAGTTGTTTAGACCATTCACCAAAACATCCTCGTATAAGCTAACTTCTCCATTCATCACCAAAAGTTGAGTATCAGAAATCACTCGTCCCTCATCCCGCTGTTACTTCCCCGAGCTCGTACCTGGTAAGAAAATTTTATTTGAAACGATTAGGCTTACGCCTAGTGAGAACATCCATTTTCAAATTAAAACTTTATAAGCTTTGGAAACCAATGTAAACAAAGCGTATAAACAAACCTGGTTTGCCATCATTCTTACCGTACATATAAACATCTTGCGATGACGGGAACATACCCGATTCTATGAATATGACTAACACTCAGTAAGTCATATCATCACGTTCGAGAGCCTACTACGAATCATCACAGATTCTAGATCATTGTTCATGTCCAGGAAATTATAATTTACTTTATGCCTATTTCTTGGAGTGGAAGTAGAGATTACAATTTACGTTATGCCTATCTCTTACCTTCCCATAGAAATCAGGAATTACGATTAACTCTCGCCTATTCCTAGATTTCTCATCACCTTACGAAATGGGAATTACAATTTACTTTATGCCTATTCCACGTTTCACATCACAATACGAAATGGGAAATACAATTTACTTTATGCCTATTCCTCATTTCTCATCACCTTACGAAATGGGAATTACAATTTACTTTATGCCTATTCTTCATTTCAGGTCAACGGGAATTACAATTTACTTTATGCCTATTCCACGTTACAAATAATGTCAGTGTCTATGGATCCATTACATTTACTAGCATATATGCATATTTACTCGAACGCACAAAACATTTCATATTATATTCTCAAAGCTAAGAATCCCAAATAATCTATCATACCCTTATTCTCAATTGTCCCTATTCGGCGACTTAGCACGGGGGTTCCGCTTAACCAGATAACACATCCGGAAACTATATCCGGACAAATCCCTTATCCGGAACCCACATCCTGAACTATCCGAAAAACTCATCCGGAAAAGTATTCCGGACTCAAAGTCCGGAACCATCCGGTAAACGGATCCGGTATTCTATCCGGACACCATCCAGAATCCGGTACAATCCGGAACTTACCCAAATCCGGAACTCATTTCAGAATCCGGTACAATCCGAAACATTCTCGGAATCCGGTATCAACCCGGAATCCAGTACCAAATCCGGTACCATCCGGAATCCGGTACCATTCATCTTCCAGACTTCACTCATTTTACCCAGTTCCTTTATATTTCGTTCAATACTCTAAAATTCAATTTGTATCCATTCATACAGATATCAATACTTTCACAAAACCAAATCAATTCCAACTTATCAATTCTATTAAGACAAAATTTAAATGATGAAATCACCTTAAGAAATCAGAACTCAAACCCAACTCTGTCAGACAATTGATCCAGTATTCCAAATCTAACCTTGATTCTCACTGATTCAAAACCCAATCAAAAGCCAGATTTTACTCATACTATCAATCTTAATGAATTGGAATTGTAAAAGATCATCAATTCTTACCGATTAAGGTTTTCAAAACTTGATTTCTCTCTGCTTCTTCTTCTAGACCGACTTCAAACCAAAAGTGATTCAGATAAACACAATTCATCCGACCTACTCATTTAATACCAAATCAACTATCAATAATTGACCAAATCAACCCTGAAGTTTCAAGATTCCACAATTAACTTAAACTTTGGTCAATTACAATTTCAACCTTAAGTTTTACATTTACAAATAGTCCAAATCTTAGACTAAAAAACATTTCGACCCCATTCATATTAAATATAATATAATGGAATTTCTAGGTGTTACAAAATCCGAAAACGGTTCAAATCTGGCAACGGCTCAACACCAAAAATAATCAAATCCAAGGGTAGTTCAATTCAAACCCAAATAGCCAATAAAAAATATATCAAAGACAAACTATTATGATAGCTCCAAATAATAATCATGATCATAAACATATTGAACACCGACAATTAGAGGAGTTATCAAACTCACAATATCCCGATAGATTTCGTGAATTGGAATATGGAGGATTATAATCATAAATAAGTGATAGACGTCAAGATGGCAAAAGAGATAAGGTATTACCTCGATAATAGACTAGTGGCTGAGGGGAGTTGCAATAATCGGATACTCGTACCTTTAGATGGTAATCGGTGTAATGCTACTTGTTCCGGATGTTCTGACTTTAAGTCAGTTACCTTGATATTTCATATATGTACATAGCCCAAATCCCATTGTTAAGACCCCTTTCTTATATTAAGATTGACCCTGAATAAGATTATACATGATTGGGATTGTATTAAATACAATACACGTCCTTAAAGCACAACGTACAAACAAATAATGTCACTTAATCCCCTGCACCTGACAGCTTTGTACCAACTCGATTTTGAATCTTTTTATCATACACAGAGGCACATTCAGGTGTTAATGTCTAAACAAATGTTGTACTTCCATTTCTTAGGGTTCTAAAAGATTTGAATTCATCCCATTTGAAGCAAGCATCGATTTTATATAAATTTAAAAACAGTGAAGAAATCCCGTTTTGCACAAGACTAGTTCTAAAAATTCACAGTTTTGAGCCTTATAGAATTAAAAACAGGTATGGACTTAAACTAAAAAGTTGAACTAGACACAGATACCTTTCCGACGGTATACTACAGACCTCAATTGGACCAATGAGTGATTTTATGTGATTTTTTAAACAACCTGCAAATTCTATGACTGATCTTGACAACTCAAAACAGTTTCCCTTTTATAAAATTGCTACTAAAATCATCATTAATCAAATCGGTACCACTCCCATGTCACAAACAAATGCTTGAAACTTTATTTCTTTCTTATTTAATCAAACATTTGGTGTACATACCTTGGTTTGTCTTCTACAACTAGCACTTTTTCAAGATTTTATCATCAATACTTCAAGTTCCTAATCATTCACCCGTAAACCAAAATTTTAGGTTAAACTATTGGTGTCTACTATAGCGAAAAGTTAAAGTATGTTACGGAAAAGGGATTGGGCTTAGGCTTATTGTCGAACGAGATGGAAGGCTTTCCCTTCTTAGAAGGTGCCCTCTTAATTACTACGACGTAGAAAACGTGTTATTTTAAGTAGCAATTAGTTCTTGTTGTAGAACATGTCATTTAATTTGTGGTACATTATCTTGTAGTATTCTTGTAAGAATTGTGAACTCATCGAAAGACTTATTCTTATGGTCTCAGTGATATTGACTAGAAGGAAATGAGGGAAGCTAAAACATAAGAAATATATGTTGCTGATAGAATCCATAGGAGCAATAGTGATTGAAGCTTTGAGAGGGATATCTCTGTATGTGTATATCATTATTTGAAGAATCGTGAGGCAGAATATAAAGGAAGTAATAGGCAAACCAAAAGACTATAAACCTATAAACTATACAATATAGACAAGACAAGCCCCTAGACTAACAACAACATTCTAAATATGACTAACACCCCCCCCCCCCTCAAACTCAAGTTGGTTGATGAACTACCAAGTTGAGTTTGGAAAGGAGAGCAGCGAAGCGTCCTGGATGATGAGCTTTAGTGAATATATCGGCTGTTTGATCAATAGAGGGGATAGATAGAAGACGAACAGTGTTACGGACAACATGTTGACGAACGAAATGACAATCAATCTCAATATGTTTGGTACGTTCATGAAACACGTCATTATGAGCTATCTGAATAGCACTTCTATTATCACACCATAGATTTGTCGGTGAAGAGTGAGAAATTCCCATATCCGATAATAGCCATCGAAGCCATACTAGTTCTTGAGTCGTATCAGCAAGAGCACGATACTCAGCCTCAGTACTAGAACGTGCGGTCAGAGATTGTTTCTTGCTGCGCCATGAAATGAGAGAGTCTCCAAGAAAGAAACAATAACCGGTAGTAGAACGACGATCAGTAATATCTCCATCCCAATCGGCATCGGAGAAGGAACGAAGTTCAAGGGATGAAGATGAGGAGAAATGTAGACCATGGAACATCGTACCTTTGATGTATCTCAATATTCGTAAAACGGCAGCATAGTGTGATGTCCGAGGAGAAGCCATAAACTGACTGACAATATGCACGGCAAATGCAAGATCTGGATGAGTGACCGTCAAATACACCAACGAACCCACAAGTTGACGATAGCGTGTAGGATCACGAAGGAGAGACCCATCATTGGGTGTAAGGCGGAAGTTTGGTTCTAGCGGTGTAGATGCAACTTTATTGTCAACAAGACCAGCACGAGAGATAAGATCAGAAGCATATTTGGCTTGACAGAGATAGATACCATCCGAATGTGTAAGTACCTCAAGGCCCAAGAAGTAATGAAGTAAACCCAAATCCTTCATTTCAAAGTGCTGACTGAGAGACTCCTTTAATTTGATGATACCATGAGCATCACTACCTGTGATTATCATATCATCAACATATAGAAGGAGAAGAATGGTCCTGGCATTTGTGATTCTTGTGAAAAGGCCTGAATCATAGTTGCTTGCGATAAATCCCATGGACAACATAGTAGTGCTGAACTTTTCAAACCAGGCTCTCGGTGCCTGTTTAAGACCATATAGAGCCTTTCGAAGACGACAAACATGATTGGGTGGATGATATACCCCGGGAGGGGGTGTCATATAAACTTCCTCAGAAAGATCACCATTAAGAAATGCATTCTTAACATCCATCTGATAAAGCTGCCATTTGTGTACAGCTGCAATGGCAAGAAGGCTACGAACTGATGTGACACGTGCAACTGGAGCAAAGGTCTCCTCATAATCAATTCCGTATTCCTGATTGAACCCTTTAGCTACTAACCTGGCTTTGTAGCGATCAACAGACCCATCCGACTTTGTTTTGACTTTGAATACCCACTTGGAACCAATGATTCCTTTTCCGGGTGGAAGAGGTACAATTTCCCATGTTTGAGCCCTATCAAGAGCTTGTAGTTCTTCAGACATAGCTTTTTGCCAAAGGGGGTTAGTTGATGCTTCTTTGTATGAAAACGGGGTATGATTAGAAAATAAGGTAGAATAACATTTATAATCACAAAGGTGGGAAGGTATGTTTCTTACCCGGGTGGATCGACGAATGTTGGTTGGTTGATCGGTAGTAGGATCATCAGGAGAAGTAGATGTCTCAGGAAAGTCCGTGATGGGGGGATCGGATGATGATGTTGGTGAAGAGTGGTTGGGTGTGTTAGACAGTGATTGGGGAGGAGAAGACATAGAGGAGTCTTGTGAAGAGTGATTGGGTGTTCGAGACGATGAATGATGGGAAGAAGGCTCCTCGAAATCAAGAATGACTTCATTCTCTGGGTGTGGAGTAGGTGGTGGTGATGACTCTGGAAATAACTGGATGGATGTATCAAGGAAGAAAGGAGTTGGAGAATCAAATTCAGACTGCAGTGTTGAGATGGAGGAAAACATCTTGTGCTCCCAAAACACAACATGACGGGATATATGAAGACGTTTGGAGATGGGATCCCAACACCGATATCCTTTGTGTTCAATGCCATATCCCAGAAAACAACAAAGTCGAGAACGAGGTTGAAGGTTGGTGTGTTCATGAGGCTGAAGTAAGACAAAGCAAGCATACCCCCATACTTTGAGGAGATTATAAGCTGGAGGTATACTATACAAGGCTTCATACGGAGATTTATTTTGGAGAAGAGGTGTGGGATGTCGGTTAATGGTATAGACAGCTGAGAGGGCAGCCTCACCCCAGAAATGTTCGGGGCACTGAGCTGAGATCAACAAAGTGCGAATTGTATCTAAGATATGTCGGTGTTTTCTTTCTGCCCTACCATTTTATTGAGAGGTGCCCGAACAAGAGTATTGAGATATGGTACCTTGGTGGCGGAGGAATTCAAGAAAGGAGTGTGCTTTGTACTCCATGGCATTGTCGGCACGAAAAACTTTTATGTGTTTAGCGAACTGAGTTTGGATCATTCGAGCAAAGTTCATGTATACTTGGGGTAGTTCGGACCTGTTTTTCATAAGATAGATCCAGGTAAAGCGAGTATGGTCATCCAAAAATATAACAAAATATTTGGACCCCCCATGGTAGCATGAGGCGAGGGACCCCACACATCAGAATGTATCAAGTCAAAAGGTGCAGCAGAGGTAGTATCATTTTTATAAAACGGTAAAGCGTGTTGCTTTCCAAGTTGACATGACAAACAAGACAACTTTTCGGTTTTAACAGAACCCAAAATACCGGATGAAACAAGTAATTTAAGTCTATCAAAAGAGATATGTCCTAATCGAGAATGCCAAGTATCTATAGAACTGAGTGAGTCATTCGATGTTGAGAGCGAAAGAGGTGAAAGGGTTTTAGGTATGCGGAGGTAGACCATCTCAAACATCCGACCCGCTCTACGGCCTATCCCAATAGTCTGCTTCGTCCTGTGATCCTGCACACAACAACCGGAAGGAGAAAAAATAGTAGTTAGACTCATATCACAAAGCTGGCTAATTGAAATAAGACTAACTGAGAGTTTGGGAATGTAGAGTGTATTAGGTAAGGACAACTGAGAGGTAGAAACATGACCCTCGTGTTGTATCGGTAGTCGGGTTCCATCAGCAGTTGTCACAGTAGATAAAGAGGTTCCCGATGTCTTTGTGACAAAGATACTAGGATTTGGTGTCATGTGGTTGCAACAACCAGAGTCAAATAACCAAGAAGTACCTGGAGTAGGAGTGGTGGCCATGGTGTGCGAAGAACTAGACATCACCTGTTTCATGAGTTCAATCACATCATCAGAAGTAAATGTAGCAGGCTTCTTAGATTGTTGTGGGTGTGAAGGTGTGGTGGATGAATCATGATCCATCGCGGAGCCGGTGAAAGCTTTGTTGCGATCTGGGTTCTTGAAGCAATCAGAAGCATAATGTCTAGGGTTTTTCTACTCACAAAACCTGCAGGAACGATTAGGACAATACAATAGTTGATGACCAGGATCATGACAGAAAGCACACACAGAAGGTTTCTTGTTGTTCAAATGAGGATGTTTGTTTCCTATGAACTTTCGATTGCCTTTGTGACTAGGAGTAAATAGAACTCTATCCGTAGGTGAGGCAGAAGCTGAACTAGATACTCCTAATCTGGTTTCTTCAGAGATGAGTTCAGTAATTGCAGCATCAAGTGTGGGAAGAGGTGAGCGATGTAGAAGTGAAGCTCGTACGGGTTCATATCTGTCATTGAGTGCCATGAGAAGGATCATGAGTTGTTGTTGTTTTTGATGGTTAGCAATGATCATAGCATCTTCCCGTCATTTGAGAGTAGGTTCAGCCAAAGTTAATTGGTCCCATATAACCTGCATTTCAGATAAGAAGGCACTAATAGATTGGCCTGGTTGTTGGCGCTTGCTGTGAAGTGCTGAAAGAAGTTGGTACTGATGAGCCAAGTCTTTGGTAGTGTAGCGATCCTTTAGAAAATTCCAGATTTCTTTTCCGGTAACAAATAAGCCAAATTGTTGGTTGATCTCGGGTGTCGAAGTGTTACACAGAATCGTAACAATTTCTCCATTCTTACATAACCAATCTTCCTCTCTATTGTCAAAATCTTCTTGGCTTTCTTTATCCTTTTGATCAGGTTTAGGTAAAGCGTCGGTGACAACTCTCCACAACTTACGAGATTGAAAATAACTAGTCAGATGGCGAGCCCATATAACATAATTTGATCCATTCAACATGATCTAAATAGGCCTAGTTGTGCCAGGAGGAGTTGTCATGCTTTAGCAAACTAATAAGCCACAAGCCAACTTTGTACAGACCCGTTCTTAAAGAGCAAGCAAATATGGAACCAAAGAAACAAAATTAAGGAAACAAAATTCAATATCGGCAAGAAGCTCTGTCGAAAAGATCATTACCAGGTGCTGTTGTGATTTGAAATCAAGCGATGATAGTGGCAGCGATACTATAACCGTTGGAGGGAGCGTGGTATCTGTGGAGGACTGAAAAACGAGAGGGAGAGATCGATTAGAAAATCGATTGGTGTTGCTGTGATTTGAAATCAAAGAGGAAAAAATGGAGATGGTGCAGGTGGCGATTAGGGCAAAATAGCGAGAGAGGGAGAGGACGAGAGTGGTGGTCGGCGATTGTTGGTTGGTGATGTTGGTTCGAATCGACAGGGGCAAAGGGTGGTGCGGTCGATGTGTGGGTGGAGGAGTTTGGGCAAAATAGCGACAGAGGGAGATGGCGATCGTGAGAGAGGGACCTGCAGGTCTGGTGTGGAGAGTGGTAGGTGGCGACTGTGGTGATGGTCACCGGTGAGGTGGTGGCTGCCGGCGTGAGGTGTGAACATGAAACTATTCACGAGCGTATAGCTCTGATACCATGATAGAATCCATATGAGCAATAGTGATTGAAGCTTTGAGAGGGATATCTCTGTATGTGTATATCATTATTTGAAGAATCGTGAGGCAGAATATAAAGGAAGTAATAGGCAAACCAAAAGACTATAAACCTATAAACTATACAATATAGACAAGACAAGCCCCTAGACTAACAACAACATTCTAAATATGACTAACAGTTGCAAAAGACAAATAGTTACAGTGGTGAAGGAAATTGTATATCATCCAACGATTTCAGGTAGTGCCATTCGTCTTTGTAGTCCTTCAATTCCAGGTTAATGTGTAGCACTTTGTTGGTCTGAAACCGATTCTTGATGCCATTCTCTTAATTCCTATTAACACTTGTGTTATTCCATTTAGATGTACAACTGTTTTGAAGTATCTAAGAACTCCAATGATTTAAACCACAAGGGTTGTGGTGTAGTTTGAGGCCTTGGGGATGTGGTGGAAATTGGTTCAAGGGAAAAATAGGTTCTAAAAAATTCAAAGTTTGGAATCTTGGTGCATGTTCAATGCTTCTGCAAGTATGTAGAGATTTTAATGAGTTGAAATACGTTACTCGTTCGTAAATATTATATCTTCAACATTTACCGAATACTAGTTGTTCATGCCTTGTGGCTTCTTGGCAATGTTGGTTTATAACTTGATAAGTCAACATGTGAATTACTTTCATTGTCATTCAACACTTTTCTGGTACCAATTCTTAACTCGATTCAACACCTTTTTAGTACCTATTCTAACTCGATTCTATGATTCTGGTATTGGTGTCTTCTTCTTTAACTTATTAGGCATCATAAGGTTGGAAAATATACGTGAACTCAAGGTATTTTCTTAATTTCACCTCTTTTATTATGTTTTATGATGTTGAAATGTTTTAAAAACGATTCTAAAAGATCTTGTATTATCTTGATTTTTCAAATTAAAAGGAACAGCCTAGAAATTGAAATTAAGCTCCAAACACAACCACAAAGCGTGTATAATAAAACAGCTATAAATAAAATAAAATAAAATAAAATAAAATAAAAAATGAAGAACGATTTCAAACCACTTAAATCTTTAAATTATCGACCACATATACCCAAAAGTGAATTCAATAAAAACATGGAAGTTGACATCACAAATCTATCGAACAACTGAAAACATCAATGATCCATAATTAAAATGATAATAACTCATAAATTGTTAAGCTATTGTTTCTTAAAAAAAATAGTGACTAATTTACAATGATGGTAAGGTTATCCGTCGCATTCATGTAACACCAAACTTCTTTTTTCTGTTCTCTATATTGTTCCAACAGTTTTCTATATTGTTCTCTAAAATAGAGAAAACTCCAAATTTAGAGAATTCCTTAAAATTTGCTAGATAGAGAGGAAAATTATTTTGTATTCATTCTCACCAATAGGATTGAGGTATTATTATTTTATTTAAATTATTTTTAGAAAATGTATTAGGATGATAAATTTAGATAATATAATGGATGTTGAAATCTATAAAATAGAGATGTAAAGATTTTGATTTTTGAGTATGTATTTTAGAAAAATTATAGAGAATTTGTTGGATATGCTCTAACATCAACTTTGTAATAACACCTCTCACATTAATGAAAGATCAATCTTCTAAAGTGGCCTTATTACCACATCATCAACTACTTTATATTTTATTGACCTATTTTAATAAATTAATATCACAAAAATACTAAATATAATTTGTTTATAAAATAAATAATATAGATAATTATAATACAAATATCTATTAATATTTGTATTTTCGTAATTTTTTTATATTAATGTATTTTATTGTAGTAGTTTAAGTGAAAAACATTCCATAGAAAATATCATTTATTTAAAATAACTCGTGGATAGAAACTTTAATAAAAAAGTAAAAAAATAATAATCAAACAATATAATAAATTAATTAAATTTAATACAAGTATTAATAATTGATGTTTAAATAAACAAATAAAGAAATTAAATTAAGCAAAATTGTATTTACCTTATACATATAATATCTTATAAAATCTTTCTAAATCGACAAGACCTTTTTATATATATATATATAGCATTGTCATATCATCTTATAAGACCTTGTACAAGATGGACGTTAAATACTATAAGATTGGAAATAAACTAAAATAAAGAGTTAATCCTAATTTCCAAAAGTTTAGGGATGCTTTACAACAATTGCATAAACATAAGGGCATCCACAATGGCAAAGTCATTGCCAATGACTTGATGAATATAAAAAAATAAAAAAAGATGTGGGACCCACAATGACTTGATGAATAGCTTGGCAAGCCTCTCACAACCAACTCTTCAAAGACTTGATCTGCATCAAGTCTTTAGCAAATAAACTCAATTTTTTGTAATAAAAAAATATGTGGGGCCCATTTTAAGTCTTTCTTCAAGCTTTTGAAGTGCACCATTGGAGATGCTCTAAGGGTGGTTCAAGTAGTATTCCAATATCAAGAATATGCAGTGAAAACGCGGCCGCCCAAAACATAAAATAAAAAAATAAAAAAATAAAAAAATAAAATAAAAATAAAAAGCCGGCAGGCACATCAACGTCTTAGCCGCTTGTCATTCTGCTTTACCGCGTGCCACGTAGCCCTGATTTCTTCATTTCTGTATTTATTCCTCTTCAGACGCTTGGGCGGCGCCTTTTGCCTCCCATCAGTCAAACCATCCGTTGACCCCACCACCCTACACACACTCCACTTTCTCTCACACACACACACCCCCCCACTTTCTCTCTCTAAAAACCCATCTATATAAACAACCAAAACCTCTTTCTTTCATACCCACCAAAAAATTCACTACATTGGTTTTTTTTTACGTTCTTCTGCATTTGAGTATTTGTACAGTGTTCATAGTCACTCACAATGGTTATGAAAACCGAAACTCTTAAGCCGACGGCGGCCACAGCGGCACGTAAAGTTGACGCCGTCAACGAAGTTCATTACCGAGGAGTGAGAAAGAGGCCGTGGGGCCGTTATGCCGCGGAGATTCGCGACCCGGGGACCAAAACCCGGGTCTGGTTGGGAACTTTCGATACGGCGGAGTCGGCCGCCAGAGCGTACGACTCTGCCGCGATTAACTTCCGCGGATCCAAGGCCAAGATCAACTTTCCTCTGTCGTTGGATTCCGGCGCCGGTGAGTACCATAGTCGGAGTAGTACTGTCGAGTCTTCCAGCCGCGACAGCGAACATAACGCGCCGGTGGAACTCGATCTCATGCCAGCGGTTGGTGGGTACCGGTTTTTTGTGAATGGTAACCAACAGACGGTGGCGCTTGTTCCCCACGCGCAGCCGCCAACGCTTTTTGGAGTTAAACCCGGAATGGGAATGAAACGGGCTAACCCGTACCCGTTTCAAGAAATGGAGCAACATTTTAACGGTGGATATGGTGGTAGGGAGGAGAGCGAGTCGGGTTCGTCGAATGTAGCAGAGTACATCCCGCGTGATACGAGTTATTCGAAAAGAGAGATTAATCTTGATCTTAATTTGGGCCCACCAACAGTAGTAGAAGTTTAATGATTATATATATATATATATATAGCATATTTAAGAAAAGGAGAACTAATTTAGATGGGAAATATATATCAAGTAATTTCTCTTAATAGTTGATTAATTTTAGTTTAGTTTTGTAATTATTTTGGTTAAATCCATTTTTTACAGATGGATTGATGACTGCAAACACTAACATTTGTATTGTTTATCGACGATCAGGCGTGTATTCGTATTTTATGATAAAAAAATATATATACTTCGTATATATTTATAATTTTTAAAAAATCTGAAAATTAATATTTATCATGTGACCATGAAAACCAATATCAAAATTTAGAAAATTAATGTGAAAAGTTTTAAAAAAATTAATAAACTATCTCAGACCGGGCGGGGTACGCAATGATCCGGCAGATCGACTAGCGGTTTCAGCTACTGCTTGTGATGATGATTTCGATTCAACTTTACCGATCTTTTTGACATTCCATATAAGGACCTTCATGGGAACTATCGTTGTGTTTACATTCTCCTCGCACCTGAATATACACATTATTCTTAATGAATATTTATGAATGATCACGTGTATACAATAACTCATTAGTATTTATATTAGTGTGATATTTATCATAAATATTAATTTTCACCATAACATTCATCATGCATCTACATATTATTAATCATGAATATACTATAGTTTTTGTTTATTTTTCTTTATTGGGTTCTTGATTGATCTCAATTTCATCTCGATAGATTTCTCCATCCATCTCGATAAAGTTAAAATTGGTAGGTTATGGGTTTATACAAACAAACACACAATAAATTAATCAATAGATTCTCAATGAGTCTCAATGAAATAAAGTTAAGATGATAATGTAAGAATGGGATCTAGACTCTTAATCATTTTTAATCTCAAACTCACTTGTAAATCGATTTGATATGGGGATTGATTTGGTACATCTCGATGTACCTCATCCTAATTTGCATCCGAGGTTGGAGATCAATTTCTACCCTTCTCATCGTAACTTTCATTCTCACCGAAACCTAACCCTTAAAAAATACACACACGCGCACCCGCACACACACACACACACACACACACATACACACATATATATATATATATATAGAAAGGCAAACAAAATTTTATTAGAACACGAGGAAATCCCGCTCTACAACAAAAGAGGGTCTTCGAGACTTAGATTCTGCAAGGCGCGAAAATCAAACAAGACAGATTAAACCAAACAAAGGAGACAAAATCGAGTGGACAAACAGTACGCAACCTCGAAGTGAATCTATCCATAGCCATTGTTAGATCCCAATTAGACAACAATTGAAGATACTCCATATAAATTAGAGATAAAATAGCATGAAGAACAATTGTAATGAAAACCTCATCTCATATGTTTTGATTTCAATGGAGGGGAAATAGAGAAATCATCACACAAGGAATTAATCGACTCTCATAAGCTCACCTTGTGTGTGTGTGTGATCTCCAAAGTTTCTCTATTCTCACAATCACAAAAATGACCTAAACACCTATTTAAAGGGTCCATTTACAATTAATAAGCCCAAAATACAAAATACTTTATGAAACTTTCACCTAATTATGAGCTAATTCGATCTAACAACCATCATACCCGGAAGCCATGAAGTCCATAAGATGTTTAAACATTCTGACCGTGACGAAGCCCAAAAGAACGAAATTAGTTGGGTGTCAACAAATATGTCTAAAAGAATAAGCGTTGGTTGCAGATAGAGAAGACCAGATCATTTCGATTTCTCCAAATCATCTAAAGCGTAGTCCAAATTATATATTATAGGGTTGATTTATGTGAGAATGAAAGTTATGGTGAGAAGAGTAAGAAGGTGTTTGGACCCTTGGATCAGTTCTAATTAAAGATCAAAAGTAATGAGATGTATCAGATCAATTCTCTTCTAAACTGCAATTTAGAGCAACTCTAACGGAGGCTGTTATAAGAAGCTACCTTTTGTACTTTTTCTTACCACATCATGTCAAACTCATCAAATTAAGAACTTATAAAAAACTCCACAATGGCAGTTCTTATTAGAACCCATTTGTGGGTCCCATGTATCTTTTCAACATCGAATATTTAATTTAAATACCTCACTCACACATAAATTAAAAAGCTAATAAAATGTCATCTCACACATAGTTCAAGGTAAGAATCAAGATTCTTGTAGAAAAACCTAAAGAGGATGGGATTCTTATAAGAACTCTTCACAATGGTAGTTTCTACAAAAAACTTTTTGCTTATAAGCACTTTGCATTGGAGATGTTCTTATGGGTAGTTTTAAGATTAAAAATGATCAAAGGGAAAAATCCCTTCTAACGCTTCTAACGCTTCTCACCTTAACTCTTTTTCTTACACCATCATTTGTGTGTATATATATAGGCCAAGACCGTGTGAGAAGTTGTGTCAACGTAAGAAGCGTAAGAAGTGGATCTAAACCCTTGATCACTTTTAATCTCAAGTCCACCCATGAATGACGTTTGATACGTGGATTGATCAGATGCATCTTATCTCTATGCATCTCATCCTAATGTGCATCCAACGGTTGATTACCACTTCTCATGCTAACTCAATTTTCCATCAGAAACCAACCTTATGCGTATATATATATATATATATTGGGTGCATACGTTTATAGGTGGATGTGTTCATGGTCGAGTGAAATTACGCGTTTAATCGTTGGACGAACAGGTTAAGGAACGAGTTTTAAGCAAAATTCGGATTTTCGTGAGTCGGGGCATGCTTGATGACTATGCCGATGAGATTTCCAGCGCATAGTCACACGACATGGGCGGACCCAGTTAATGGCATACGGCGGCACATGCCACCGTATCGTTTCTCCGTTGTAAGGTAAAAAAAATAAGTTCGTAAAAGGTGCAACCGTATCAATTTGTTTTGTGCCACCATATATATTTTGAAATTGCAGTAAAGACACAAGTAGGGATGGTAACGGGGCGGGTTTGGGGCGGGTATCCCCTTACCCGGCCCCGGCCCCGGTTTCGGTTTCATGCACCCGGCCCCGGCCCCGGTCCCCGGCGGGCACGGGGATTAACCACCCGGCCCCGGTCAGATTCCCGGTCAAACCCCGGTCAACCCCGGTCAAAGACCCGGTTTATGCAACATTTTTTGTTGATTTTTTTTCCCAATTTTAACAGCTTACAATAAATAATAAAACATAATAATAGAAACATTGTTCCAAAAATTCAAGTTCAAACACACAACACAAGTAGTTTAAAATTAAATAACAATTAATCCTATGCAACCGGTTCACAAATCGGCATCTATGTAGTGTGCTGTTATTGCCATGTAAGTGATGTAACCTTTGTTTTGTTTACCCGCTGTCCACAAATCCGAAGTGAGGGCAATCCTACTTTCGTTCTTTTCCAACCATGATAAAACGGAACCCTTTTTTTCTTCATAAATCTTCATGATGTCAGACTTAATTGTAGCTCTACATGGAACCTTAAATGAAGGTTCAAGACCATTTGAATACTTTCTAAAACCATAATGCTCAACAACTGAAAGTGGATAATCATGAATAATTATCATGTTAGCTATATCTTCCCTTGATTGTTCGGCATTAAACTTATAATTACTTAACACTGATGTTTTCCCATCCTTTGTCGTTTGTTCTTGAACTAAGATCTGTTGTCTTATGTCCTTTGAAATTCTCCTAGGACATTTTTGGATGTGGTCTTTCAAATGTGATGTCCCGTCATTAGGTCTACCGGTCATTTGTTTGTTGCAATGGTTACATTTTGCATACCTACGTTGATCATTAACATATACCGGTTCAAAATGGTTCCATACAATCGATTTCCGTCTTTTGGGTGATGGTCCGGTGACCGTATTTGCGTTTGACATAGGCATGCTTACCGATTCGTTCGTGTCAAGATGAGGCGTATCAACTTTCTCGTTTTCTTCCGTATCATCACATCCTATGTCTACAACATTTTCATCCCCCAAAGTTGCCATCTACAAGAATTGACCAATTAGGTACTACCACAAATCCACAAAATAACAATCTAAGTATCTAACATAATCAAGAATTGACCAATTAGGTACTACCACAAATCCACAATATAACAATCTAAGTATCTAACATAATCAAGAATTGACCAATTAGGTACTACCACAAATCCACAATATAACAATCTAAGTATCTAACATAATCAAGAATTGACCAATTAGGTACTACCACAAATCCACAATATAACAATCTAAGTATGAAGTATCTAACATTTTCACTGGAATCCTAACATAAAGTAGAAAATTAATTAAAATCAATCATAATCAAGACATCACAAAATTAATCAACTTGAAGTCTTGAACTACATCAAGTTATCACAATAAACAGTATACCACTTCGATTCTTGTTAAGTAGAAATGTATAGTAGTATACCAGTTAGCAGCGGGCAGCGGCTAATCAGAGGTAGCAGCGGGCAGCGGCGGACCGGCGGTCGCCGACGTATATGGTGGAGTGTGGAGTGTGGACCGGAGTTAGCGGCGGGCGGCGGCTCTTGGCGGCGAGTAGCGACCTAATTTGGGAACAGGGTTGAGAACTTGAGATATGAGATAATGAGACCTGAGAGACTGAGAGTTGAGTTGAAGTTCAGACCTGATTTAAATTATGTATATAATATATATATATAAAATAAATTAATAGACTATAATGAAACCGGGTACCGGGCGGGTCGGGGAGTACTTCACCCGCCCCCAACCCCGGTTGGAGGAAACCGGGTATCCCCGGCCCCGTAAAACCGGGTAATACCCGGACCCGGCCGGGTTGGGTGGACCGGGTTCCCCTCCGGGTCGGGTGAAATCACCATCCCTACTTCTTCTCAATCTCAAAATCCCGAAGAAACAACAAATGTAGATAATACCCCTACATCTAGTGTTCCGATTATCGAAAAACCTTACAAAAAAACTCAAGTGGAAAGTAATGATGTCGATCTTAGTACACTAGAACGAGATCATGGTTTACATTTTCATATTTAACGTCTAGTTTTAATGTTTTTACTACTTTAAAACTTTGGATAATGTATTTTTGTTATTTTTGAATTTATATAATATATTAGTCCGACCCGTGTGGTTGAAAGGCTTGTGTTCCGCCCCTGCACGTGGGACGAGGGTGTTACAACACTAACCAAATCCTCAATTCACTCTATATATAATATCATATACATAATAGCATACTATAATATATTATTTACATACAAAAACGAAAATTTTGGAAAACATAAAAAGACTACAATATCCTAATTGAAAAGAATATTTTAATAGAGTTGGTCCTAGACACAAAAAGCAAATTAAACAAAATAGTTATAAACAAAAGACTATAATAATGAAAATAATAGTTTATGGGTCGTTTACCAAATATTAAATTGGGTAAACACTTACCGACAAGACAAGAGACATTACCACTAGTTACCTTATTGTAGAACATTATTGGCCATCAATGATAAACCGTTGATAATCGTCTTAAACCCGCTAAGCACTTATCACATAAGGATCTTTTCGTTTTTTACCGAGTAAAACTCTCGACTTTTTGTTATATTTTTTACTTGTTAGGATTCTCAGTTCTTACCATATTAACCCATCATCTGACATCTGTAGAGATATTGAAAAAAAATAAATCTATAAATTTATTAAACGAATTTACAGTTTTATTGACAATTTATAAATACGAGTATTTGATAAGTTTTCTAGTAATTTCCCATAAAAAAAAGACTTATTTGTGAGATGTGCCCAATCTGGCAATCTCCTTCTTTCGCTTTCTACCCTTGAAATGAAATATTCTGTAGGGCAACCGAGGCGGTGGGTTACCTTCTCTTTCTCTCCAAGACTACTACGTGCCGCCATTGATGTGTATTCGTTTATATATTTACTAGATACGTATCTACATGCGATGCGGCGTGAAGTATCTCGAATCTAAAGCTGAGAATTCGAAAAAATAATTTTGTTTCATGTTCATATTTATTCGCTTTTAAATCGCATATCAGATTAGGGATGAGCATCGAGGACCGTTTTTCCGAACCGAACCCGAACCGGTACCATATATTCGGTCCGGTATTCGGTTCCAAACATTTCTCAAAATCGGTATTCGGTACCGAATTTTCCCGAAAAAACCGAAACCGAACCGAAATTTTTAAAAGCAAAGTTTTTTTAAAATTTTTAATTATGCATATCATCTCCTAAATAAAGTTTATCTTGATTGTTGTTAACATTAATTATTATTGTTTCTAGTTGTATATATAGAGATCGAAGAGTTGATAAAGAACAAAATGGAAAAACGAAAATCGTAAAAAAATACCGAAGATTGTTGAACTTTTGTTTGGTTTTGAACTTTTTGATTGTTTGTGATTGGTTTTGAAACACATTTGAAACATTATGAAGACATTTTGTTTTGCGATTGGTTTTGATACACATTTGATACATTTTAAAATTTTCGGTCCTAAGTGGTCCTAGTACCGATTTTTCCGTCCCGAAATCGAAACCGAACTGTACCGTACCGGTTCGGTTTTCGGTACCAATTTTTAGTCCCAAAAAAATTCGGTACCAACCGGTCCGGTCCCGATCTCATCCCTATATCAGATGTATAAAATTAAAGGTCAATATGGTTAATTAGTCAAAAAAATTGAAAAATATTCGTTCGATAGTGGGGTCTTCAAACCCATAATATTTGTGCTCATTTTGAAGGTTTTGATGAACGGTTATAATGGTAGAATTTATAAAAAAAGAAAAACATATTTGTTTAATGTATTTTAGTTTATGTATGTTGATATGATAAGGATGTAAAATGAAAAATAAAGGGAGAAGAGATATAAAGTAATTAAATAACTAATTATAATGGTATAAGGTGTAATTTAAAAATAAAAAATAATTTTATTTTTAATTATCATGTTGAACGTTGGAGGTTTTAAAGTTTTTAAACTTGTACATGATGTATTGAGATTTGTACTTCTTAAAAATTCAAGAATAACCGTAAGAGAAATTAAACTTAAAAGCTTGGATAAAGTACAAATTGCAAGAATTTGGGGGTCAGACGACGTTGATTTTATTCAATCGGAGGCTATAGGAAATTCCGGGGGATTAATATTGATGTGGAACGCAAAAATATTTTCTTGTGAAATTTTCGTTGTTGAACGTCACTTTGTGGTGGCGATTGGAAAATGGGAAGGGGTGGAGGGTCTCGTAGGATGCATAAATGTATACGGACCTAGGGATCTTAAGGAGAGAATGGAGGTGTGGAAAGAGTTAGAAAAACTGTGCAATAAAGAAGAGGTAAAGTGGTGCATATTCGGAGACTTTAATGAGGTAAGGTGTAAGATCCCACATTGGTTGGGGAGGGGAACAAATGTTGTCTTATAAGAGGGACTTGATACCTCCCCTATCAGACGCGTTTTAAAACCGTGAGTCCAGGTGTGTGGACAAAGCGGACAATATCTGGTACGGTTGGTCTGGGATGTTACAGATGGTATCAGAGCCGGGAACCGAACTGGTGTGCCAGCGAGGACGCTGGGCTCCCAAGGGGGGTGGATTGTAAGATCCCACATTGGTTGGGGAGGGGAACAAATGTTGCCTTATAAGAGGGACTTGATACCTCCCCTATCAGACGCGTTTTAAAACCGTGAGTCCAGGTGTGTGGACAAAGCGGACAATATCTGGTACGGTTGGTCTGGGATGTTACATAAGGGGGAACCATGAGAGGCTAAACTCGATTACACACGATAGAGGTGCGGAAGAGTTCAACGCTTTTATTAGAAGGTGTGAATTGATCGAGATACCGTTGGAGGGACAAAAGTTCACACGGGTAAGTGACGATGGGGCAAAGTTTAGCAAATTGGATCGTTTTTTAGTGACATACGACTTTAGCGAGAGGTGGAGGAATTTGGGGGCCATGGCGCTTGATAGAGAATGGTCGGACCATTACCCGATCATGCTAAGGGAGGCTAGGGCCGACTTCAGACCAAAGCCTTTTAAACTCTTTGACACTTGGCTAGAAGGAGGTGATACCGAGGAGGTCGTTAGAAGGGAAATGGGATAAGGAGACAATGTCGAGTAAGCCGGATTGTTTGATTAGAGACAAATTAAAAACTGTAAAGTACGCGTTGAAAGAAAGGAGTGCAGAAAGCTTCAAAAACCTGACTGGGGATTTGGAGAAAAATAAAGAAGAGTCACTAAAATGGGAAAAAACGGTCGGGACGAGATCTTGGGAGGAAGAAGATAGAGTGAAATGGGTAGAATCGAGGAAAAGGTGGTTAGAAGCGGAAAAGAAAAAATTAGACATTTATAGGCAAAAGGCCAAAATAAAGTGGATGGAAGAGGGTGACGAAAATTCGAAGTACTTCCATGCGGCGATGAGAAAAAGGGAAAGAAAGAACGGGATTCGCGGTATGAATATTAATGGGTCATGGTCGGAAGATCCAAAAGCAATTAAAGAATTCGTCATGGAGTTTTTTAAAAAGAAATTCACATCGGAAAATAAAAGCCGGCCGAAAATCCAAAGTGACAAATTCGCAAAGTTGACAAAGGAAGAGGCGGATGATCTTGAGAGGCCTTTCGTGGAAGAAGAAGTATGGGAAGCTATTAAGTCGTGCGGGAAAAACAAGTCGCCGGGACCGGATGGGATCACCTTTACTTTTATAAAAAAGTTTTGGCATATCATAAAGGAGGATGTTATGAGAGCTTTAGGATGCTTTTGGGAAAATGCATACATAAGTGGAGGATGTAATGCGTCTTTCATCACACTGATTCCAAAAAGGGACAACCCGAGCGACCTTAATGATTATAGGCCGATTAGTTTAATTGGGGCATTCTACAAGATTCTGACAAAGACGATGGCGGAAAGAAATAAGAAAGTTATGGGCAAAATTATAGGGGAAACGCAAGCGGCATTCTTAAAAGGCCGTTTCATTCTCGATGGAGTCTTGGTGGCAAACGAAGCGGTGGAGTTCATGAGAAAATCAAAGAAGAAGGGGTTTATTTTTAAAGTATACTTCGAAAAAGCGTATGATAATGTGGAGTGGTCGTTCCTCCTTGCTTCATTGGAATCGATGGGTTTTGGCAAGAAATGGTGCAAATGGGTCAATGCGTGTTTGGTTTCATCCACGGTTTCGGTTTTGGTCAATGGCTCCCCTACTAAGGAGTTCAAAATGAAAAAAGGCCTTAGACAAGGTGATCCACTAGCCCCGTTCCTTTTTCTAGTGGTTGCCGAAGGTTTGAACATAATGATGTTGGAAGCAAAGGAAAAGGGATTGTTCGAAGGGATAAAGATCGGGAAAGAGGAAGTGGAGCTATCTCATCTTCAATACGCGGATGATGCGATGTTCTTCGGAAAATGGAGTATAAGGAATTTGAAAATTTTAATGAGGATTCTTGAAAGTTTTCATGCGACTTCGGGACTAAAAATAAATATGTGGAAGGGTCCAAATGATAGATAAGTTAGAGCGAGTGAGATCTCAATTTTTTTGGGGTGGGGGGAAGGGTCCAAATGAGAAAAGAGGGGTGAGTTGGGTCAAATGGGATAGAGTTGTGAGATCTTATAAGAGAGGATGGTTAAACGTGGGAGGTCTTCAAACGACTAATTGGGGTCTTCTCGGGAAATGGTGGTGGAGGTTTGGAGTGGAAAAGGAGGCGTTATGGGTAAAGGTGGTCAAAAGCGTGTATGGGAGGGAGGGGGGGCTTGGTAGTGAGAGCAATTCGGTGGGGAGGGGGGGCGATCGGTGTGGGGGAATATAATTAAAGTGGGGCGAGATCTTGAAAAAATTGGAATAGACTTCGCCTCATCTTTCGGGGTGGAGGTGGGGAAGGGGGACGAGACGAATTTTTGGTTGGATAGTTGGATCGGTAGTGAGAAGTTGGGGGAAAGGTTTAATCGTCTTTTCGGCTTAGAAACAAATATAGAAGGTTCCATTGCCGAGAAGGGGGAATGGGTAGGAGGAGAATGGGTGTGGAAGTGGACGTGGAGAAGAGAGCCGAGGGGTAGGGAAGTGGGTGAATGGGAGCGTTTGCGAGAGACGCTTCAAGGGTGGGTACCGAGAGATGGTGTTCGGGATAAAGTTAAATGGCTAGAGGGGAGGGAGGGGTTGTTCTCGGTTCAAGAATTGAAGGAGAAGATAGATGGGAGGTTAGCGGTTCTTGGGGAGACCTATGAAGAAACGAAATGGTCAAAGGCGGTCCCAAAGAAGGTGTGCATATTTATTTGGAAAGCTTCCTTAGGGAGAATCCCATGCCGTACGGTCCTAGATAAGATGGGAGTGGATTTGGATTCGACGCTATGTCCGAGGTGCGGGGAGGAGCAAGAGACGGTGGATCATTGTTTGGTAAAATGTCCGGAGGTATCGAGGTTGTGGGCAAAAGCGTTTAGTTGGTGGGGAATTCGGGTCGACAACATCAATTCACTTCAAGATCTCTTAAATAGCGATTGTATTGGAACGGGTACGCATAATCATCCTAAATTATGGAAGGAACTACTGTGGTGTTTTCTATTTTTGATCTGGTCGCATCGGAATCAGATGGTCTTCAATAAGGAGGAAAGCAGTATAGATGAGCGCCTTTTCGAACTGCAAAGGAAAGGTTACGAGTGGATATCGAACAAAGTAAAGGGAAGGAGAATTGGATGGACGGAATGGCTCCCAAACCCAAGTTCGTTGGTGCCAAAATTCTGGAGCAAGGGCTGGGAATGGGGTCGATGGGCGGTGGGTCTGCACGTGCAGCTACAACGTTTAAGCTGAGATGCAGATATCGTGTGTGGTGGGAATTGTGTTTCGGCAGCGGATAGTGCGGTGGGATGGGGATTGCTGCATTCAGTAAGAAGTGCTTAATGGTGCGGCTGGATGTCCCAGTTGACAGGTATGAAGCGGCTGTGTGGTTTACCTCTTGCAAACACGTGCAACCTGCTTACTTTCGGTTTTTTTTTTCTGCTGCTTGTGTCAGCTTTCTTTAGTGTCTAGCGAGGCTGATTCGGTGTATAATGTTGCTGTTTAGTATCGGCATTGTGCTGTGTTTGTGTGTGGTTTTTCCCTTGTATGGTTCTGTTTGTGGTTTGGTAATAAAAGGTGGTTTTTGCTGTTCAATTTTTTTAAAGGAGTATAATAGATAAATATAGATACAAGCGTAAAATGTACAAGTTTTACAAAAATCTCGGTACGTCGTTCTTGAAAATCTTGATACGTATTTATGATATTTCACAATATTATAAAGTTAAAAAATATTCAATAATAAACTTATTTTGAAATTATTGACGAGAATATTGTAATAATATAATTTGTAAAAAAATGCATTTATTAATATGTTTTAGTTAAACTATGATTGTGTATTTTTAATATTATAAGAGTGTAAAATGAAAATGAATAATATAAGAGATATAAAACAAATTAATTCATACATGTTCATGATATTTAATAATCTATATATATATATATATAAAAGCAAAATGTAGAGTTGCTTAGGTGGCATAATGAGAAGGCATAATTTCCCCTTTTCTAATTTCTCTTAATTTTGAATTTCTTTTAAAAAAAAATTAGTTTCTCATTAAATGACTTTAACTTTTCATTTAACATTTAATTTTATTTGTATTTTATAATTATTTTTACTATACACAAAGACATCAACAAATATAATTTTTATCTATCTTACATTTATTATTTGACATATAATTTTCTTTATTATTTATAATTATTATAATTTGCACAACATAAAGACATCAACAAATATAATTTTTATTTACCTTACACTAATTTATTCAAACATTTATTAAATGAATCCGCCATCTTTTAATTAAATTTATAGTATTATAATCTATTTATAACATTTTTTATTTAACATTTAATTTTATTTATTATTTTATAATTATCTTTATTTGCACAACATAAAAACATCAACAAATATAATTTATATTTATCTTACACTTATTTAATCAAACATTTTATTAAATGACCACCATCTTTTAATTAAATTCATAGGATTATAATCTATCTATATATCTATATAACAGAGAATCATCAAAAGATGATATGATTTCTTAAAAAAACTAGAAACATTAGGTCTTACTTTCTTCAGTTTTTGAGTTGTTTAGCATGAAATGAATGAACATTTCATTTCTTTTTACAAGTTTCTAGAATTTTTTATTATATAAATATATAGCCTAATTTACATGATAAATCTATATAAATCTATAAGTTAATCAATATTAGACCAATTTACATAATAAATCTATATAAATGAGAATTGTCAAAAAAATGATGTAACATCTTGGCAATGTTTATATCCATAAAAGAGGGTTCTAAAGTGTTGGGAACTGAAGATATTTGCTAAGTATGGATAATACTGCCAGAACAAAGTTAGTACTGCCAGGGCATAATTACTACTGCAAGTGGACATTACTACTGCCAGAACAACATTAGTGCTGCCAGACAAAGTTAGTACTGCTTATGCAATAGTTACTACTGCAAGACAAAGTTAATACTGCTAGATCATTGTTAGTACTGCTGATACATTAATGCTGCTGAATCAAGATTAATACTGCTAGATCATTGTTAGTACTGCTAGTCAAGTTAATGCTGCTGGATCAAGATTAATGCTGCTGGAACAAGTTAATGCTGCTAGAGATTATTAGTACTGCTCATGCTGAATGAAGATTAATACTGCTGATGTGATAAGTTTGGAATGAGAAGATTTTGGAGATAAAAGTGGAACGAATGAAGATATGCTTAAAGAAGATTCAGAAGATCAATTTATTTTTGATAGTTATCTTGTACTTATTGTGTATAAATAGTTGTTCATAGATAGCTAATACAGAATACGTATACGTGAGATACAGAATTCGATTTTGTTTTTAGAGAGAATTAACCTCAAGGTTTAGAACCCTATTTCTAGAGAAGTAGAAGTCGTCTTGATTGAGCCTGTTCATCAAGATTGAGGTTTGGTTGTAATCTTGTGAGTCGAAGCATTGAATACAAACAGTTTGTGTTTTCTGATATATTGTTCATTGATTGTGAGAATTAAAGTTCTATTCCGCAGATTCTTTAATTCTGAATTCTAGGTATTATTAGTCTTGTTAAGATTCGATCCTGACAAGTGGTATCAGAGCCTGTGTTTCTTAGAATTCTACAATCATTATGGACAATTCTATTGAATCAAACAGTACTTTTGATTGGAGTGATCAAGCAGAAGAGGTCATCCAAAATCAAGCACTTATGGCTGAAGTTTCAGATCTTCCCACTGAGGTAAAATCTAATCTCTGTTCTCAAGCTTGTATAGACACTGTTAAAAAGTATAGAGATCACAATCAGGGAATGTGTGATGACCTTAAGAGATTAGAAAAGGATAGAAGAGACTATGTATTGATTGTTGAGAGGTTTGAAGAACAAATTAAGGCTTTTCAAGCCAATGAACTTCAACACTCATATGATACAAACTACTGGAAGTGGGAAAAGGGTGGTCTAGAGTTCCAACTGAAAGAGTCCAGGGAAGAGTGTGAGAAACTAAAAGGAGAACTTGAGAAAGTAAATCTTGATGTTGAAAAGTTTTCAAAAGCTTCTAAAGTTATGGACACTATTATAAATGCTCAAGTTCACAGTAAGATGAAAACAGGCCTAGGGTACAATGCCACACCTCCACCCTACAACAACACATACATCCCTCCTAGGTCAGATCTGTTAGAAACTATGGATAGTAAGGACTTATCTGAAGGAGCAACTAAAATAGATCCATTAGATGAAGTTGTTGTGGAGGATAAAACTGAAAAAGAAGAGTCTAAGAAAAGGGACAAGAATGTAAGTGGTGAGATTCCCTTAGAGAATTACATAAAGACCAATGAGGATGGTGGAAGTCCATGTGTTAAGAACAATGAGATGAAAAGGACTGAAAAGGGAAAGGGAGTTCATTATACACAGACCACTGTTGTGAACTCTAAAACTTGTGAACATTGTTCTTGCAAGAAATCTAAAGAGAATAAGCCCCAAAAACATGATAAAAGGAGGGGAAATCAAAGAAATTGGAATAACCAGTGGGCACAAAAGCAAGGAGTTGATCTGCAAAGGATTAACAGACCAAAACCTTGTTTTATCTGTGGCAAATTGAATCATCTTGCCAAATACTGTTATTTCAATCCTATTAACCAAAAGAAAAGTTTTCAAAGAAGTTTTCAAAAATCTTCTGGTTATAGGAAGCCTGCAAAGAATAATGTGGCTAAGAAACAAGCTAAATCCAAAAGCCACATGAGAAAACAGACTGAAAAGGAATGTGTCAATATGTGGGTCCCCAAAAGCACTAACGTTAGTACTGCTACCTCAGATAGTACTGCTGACAAGGATATTGCTGCTAGAAGCAATACTACTGCCAATACTGCTGCTAGCAGTGTTAGTGCTGCTAACTCTGTTAGTTCTGCTAACTCTGTTAGTGCTGCTAACTCTGTTAGTGCTGCTAACTCTGTTAGTGCTGCTAACTCTGTTAGTGCTGCTAACTCTGTTAGTGCTGCTAACTCTGTTAGTACTTCTTCTAAGGTTGATACTGCTTCTAGTTTTAGTGCTGCTAGACCAATCATATTGACAAAGTTCTCCAGTACTGCAGTACCTAAGTTTGAAAATCTCATCAAAACCCAGTGCAAGTACTTTGATGAGCAAGGGAGACCCAAGACCACTTCGGCTTGGGTTCCCAATAAAAACTAATTGATTTATCTTATGTGCAGGGCAACCAACAGCTCAAGGAGAAGAGCATCTGGCATGTTGATAGTGGTTGCTCCAGGCACATGACAGGTAACATGTCCTGCCTCAAGAATTTCAAAAGAATTGATGGAGGACGTGTTGCTTTTGGAAATAATCCTGCAGGAGGTAAGATAAGTGGTAAAGGTGATGTGTCAAAAGGTAAGATGACATTTGAAGATGTTTACTATGTTGAGCAATTAAGATACAACCTGTTAAGTGTATCACAGGTCTGTGACAAGAAACATAGTATATTATTTACTGATTCAGAATGCATTATTCTTGCTCCTGTATTCAAGGTAGTTGATGAAAACATGATACTATTAAGAACTCCTAGAAAGGATAATGTGTATTGTTTAGATTTAGAAAGTGTTTCATCTGATTCATCTCTAAACTGTTTAGTTTCAAAAGCTTCAATAGATGAATCATCACTTTGGCACAGAAGGATGTGTCACATGAACTTTAAAACAATGAATAAACTTGTTAAAAATAATCTTGTTAGGGGTTTACCATCAAAAGTCTATTCATGTGATGATCATTGTGTTGCATGCCTCAAAGGCAAACAACACAAAACTTCTCATAAGTCCAAAGAGATAAACACTATTTCAAATCCTCTTCAGTTGTTGCATATGGATCTGTTTGGCCCTACAAATGTCATGAGCATTGGCAAGAAATCATATTGTTTAGTTATTGTTGATGATTACTCTAGATTTACTTGGGTATATTTTCTGAGAACTAAAGATGAGACAAGTGGACTGATCAAAACTTTTATTCTTAGAATTGAAAACCAATCAAATCAAAAAGTGAAAGTCATTAGATCAGATAATGGGACTGACTTTAAAAACCTTGATCTAAACACCTTTTGTGAGGAAAAAGGAATTGAGAGACAATACAGTGCTCCTAGGACTCCACAACAGAATGGTGTTGCTGAGAGAAGGAATAGGACACTGATTGAGGCTGCTAGATGTCTGTTAGCTGATTCAAAATTACCCACTACTTTTTGGGCAGAAGCAGTTAATACTGCTTGTTATGTTCAAAACAGAGTGTTGGTAATAAAGCCTAAAAACAAGACACCTTATGAGCTTTTTCTGAAAAAGAAACCATTTATTGGATTTTTCAAACCATTTGGGTGTCCTTGTACAATTCTCAATACCAAATCTCACTTAGGTAAGTTTGATAGCAAAGAAGATGATGGTTTTCTTGTTGGTTACTCATCTCAGAGTAAGGCTTACAGAGTGTTTAATACCTCTTCTAGAATGAAGAAAGTGATAATGTCAAATGCAATGAGAACACACCAAATCCTATTGGTTCAGGTCCTGATTGGCTGTTTGACATTGATTCACTCACTAATTCTTTGGGTTTCAGTAGTGATGTAAATACAGGACAAAGGGATGCACCTCCATCAGATCACAGAATTCAATCTGTGATATTTCCACTCTCTACCATTGATCCTGTTGATTTCTGTGAACAAGAAAAGGAAGCTGAACCCATTCAGAATGAAGAAGAGAGAAGAATAGAGGAAAATCAGACTTCAAGAGAGCCTGAAGTGACTGAAGAAGCTGAAGAAGATCCAGACTTAAATGAGTCAAATCTGGATGGAAACTTAGTTGAGGAACCTGGTCATCCATCAAGAACTCAGAAAAATCATCCTCCTAAGTTGGTTATAGGAGACATTGCTTCTCCAATGATGACTAGGAAGCAAAGCAGACTTCAAGAGCTACAAGATCAGCAGAATACAGTTAATACTGTACTTACTTGCTTTTTATCCCAAATTGAGCCCAAAAAGGCTTATGATGCTATGAAAGATCCAAGTTGGATAGAAGCAATGCAAGAGGAGCTGCTACAGTTTAAATTACAGGATGTTTGGGACTTGGTGGAACTTCCAAAAGGTCATAGAGCAATTGGCACCAAGTGGATTTTCAGAAACAAGAAGGATGACAGAGGAATTGTGATCAGAAACAAAGCAAGGCTGGTTGCACAAGGGTATACTCAGGAAGAGGGCATAGACTATGAGGAAATCTTTGCTCCAGTGGCAAGGATTGAAGCAATTAGGCTATTTCTAGCCTATGCCTCATACATGAAGTTTAAGGTCTACCAAATGGATGTAAAAAGTGCTTTTCTGTATGGAAGTATTGATGAAGAAGTATATGTCTATCAACCCCCTGGATTTGAGAATCCATTGCACCCTAACAGAGTGTACAAGCTAAAGAAGGCACTTTATGGTTTACATCAATCCCCAAGAGCATGGTATGACACCCTGTCTACCTATCTCCTGAAAAATGACTTTGAAAGAGGAGTCATTGACAAGACCTTGTTCATTAAGAGAAGAAAGAAAGGCACACTACTTGTTCAGATCTATGTGGATGACATCATCTTTGGATCCACAAATGATCACATGTGTAAAGAGTTTGAAGAGTTAATGCACAAGAGCTTCAAGATGAGTTCCATGGGAGAACTTACTTTCTTCCTTGGACTTCAGGTGAAACAGAGGAAAGATGGGATTTTCATAAGCCAATCCAAATATGTGAAAGACATCCTGGACAAGTATGGTTTAACAGACTCAAAGCCAGCAAGCACACCAATGGAGACACACAAACAGATCACTGCAGATCTTGAGGGGGAGGATGTGGATGTCCATCATTACAGATCTATGATTGGATCACTCATGTATCTCACAGCCTCTAGACCAGACATTATGTTTCCAGTATGTGTTTGTGCCAGATTTCAGGTTACTCCTAAGCAATCACACATGCATGCAGTCAAAAGAATTTTTAGATACCTAAGAGGGCAACCTAGATTAGGTCTTTGGTATCCTTATGAATCTTCATTTGACTTACTTGCATACTCAGACAGTGACTTAGGAGGAACTAACATGGATAGGAAGTCTACTTCAGGTGGATGTCAGTTTTTGGGTGCAAGACTTGTATCATGGCAGTGTAAGAAACAAACCACAGTGTCCTTATCCACAACAGAAGCTGAGTATATAGCTGCTGCAAGTTGCTGTTCGCAGGTTTTATGGATTCAGAATCAGATGTTGGACTATGGGGTAACATTTCTTCACACTCCAATCTTCATTGACAACAACAGTGCCATTAGCATTGTTAACAATCCTGTCAAGCACTCAAAAACAAAGCACATAGAGATCAGGTATCACTTTATTAGAGACTGTAATGAAAAGAAATTGATTCAAGTTGCTAAAGTTCATACAAATGACCAGTTTGCAGATCTATTCACAAAAGCTTTTGATGTGGGTAGATTCACTTTCTTGGTAGCAAGTGTGGGCTTAATCAACCTTGAATAAATTCATGATTTTTATTTGGTTTTATATACCTGTATTTCTTTGTTTATTTGGTGTTTCTAACTAGCTTTCTCAGAACCTCAGTATGACTCAGATGGACAAGTGCTGCAAAGTGTAAGTATAGTTACTACTGCTAGTGCAGAGTTACTACTGCTTAGTGGTTAATACTGCTCAGTAGTTAATACTGCTTGTGTAGTTAATACTGCTGAGTAGTTAATACTTCCTTGCAGTTAATACTGCTCAGTAGTTAATAATGCTTTGTAGTTAATACTGCTTGTGTAGTTAATACTGCCTTGCAGTTAATACTGCTCAGTAGTTAATACTGCTTTGTAGTTAATACTGCTTAGTAGTTAATACTGCTTTGTGGTTAATACTGCTTAGTAGTTAATACTGCTTGTGTAGTTAATACTGCTTGTGTAATTAATACTGCTGTGTAGTTAATACTGCCCTGCAGTTAATACTGCTCAGTCGTTAATACTGCTAAGTTGTTAATACTGCTTTTAAAGAAAATCAGGGCAAATACTGCTATAAATACTCTTTCAGCCCGCCAAAGTTCATAACGTTTTTTTTGCATTCAATTCATCTCTTTCTAACCTTTTCTCCCTAGAATCTCTGTGTTTTCTATCCAAATCCTCAGGAAGAATGACGACAATGGAGTTTGTCGATGAGCACAATGAGATTGCGATGCTTCAGAAGCCAAAGCAGGCCGCAGGGTTTCATGATATTGTGGATTTTCTCAAGACCTCACACATCTCTCATGCCCTAACAGTGTGCCCAACAATATACATCGAACATCAAAAGCAATTTTGGGAGAATGCCACTGGTGTATTTGAAGATGGGCAGAAGATCATTCGCACAAGGGTTTGTGACAAACCCTTGAAGGTCACAGAGGAGGTTATTCGCATTACTCTTCACTTTGATGATGCCTCAGGTATAACCTCTATATCTAATGATGAACTCTACTCGACCTTACAAAGAATGGGGTATGAAGGTCCCATTGGAGTTTTTAAATTCTACAAGTCAAAATTTTACACCCAATGGCGATTTCTTGTTCATACTCTTATGCACTGTATTTCAAAGAAAACAACTGGATGGAGTGAGTTTAGCAGTACCATTGCTTATGCCTTGGTCTGCTTAGCCACTGCCAGAAGGTTCAATTTTTCAGCAATGATTTTTAATGATCTTGTGGCAAACCTAGAATCCAAAAAGAAATTTTATATGTATCCTAGGTTTGTCCAAGAAGTTATTAACCATGAATTGACGGATTTACCTCAGTCTGCTGAGGTATATGTGCCAAAATCCCCTAAAGGGAAGGTTTTCTCAAATATGAGAAGACTTCCTAGGGACTCGGAAGGAGTTGACACACCATTGTTCTCTACAATGATGGTTGTGTCCCACACCATTGAAGGTATGGCATCAGGGTCAAGGCCCACATTAGACACACCCTCTGATGACCAATCCCAACCTTCCATCACAAAAGTAATCCCTCAGTCCATTCTTGTACGACCCACTCCCAAAATAACCAAAAAGTTTGAAAGAAGAAAGGTACACAAGGTTCCTTCCCTTGATGTATCTCCTAAGAGCCCGAAGCCTTTAAGCCCTCTGTTGGAGCATTCTCCAATGGAGAATATCGAAAGGGAAACCACAGGGGTGTCTCCCAACCCCAAGAAGGTGCTCTCTAAGGAGAATGATGAGCATGTGGGCTGCAAGGCTGCCACTACTTCTGCTAGCAAAGAGAAGGACAGTGGTAACATCAATAAGACCTTCCCCACGGCAACTCAGAATGTGAAAACATTCAGAGGACCCAGGCGCCAAGAAACCATGGGAGTAGGCAGTGCTTTTGCTAGGCAAAAGACACCTACTAAAATTTCCAGTGATCCTTTAACGGAGGTAAACACTCCTAAACAGGGTGAGGATAGATATACGTACGAGGAATTGATGGAAACCATTGCCAACATCAACATTGAGGTCATGGATCAGCAGAAGGAGATTGATGAACTTAAGAAGGTGGTTCTTCATCAAAACACCAAGATAGAAAAGAATAAGAAGCTGATCACCAAACTGCTACAAAGAAGGAAGAAAGCTCAGTATGTTCTGAGAAGGAGAGGATCAACCTCTGATGCTTCCAAAAAGGGGGAGTTAGACTCTAATCTACACATGGAGGATGCAAAGATTGAAGGGGAGTATGAGTATAAGCTTGAGGGGGAGTATGAGCAGGCTGCAGATATTACAAAAGAAGCAGAAACAGAAAAAGCAGCAGAAACGGTTACTGCTGCTGATATTACAAAGGAAGCAGAAACAGAACCAGCAGTAGAAACAGTTAATGCTGCTGAGATTGAGAAAGAAGTAGAAACTGACCAAGCAGTAGAAACAGATAATGCTGCAGTGTCTGAGACTGAAGCAGCAGTAACTGAAATTCTGAAGAATCTTGTGGAGGCAGCAGTATCTGAAAGTGAGAAGGAAGCAGTACCTGCAACTAAATCCGAGATTGATGCAGAGATATTTTGGATTGTGAAGGATAGTGTTGAAGCAGCAGCATTAAAGGTTATAAAAGAAGCAGTAACAGCTATAGCAGTAGAAATGGTTACTGCTGCTGAAAAACATAAGGCAGCAGAAACCATCCCGGAAGCAGCAGAAACAAAGGAAACAGCTGAAATCATTCCTGAAGCTGTTAAAACTTTCAAAAGAACAAAGATGATGTCAACCAAAAGGCCAAGAACAAAGTACATAGCTTCAAAGAAGAAAGATGTAAAGAAGCCAAGGGTGGAACCAACTGTAGAAGAAGCCTAGGAGGAAGCAGTGAAAGAGAAATCTGATCCAAAAGTTGCTGAAGAAGAAGTGGCAACTCCCTCAGGTCAACCAAGCAATGTACAATCACTGCCAAATGCTCAATGTGATATGTATATTACAGTGGTTGATACCAATCCAATCAAAGCTAAACCATTAGCTTCTATGGCTCCTGAAATCATCTTCTGGGATACTTTGAAAGATCAGAGAAAGGAGTACATTAGAGTAAAAAGAGCAGATGGGAAATTTGTCAGGATCGATTCTTAACAAGAATTAAACTTCTTAGAAACAGAATTTAGAGAATCTTGCGGAATAGAACTCTAAAATAATAAAAGAACAATCAATAGAATTCAACACAATGTATATATCAAACTGTATTACTCACAAGCTTTACAACAAACCTCAATCTTGTTGAACAGGCTCAACAAGACGATTTCTACTTCTCTAGAAATAGGGTTCTTACACCTTGAGGTTAATTCACTCTTGAATCAATATAGAATTCTGTATACTATCTATCTTCTATCGTATATTTTCGTATTTTCTAATAGCTATCTATCAATACTATTTATACAAAAGTAATTACAAGATAACTATCAAAAGTGAATTGATCTTCTGAATCTTCGTTAAACATATCTTGATCAATTCCTTCATTGTCTCCAGAAGTATCGCATACCAAACTTATCAAGTCACCAGTATTAACAATGATTTGGCTCAGCAGCATTAATGATGATTTGGCTCAGCAGCATTAACGACCTTCAGCAGTATTAACCTTCACAGTCTTCAAGCAGTAGTAACTCAGCTCAGCAGTACTAACCATGTCTAGCAGTAGTAATTTGGTCTAGCAGCACTAACTTCGTCTAGCAGTAGTAATCTTGCCCAACAGTAGTAATGAAGAACTGGCAGTAGTAATGTAGACTTAGCAGTACTAACCATACTTGGCATATCTTCAGTTCCCAACAATCTCCCCCTAACTTGACTTTTAGGAAAAGAAGTCAAGTTCTTCAGATGATGCTTCCAAAACTTAGTCATCATGTACACACAGATTAGGACTTAAACCTAGACTCTGATTTGCAATCCTCCTTACCAAGAATCTTCCCATAGCAGAGTCTTTGTTGCAGACCAACTTTACATGTAGCATCCCTTTCAGTCTTTTCATGCTGTGATTGTATATTTCATCCACCAGATAATACTCCTGATATGTGTTGTCAATTGATATAACATACACTCCACAATTTTCATAGAGCATCCAGTGGGTTACTGCTTGAAAAGGTCTTGCTGTTATGTACTGAACTACTTCTGGTCTGAACATTAGGCATAGGTATTCTAACACCATCTTTGTGATAGACATACCTCTTTCTGTCAACATGTTGCCATAGATCTGCATGCCTACTTTGAACATCTCTTCCAGGTCAGATCTTGAGCATTTTCTTATGACTTGTCCCCATGTTCTGTAGACTTCAAACTGCCCATCAGCTCTCTTGAGTCTGATATACTCCTTTCTTTCATCTATCAATGTATCCCAGTGACTGATTTCAGGAGGCTTTGAGTCTAATGGAGTCACTTTTATTGGTTCAGCATCAACCATAGTGATGTACAAGTCACACTGTTCATTGCTAAGTGATTGTGCCTTACTGGATTGACCTGTCTTGCTTTCTCCTTGTCCTTCATCCTTGGCAACTTCTTCCTTTTCTTTCTCTTCTACCACTGGTTTCTCAACAGGTTCTGCCTTTTGCTTCTTTACACACTTCTTTTTAGTGGCCACAGACTTTGTTCTCTTTCTGCTGAAAACCATCTTTGCATCCTTAGGTTCTTCCTGTTTCTTGGCGTTTGGAGGTGTATCATGTTTGGCTTTGATTAAAGCCTCTGCAACCTCCACTTCTTCTACTGTAAGCTTCTCTGTTACTGTTTCTGCTTTCTTTGTAGATTGAGCAGCATTAACTGTTTCTGCTGCTTGCTTAGAGTCAGCAGCATTAACAGTTTCTGCTGCTACTTCAATTTCAGGTTCTTTCTCTGTAAGGTCTTCAGCAGCATTAACTGTTTCTGCTGCTTTTTCAAACTCAGCAGCATTAACAGTTTCTGCTGCTGTGGTTTCTGCTGCTCTTGAAGTTTCTGCTTCTTTAATCATCTCCTCCACCTTTTCTGTCTCCCCCTTATTCTGTGCACTGGACTCCCCCTTAAACTGTGCATAATCCATTTCCATCTCAGTCTCCATGTGAACAGTCTCCCCCTCAATTTGTGGACCCTTCATTTTCAGTTCTGCTTCTGACTCTGACTCCCCCTTTTTGGGAGCATCATCAGTTGAAGTTCTTCTTCTCAGCACAAATCTTGCCTTTTTCTTTCTGTTCAGCAACTTGGTGACCATCTTTTTGAGCTTCTCAATTTGAGACTGTTGGTAGGTGACCACATTCTTAAGTTGCTCAATCTCTTTCTTTTGTGCCATAACATCCAAGTTGATATTCCCTATGGTTTCCATCAATTCCTCATAGTTATATCTATCCTCACCTTGTTTAGAAGTGTGTACCTTCTTTAAAGGATCCTTGGAAGTTTTAGCAGAAGCCTTCTGCCTAACAGAAGCACTAACTGCCCCCTTGGTTTCTTGGCACCTGGGTCCTCCTAATGATTTCTCATTTAGAGTTTCCATGGGGAAGGTCTTATTTATGTTACCACTGTCCTTCTCTGTGCTAGCAGAAGTAGTGGCAGCCTTAGCACCCATATGGTCATCCTTCTCCTTAGAGACCACCTTCTTGGGGTTGGGAGACACCCCTGTGGTTTCCCTGTTGATATTCTCAATTGGAGAATGCTCCAACTGAGGGCTTAAAGGCTTAGGGCTCTGAGTAGGTACATCAAGGGAAGGAACCTTGTGCACCTTTCTTCTTTGAAACCTTTTGGTGATTGTGGGAGTGGGTTGTTCAAGAATGGACTGAGGGATGTCTTTTGAGATGGAAGGTTGGGATTGGTCATCAGTGGGTTGATCTAATGAGGGCCTTGATCCTGATGCCATACCTTCAGAGGGGTGGGACACAACCATCATTGTAGAGAACAATGGTGTGTCAACTCCTTCCGAGTCCCTAGGAAGTCTTTTCATATTTGAAAAAACCTTCCCTTTAGGGGATTTGGGTACATATACCTCAGTAAACTGAGGTAAGTCCATCAATTCCTTGGTAATAACTTCTTGCACAAACCTTGGATACATGTAAAAGCTCTTTTTGGATTCCAAGTTTGATACAAGATCATTAAAGATCATTGCTGAGAAATTGTACTTTCTGGCAGTGGATAAGCAGACCAAGGCATATGCAATGGGACTGCTGAACTCACTCCATCCAGTAGTTTTCTTGGAAATACAGTGCATCAGGGTATGAACAAGAAATCTCCATTGGTTGAAAAATTTTGACTTGTAGAATTTAAAAACACCAATGGGACCCTCATACCCCATTCTTTGTAAAGTAGAAAAGAGTTCTTCATTAGGAATGGAAGATATACCTGAAGCATCATTCAACTGAAGAGAGATGCGAATAACCTCTTCTGTGACTTTCAAGGGTTTATCACAAACCCTTGTTCGAATGGTTTTCTGCCCTGCTTCGAAACTAACAGTGGCATTCTCCCAAAATTGTGTCTGATGTTCGATATAGATGGTTGGGCTCACCGTTAGGGCATAGGAGATGTGCGAGGATTTGAGAAAATCGACTATATCGTGGAATCCCGCTGCTTGTTTCGGCTTCTGAAGCATGGCTATTTCATTGTGCTCATCCACAAACTCCATGATTCCTGAGGATTCTTGAAAGAAAAACACAAAGATTCTGGGGAGACTAGGTTAGAACGAGAGAGAAGAAGTAAATGCGAAGAGTCGTTATGAACTTGGGCGGGCACACAGGGGTATTTATATGCCCTAGATTATCAAAAGCAGTATTAACTACCTAGCAGTATTAACTACCGAGCAGTATTAACTACTGAGCAGTATTAACTGAGCACTAGCAGTATTAACTACTGAGCAGTATTAACTGCAAGGCAGTATTAACTACACAAGCAGTATTAACTACTGAGCAGTATTAACTACTGAGCAGTATTAACTACTGAGCAGTATTAACTGCACTAGCAGTATTAACTGCACTAGCAGTATTAACTACTGAGCAGTATTAACTGAGCACTAGCAGTATTAACTACTGAGCAGTATTAACTGCAAGGCAGTATTAACTACACAAGCAGTATTAACTACTGAGCAGTATGAACTACTGAGCAGTATTAACTGTACAAGCAGTATTAACTACTAGAACACAGGCAGTAGTAACTCTGTACTGGCAGTAGTAACGCTGCACAGGCAGTAGTAACTACACTTACACTTTTCTGCACTTGGTTATCTGAGGGAAACAGAGAATCCTGAGAAAGAAAGTTAGTAGCACCAAATATATGAAGAAATACAGGTATAAAAACAGAAAGTCATAAATTTATTCTAGGTTGATCATGCCCACACTTGTTACCAAAAAGGTGAATCTACCCACATCAAAAGCTTTTGTGAATAGATCAGCAAACTGGTCATTTGTATGAACTTTAGCAACCTGAATTAATTTCTTTTCATTGCAATCTCTTATAAAGTGATACCTTATCTCTATATGCTTTGTTTTTTAGTGTTTGACTGGATTATTAACAATGCTGATAGCACTGTTGTTATCAATGAAGATTGGAGTGTGAAGAAATGTTACCCCATAGTCCAACATCTGATTTTGAATCCATAGAACCTGAGAGCAGCAGCTTGCAGCAGCTATGTACTCAGCCTCTGTGGTAGATAAGGACACTGTGGTTTGTTTCTTACACTGCCAAGATACTAGTCTTGTACCCAAAAACTGACATCCACCTGAAGTAGACTTCCTATCCATGTTGGCTCCACCCAAATCACTATATGAATATGCAAGCAAGTCAAAAGAGGATTCATGAGGATACCAGAGACCTAATCTAGGTTGCCCTTTTAAGTATCTGAATATTCTTTTGACAGCATGAAGGTGTGATTGCTTAGGAGAAACCTGAAATCTGGCACAAACACAGACTGAAAACATAATGTCAGGTCTAGAGGCTGTGAGATACATGAGAGATCCAATCATTGATCTGTAATGATGGACATCCACATCCTCCCCCTCAAGATCTGCAGTGATCTGTTTATGTGTTTCCATTGGTGTGCTTGCTGGCTTTGAGTCTGATAAACCAAACTTGTCCAGGATGTCTTTCACATATTTGGATTGGCTAATAAAAATCCCATCTTTCCTCTGTTTTACCTGAAGCCCAAGAAAGAATGTAAGTTCTCCCATGGAACTCATCTTGAAGCTTTTGTGCATCAATTCTTCAAACTCTTTACACATTTGATCATTGGTGGATCCAAAGATGATGTCATCCACATAGATCTGAACAAGTAGTGTACCTCTCTTTTTCCTCTTGATAAACAGGGTCTTGTCAATTACTCCTCTTTCAAAGTCATTTTTCAAGAGATAGGTAGACAGAGTGTCATACCATGCTCTTGGAGCTTGATGCAAACCATAAAGAGCCTTCTTCAGCTTGTATACTCTGTCAGGGTGCAATGGATTCTCAAATCCAGGGGGTTGACAGACATATACTTCTTCCTCAATACTTCCATACAGAAATGCACTCTTGACATCCATTTGGTACACTTTGAACTTCATGTAGGAGGCATAGGCTAGAAATAACCTGATTGCTTCAATCCTTGCCACAGGAGCAAAGACTTCCTCATAATCTATTCCTTCTTCCTGAGTGTACCCTTGTGCAACCAGTCTAGCTTTGTTTCTGATTACAATCCCTCTGTCATCCTTCTTGTTCCTGAAAATCCACTTGGTGCCAATTGCTCTATGACCTTTTGGAAGGTCTACCAAGTCCCATACATCCTGTAATTTGAACTGTAGCAGCTCCTCTTGCATTGCCTCTATCCAGCTTGGGTCTTTCATAGCATCATAAGCCTTTTTGGGCTCAATCTGGGACAGAAAGCATGTAAGAACAGTATTAACTGTATTTTGCTGCTCTTGCAATTCTTGGAGTCTGCTTTGCTTTCTAGTCATCATGGGAGATGCAATATCTCCAATCACCAACTCAGGAGGATGGTTTTTCTGAGTTCTTGTTGGATGACCAGCTTCCTCTTGAATGTTCTCATCCAGATTTGATTCATTTAATTCTGGATTTGATTCTGCTTCTTCAGTCACCTCAGATTCTCTGGAATTTGGACCTGATGACTGATTTTCCTCTGTTCTCCTCTCTTCTTCATTCTGAATAGGTTCAGTCTCCTCTTGGTGTTCACAGAATTCAACAGGATCAATGGAAGGGAGTGGAAATATCACAGATTGAATTCTGTGTTCTGATGATGGTGTATCCCTTTGTCCTGCATATACATCACCACTGAAACCCAAAGAATTAGTGAGTGAATCAATGTCAAATAGCCAATTAGGACCTGAACCAATAGGATTTGGTGTGTTCTCATTGCATTTGACATTATCACTTTCTTCAATTATTCTAGAAGAGGTATTAAAAACTCTGTAGGCCTTACTTTGAGATGAATACCCAACAAGAAAACCATCATCTGCTTTGCTATCAAACTTGCCTAAGTGAGATTTGGTATTGAGAATAGTACAAGGACATCCAAATGGTTTGAAAAATCCAATATATGGTTTCCTTTTATGGAAAAGCTCATAAGGTGTCTTGTTTTTAGGCTTTACAACTAAAACTCTGTTTTGAACATAGCAGGCAGTATTAACTGCTTCTGCCCAAAAAGTAATTGGTAACTTTGAATCAGCTAACAGAGATCTAGCAGCCTCAATCAGTGTCCTATTCCTTCTCTCAGCAACACCATTTTGTTGTGGAGTCCTAGGAGCACTGTATTGTCTCTCAATTCCTTTTTCTTCACAAAAGGTGTTTAGATCAAAATTTTTAAACTCAGTTCCATTATCTGATCTAATGACTTTCACTCTTTGATTTGATTGGTTTTCAATTTTGAGAATAAAAGATTTGATCAGTCCACTTGTCTCATCTTTAGTTCTCAGAAAATATACCCAAGTAAATCTAGAATAATTATCAACAATAACTAAGCAGTATGATTTCTTGCCAATACTCATCACATTGGTAGGACCAAACAGATCCATATGTAACAGTTGAAGAGGATTTGAGATGGTGTTTATCTCTTTGGTCTTATGAGAAGTTTTGTGTTGTTTGCCTTTGAGACAAGCAACACAATGATCATCACATGAATAGACTTTGGATGGCAAACCCCTTACAAGGTTATTCTTAACAAGTCTATTCATTGTTTTAAAGTTCATGTGACACATCCTTCTGTGCCAAAGTGATGATTCATCTAAAGAAGCTTTTGAAACTAAACAATTTAGAGATGAATCAGATGAAACACTTTCCAAATCTAAACAATAAACATTATCCTTCCTAGGAGTTCTCAGAAGTATCATGTTTTCATCAACCACTTTGTATCCAGGAGCAAGGATAATACATTCAGAATCAGTAAACAATATGCTATGCTTCTTGTCACAAACCTGTGATACACTTAACAGGTTGTATCTCAATTGTTCAACATAGTACACATCTTCAAAGGTCATCTTACCCTTTGAAACATCACCCTTACCACTTATCTTTCCACCAGCAGGATTATCCCCAAATGCAACATGTCCTCCATCAATCTTTTTGAAATTTTTGAGGCAGGCCATGTTACCTGTCATGTGTCTGGAGCAACCACTATCAACATGCCAAATGCTCTTCCCCTTGAGCTGTTGGTTGCCCTGCACATCAAGATAAATCAGTTAGTTTTATTTGGAACCCAAGCCGAAGTGGTCTTGGGTCTCCCTTGCTCATCAAAGTACTTACACTTGGTTTTGATGAGATTTTCAAATTTAGGTACTGCTGTGCTGGAGTACTTTGTCGAAATTATTGGCGTAGCAGCACTAGAAGCAGTATTAACCTCAGAAGTACTAACAGTGCTAGCAGTACTAATACTGGAAGCAGCAGTACTGTTAGCAGCAGTATCAGCAGTACTAACAGAGGTAGCGGTATTAACAGAGTTAACACTGCTAGAAGCAGTATTAACAGAGTTAATACTGCTAGCAGCAGTATTATCTGAAGAAGAAGCACTAACTTTGGAATGATTACTAGCAGTATTAATACTGCTAGCAGCACTAACTTTTGAAGCAGTACTAAAAGTGTTAGCAGTACTAACACTGCTAGAAGCAGTATTGTTTTTAGTGCCTTTTGGAATCCACATAGTACCACATTCCTTTTCAGTCGTTTTCTTTATGTGGCTTTTGGGTTTATCTTGTTTCTTTGCCACATTTTTCTTTGCAAGCTTTTTATAGCCACCATTCTTTCTGTAACCACCAGGTTTTTGAAAAGATCTTTGAGCATTAAACCTTTGGTTAACAGGATTGAAATAACAGTGTTTGGCTAAATGATTTAGCTTACCACAGATGAAACAAGGTTTTGGCCTGTTAATTCTGTTCAGATCAACTCCTTGTCTCATAGCCCACTGGTTATTCCAGTTCCTTTGATTTCCCCTCTGATTATCATGTTTTTTAGGCTTGTTCTCTTTAGATTTCCTGCAAGAACACTATTTACAGATATTGGAGTTCACAACTTTGGGCTGTGTGTAATGAACTCCCTTTTTCTCTTCAGTCCTTTTGATCTCAGTGTTCTTGACACATGGACTCTCACATTCCTCATCAGAGTCTACTTTGTCAGTCTCATCCTCAACAACTATTTCTTTTTCACAAGGATCTATATTAATCTTTAATTCAGGTTCCTTTCTATCCTTGGTCTCTAACAAATCAGACTTAGGAGGTATGTAGTTGTTATTGTAGGGTGGAGGTGTGGTATTGTACCCTATCCCTACTTTCATCTTGTCATGGATTTGTGCTTTAATGATGGTGTCCATGGTTTTAGAAGCACAGGTAAACTTTTCAACATCAAGTTTAACCTTTTTAAGCTCTTCTTTTAACTTCTCATTCTCCTCCCCAGACACTTTCAGCTTAATCTCATACTCATTCTTCTCCCACTTCCAATAGTTAGTATCATAGGAGTGTTGAAGTTCATTAGCTTGAAAAGCTCTAATTTGTTCCTCAAACCTTTCTACAATTCTAACATAATCTTTCACATCTTTCTCTAGCCTCTTAAGGTTATCACACATACCCTGATTGTGATCCCTATATCTTTTAACAGCATCAATGCAAGCTTGAGAACATAGTTTAGATTGTACCTCAGTGGGAATGTCAGATACTTCTGCCATAAGAGCTTGATTCTGACAGGCTTCCTCAGCTTGATCACTCCAATCAAATCCCATTCCTGGTTGAGAAACAAGGGCTTGAGAGGAGCTTCTGTTTTGGTTTCCATTTGGAGCCTGTTGATTTGATCCTCCACTTCTGCATTCTCTGGCAAAGTGTCCCATCTTGTGACACTTATAACACTCAACCTTGGACTTGTCAAAGCCTGCACCATCTTCTCTTCTTTGGGAAAAGTTGTTTCTCCCAGTCCTTTTGATGAATTTCTTCACCTTCATTGATAGCATAGCCATCTGCCATTTGATGTCCATCTCTTCCAGATCATCAGCATTAATCTGCTCTAAATCATCATTGATTAGAGAAGAGTGAACATGACTAGAGAAGAATGCTTCTAGTACAGAGTCTGTAGTCTTCTCTTGATTAGTTCCACCAGCAGCATTAACAGAACCTGCAGTATTAACAGAATCAGGATTAGCAGCAATATCAGAGGATGAAGATAATAAAGCAGCATTATAAACAAATCCAGATGGCCTTTTCTTGGCTTCAACTTCAGCCTCAAATACTCTCAGATCATTGTAGAGGTCATCTAGCTCTTTGTCCTCCAATTGGTCATTCTGTCTGAATGAGACTGTGTACATGGTCCATTCTTCTCCCAATGATCTAAGGAACTTTCTATTGACATCATCAGCATCCATGTGTACACCCACAGTTGCTAATTCTACAATTAACTTGTTAAATCTGTCAAAAGTTTGAGTCATAGACTCATTCTTTGCAGACATAAAGTTCTCATATTGTTGCCTGAGAATAGCCTTTTGATTTCTCTTTGTGCTCTTTGTGCCAGTAAATCTTTTCTCCAGAGCATTCCACAACATCTGTGCATCTGTGCAGTGTTGGAATTGATGTTGGTACTCATTAGGAATAGCCAAAAGCAGAGTGCTTAAGGCCTTCATCTCTGTTTGTCTGACTTTCTTTTCAGCATCTGTCTTGGGAGGAGGTCTCTTTCCATCTGCTCCAATCTTTCCTTCATTACATGGGCCATTTTCTATGATGTCCCATATTGCATAATCAGTAAGAAGAATGTACTGCTTGATTCTCAGTTTCCACATGTCAAACTCATTGGGTTTGAGCATGGGGACCTTTGAAACAAGAGTACTGTGAGAATCCATTGAATTGTCCATAGCTTCTAAGATACCAATGCTCTGATACCACTTGTCAGGATCGATTCTTAACAAGAATTAAACTTCTTAGAAACAGAATTTAGAGAATCTTGCGGAATAGAACTCTAAAATAATAAAAGAACAATCAATAGAATTCAACACACTGTATATATCAAACTGTATTACTCACAAGCTTTACAACAAACCTCAATCTTGTTGAACAGGCTCAACAAGACGATTTCTACTTCTCTAGAAATAGGGTTCTTACACCTTGAGGTTAATTCACTCTTGAATCAATATAGAATTCTGTATACTATCTATCTTCTATCGTATATTTTCGTATTTTCTAATAGCTATCTATCAATACTATTTATACAAAAGTAATTACAAGATAACTATCAAAAGTGAATTGATCTTCTGAATCTTCGTTAAACATATCTTGATCAATTCCTTCATTGTCTCCAGAAGTATCGCATACCAAACTTATCAAGTCACCAGTATTAACAATGATTTGGCTCAGCAACATTAATGATGATTTGGCTCAGCAGCATTAACGACCTTCAGCAGTATTAACCTTCACAGTCTTCAAGCAGTAGTAACTCAGCTCAGCAGTACTAACCATGTCTAGCAGTAGTAATTTGGTCTAGCAGCACTAACTTCGTCTAGCAGTAGTAATCTTGCCCAGCAGTAGTAATGAAGAACTGGCAGTAGTAATGTAGACTTAGCAGTACTAACCATACTTGGCATATCTTCAGTTCCCAACAATATTTGAGGTCAGTTCTACATGGGGAAGACTTTTAAGGATGTGCTCTAGATCAGACTTGGAAGAGATGTTCAAAGTGGGAATGAAGCTTTATGGAAATATGCTGACTGAGAATGGAATGTCCATCACCAAAATGGTACTTGAATATTTGTGTCTAATGTTCAATACAGAAGCAGTTAAGTATTTGACAGAAAGGCAATTTCAAGTTGTTACCAAATATCCCGCTTATTGAAAACTGTGGTGTGTATGTCATAACTCTTGACAATACATATCATGAGTATTATTTGGTGGATAAAATATACAAGCACAGCATGAAAAGGTTGGATGGAATGCTAAAAACTAAGTTGGTGAGTGACAAAGACTCTGAGATGGCAAGATACCTGGTAAGAAGGATCATCAATCAAAGTTTGGGATTGAATCCTGATTTATGCGTTCATGATTAAGTTTTGGAAGCATCATCTGAAGAACTTGACTTCTCTTCCTGAAAAGTCAAGTTAGGGGGAGATTGTTGGGAACTGAAGATATTTGCTAAGTATGTATAATACTGCCAGAACAAAGTTAGTACTGCCAGGGCATAATTACTACTGCAAGTGGACATTACTACTGCCAGAACAACATTAGTGCTGCCAGACAAAGTTAGTACTGCTTATGCAATAGTTACTACTGCAAGACAAAGTTAATACTGCTAGATCATTGTTAGTACTGCTGATACATTAATGCTGCTGAATCAAGATTAATACTGCTAGATCATTGTTAGTACTGCTAGTCAAGTTAATGCTGCTGGATCAAGATTAATGCTGCTGGAACAAGTTAATGCTGCTGGAGATTATTAGTACTGCTCATGCTGAATGAAGATTAATACTGCTGATGTGATAAGTTTGGAATGAGAAGATTTTGGAGATAAAAGTGGAACGAATGAAGATATGCTTAAAGAAGATTCAGAAGATCAATTTATTTTTGATAGTTATCTTGTACTTATTGTGTATAAATAGTTGTTCATAGATAGCTAATACAGAATACGTATACGTGAGATACAGAATTCGATTTTGTTTTTAGAGAGAATTAACCTCAAGGTTTAGAACCCTATTTCTAGAGAAGTAGAAGTCGTCTTGATTGAGCCTGTTCATCAAGATTGAGGTTTGGTTGTAATCTTGTGAGTCAAAACATTGAATACAAACAGTTTGTGTTTTCTGATATATTGTTCATTGATTGTGAGAATTAAAGTTCTATTCCGCAGATTCTTTAATTCTGAATTCTAGGTATTATTAGTCTTGTTAAGATTCGATCCTGACATAAAGAAATGATATGACACATTCTAATACTTAGAATGTATTCTCTTTTTTGTTATCAATTTTTTGATTTTTAAAATATAGAATATATTAAAGATTTTTCCATTCTCATATGTAAATTATATTTTTATTATAAATGGGTCTTTAATAGTAATTCTATATATCCATGGCAATTTATGTTATTAACCATTTGTTTTCCTCTTTTTATGTTATTAATTAGTTTTTCATTATTTATTTTAATTAATGATTCAACTTATTGTAATTTATGTAAAGTGACTTTTTATTTTTCTTTCTTTATGTTAACAACCATTCATTTTCCTTTCTTTATTTTAATTAGTCATTTATTTCCCTTATTTAAACATAAGTGTTTTCTTTTGTTATGTTATTGGTGTTTTAACCATTTGTCATTCAACAAACTACCTTTCACTTTCTCCCTCTAACACATTTCTCTCCTAAATTTGTAATGTTAAAAGATTAATCTTTGTTATCGATATTTGTTCATTGTTGAGTTATTTGTTATTGTATTTACTTCAAGTGTCTTTTATGTTTTTTTTTGTAGTAAGTGACAAGGGAAACAAGCTATCTACGTATGTCGAAGAACATCAAAGTTTTATCACCAAAGCACATATATTATTATTACATGTAAGTATTTCATTTGAGTACTACTTCAAGTACAATGTATTATTGATTTTTTTCTATTTTGTAGTTTCGTGATTTATTGCTACATTAATTCTCATTTTTATGTCACTTTTCTGGAATGTAACCCACAATGCTAAAAACATTCGAGTATTGATTATTTTGATATTACATTATTAATCGCATGGGACAACAAATCTTCATTTTTATATTCGTTTCTTGATTTGATTCGAGTGTTCATTTGAAAAATCCATGTTCTACTAAAACGTAAACTGACTAACATTCTTCGAATTTGTTTTCTTGACAATTATTTTGAATTATGTTAAAAGTTAGGTCGATTTCATTTTGTGAATTTTTTTGCTTCATTAACTTATAAGTTTCAACATCAACTTTTTGCTACAATTTAACGAGATTGATACCACCGTTAACAATGTATCCAAGACAATCAATTTATAAAATGAAGTTGATGAATCACATTTAAAAAAGAAAGTGAAACGGATTGACAATGCTATGTAATCGTGTTCACGTGACTCATGCATCAATACAAACTTTGACCCAAACTACCAAATAATTAAGGAATTGATCATAAAGGAGAAAAAAAATATTGGAAGAAAAGTCAATGACTAAACAAAAAAATGTGGATTCTTGATAAAAAGATCTCTTAGAATCTAAAGAATTCTACGTTTTTTGTTATAACAATTTAATAATATTGATAAATATAAACACTTTATTACACTTTTCACGTATTGTCATATTTTTTTTAAAAGATGATTAGAATTGTTGAAATAATCATATTATTTGTTTTTTTTATATAAAGATTCTTTAAATTACCTATTTTAATGATAATACAAAAATTTAATAATGTAATTTTATTTGGTAATTGTTGAAACAATTTGTATATGTGTTGTTTCCGTTTAAATAAGTATAGAAGATTTATTCTAAAACTAAATGTTTTTAATTTTTATTTATTGTAGTCTCGAGCCTTGGTTATCTGATATCTTCTACTACTTTGTATTTTGTTTTAGTTTTCAATTTATGTTATTTTTTGTAATGATTTATTTTAAATGATGTTCATTAATGTTATATATAAATATTTAAATATTAGTTATTACTAATAATTTATATCACACATCCAACATATTTCATAATTCTATTAACTAAATAATTTTAAAGTCAATCAATACTAAAAATAAATCATTGTATATGTATTTGCAACATATTCCATATCTATGAAAATAATAACAACAATTTTCATAGTTTTGTTAACATAAAATTTGATCATCGCGCAACGCGCGATGTCGAACACTAGTATGATTAAATACAAAAATATTCAATATTGGACTCATTTCGAAGATATTGACGAGACGATTATAATGGTGTAATTTGTAAAAAAAATGTATTTTTAATGCATTGTTGTTCATATACGATTATTTATGTTAATATGATAAGGGTGTAAAATAAAAAATGAAAAAGTAAGAGATTAATAGTAAATTGGATAACTAATTCTAAGGGTATAAAGTGTAACTCGGTGCTTTGTATAATTGGGGACGTGAGAGATTAGTAGTTGCGAGACTTGTACATATAGCATCAAAAGTCATACGACTTAAATTTCAACATTAACTGTCGTTTCATGCTTATATATATAGTATAAATGTGGAAAAGATTAAGGGATAACTTTAAAAAATAAAAGAACGGGAGAATCAAGAAAAAACGGATGAAAAAGTGTATATATATATATATATAGGGGAGGTATCCGTTGCAAACCAGTCAGTTTGTGCAAACTATACAAACCACTATATTAGGAAACAACAGATGTATTTATGGATAATCATTATGATTCATTAATTAAGACTGAGATATATATGGAAGATGATAAGATTCATTCATTATGATCATGACTTTAGATTAGGAAACATAATAAAATCAGATATTTATTAGACTTGATCAACGGCTAAGATTGGTTTGTATAGTTTGCACAAACTGACTGGTTTGCAACGGATACCTCCCCTATATATATATATATATTATATATATATATATATATATATATATATATATATATATATATGAGGTGAGTTCAAACGAGAACGCTAACTATTTAAGAGATTTTAAGTAATCGACATTAACTAGCAGTACATAAGGCTTTATGGATTGTTTTTAAAAGTTTTTCATAAAAGCTTTATAATATAGTATATATATATATATATTAAAAGTTTGTAACTTATAAAATATAAACCAGATTTAAGAATTGTTTTTAAATGATGACATTGTTTGATTATAAACATGTAACAAATAGAAAAAAAAGCTATAGAAAGATTCTACGAAATTATTATCACTACAAGAGAAATGACCTTCAGAGAAGGTTTTGTTTTGTACTTAAAAGCCTTAAAAGCTTCTCTAAAGCCTTTAGAGAAGCTTTTCATTTCCGTCAAAGAGCTTCTCTATGTAAATGTAGGTAAAGGTTTTAGATACACTTTTAAAGCTTCTCTAAATATGTTGCTTTTAGAGACGCTTTTGTTGAGCTTTAGATACACTTTCAAAGCTTCTCTAAAAGCTATCCAATTTTTCTCAAAAAGCTTCTCTAAAAGTCATTATTAGTGACGTTTTTCAAGCTTTATTGACAGATTGAAAGAGTAACTAAAAACACACTTTCAGAGAAGGAATTGCTTTTAGAGACGCTTTTGTTGAGCTTTAGATACACTTTCAAAGCTTCTCTAAAAGCTATCCAAATTTTCTCAAAAAGCTTCTCTAAAAGTCATTATTAGTGACGTTTTTCAAGCTTTATTGACAGATTGAAAGAGTAACTAAAAACACACTTTCAGAGAAGGAAATGGAAAAGCTTCTCTAAAGATGTTGCTTTTAGTAACATTTTTTGAAAACCTTCTCTAAAAGTATCCTTTAGTTACACTTACACAACCTTCTCTAAACATGTTATTTAGATACATAAACTCCAAATCTTCTCTAAAAGTCATCTTTTGTTACACTTTTAATAATCCAATTCCTTCTCTAAAGACTAGATTTTCTATTTATTTTCATCCCTATTTCAGGTATTTTATAATATAACAAATAAATAATATTAAATTAATCAAGAACAAATTCTTGAAAATCCCAAAACGATAATTTTTATTAAAAGAAACCCAACGTTCAATCAATTCACATCCATCCAAATTTATTAAAAGAAAACAAAATCATAGCTAGTGCAATATTTAACGATCTCGGGTGTCAGAATCATTGTCGTGAACTCGTAGAGTCACTCCTACTGCTCGGGACTTGTTGCATAATCTCTAGATCACCCGACGGATTTTCAGCGGACTTTCAGTTGATTCAGTATGTGCTTCATCTCTACCCATATTCTCCTATGGACAAGAAAAATTATATATATACATCTTAGTGATTTATAAAACATCACTAATAAAACGATGAACATGCAAAAGAATTCGTTATTCACCAAATCAATTCAAGAATCAAGATTTCAGGAATAAAGTTCTATGTTTCACATTGTTGATTATGCAGATTTGGATCAAATAATCAAATTTGAAATGGCAAAACGATTAGATTGACAGAAAAACGGATGCAACGAGCAGATCTGAATCTTACCAGCGATAACAAAAGCGCTTCCTACTTGGCTTAATCAAAATTCCAAGGGGGTAATCCTTTCTAGCCGGCTTAATCTTTTCAAATGCTTAATTCAGCGATTAGTTGCTAATCTTAATGCCAACTCAGTCGATTAAGTGACTAGGAATTTACAACACTAGTTGGGGTAGATGTTCACAGAATGACAGTCATGACATGTCTTCTTTCAAGGACGTTGAAGTAGGGAATGAATTTATACCTGCAGATTTGGTAGCCCTGCTGTCAATTTGTATGCTCACCTGCATCATGCTAATTAAACATTAACAAGAATGTTTCCATCACTAAATAATGATAAAGGAAAGCTGGCCTATTTCCTTTAGCTAGTTAACCAAATAAAATAAATGAGCAATTACTATATTTTACAAGCACTCTGACTGCTTGAAAATGTGCAACAGCTAAAATAATAAATATATTGAACATGCAAAGAAGATCATAAAACACGTATAGATCAGATATTACCAAACCATGATTAGAGCTCTAGAAACCATCACAACGCCAATAATGGGGCATCGGCTAAGGTGAAGAGTATCAAGCCAACAACTAGAAGGACAGCGGAAAGGTATTCACGTGGGGGGTACTTCCTTCTCAAGCCAGAAATGAAGGCACCCATGATCATATCACGTAAAACCTGTGAAAGATTTCATTTGAAGATTAAAAGTAACAATTTTTATATTAGTGGGGTTGAAGATCAAACAACTAAATAGTTTAAAAAAACTATTAAGATACCTTTGTCGATTTGAACATGGGTTATGCAGGATAATTTAGATAAGCCAAGAACCCTTCTTTTAATCAGTCTTGGAGTTCCTTTTCAGTGGCCAGGTGACCATTGAATTAGTTTGCAACCCAAAGAGCAGTTGCAGCATTACCACTTCCACCACCAAGCCCAACCCCAGTCGGAATTCTTTTATCAACATGAACCTGCCACAATATTAGACTAAATGAATAACCATGTTTACATGCTAGGGGTTCTTTATACACAAAGGAACGAAAATGAGTCTCCAAAATCCATTATAACTAGTAAAATTATGTCAGATTTAGTATGTTACATTCATATCGCAGTAAATAACATAGGAAGGGTCTTCGGAAAATAAAAACTGGTACGCATGATTGTAAATCCATCACTCTCTTGTTATAGATATTATAACTTTTATATGCCATATAACTGCTAAAGATTACGGATTTTGCATAATACTACAGATCTTACCCGAAAGAATTTCTCACTTCCAATCTTCTTCCGATACAGGTTCAAGGCCTTTATTATCTGAATGCACAAAAGACTTGATATAATATGTACCTTAAAAAATATAAGCCCAAAAGAATAAAGAAAGATTACTCATTTACAAAATTCCTTTCATCAAGCGGAATTTCAGGCAGATAATTCTACAAGCAATCTATAGATTTTGATGGTGACAATGAGAACTTCATCTTATCTCCTAAGCTTATCAACTGGAGATACAAATAATCCAAATTTTCAACATCACATGAGAAAACATCATAAGTATTAGAAACCTTTAAATAGTAAATCAAGTAAACATGGAAAAGAGATGCCAAGTAAACTCGGTTTTATGCAATAAACACTAGATTGTAGAACTTACATGGAAAAGAGATGCCAAATCATGAAACCCGTCTGGCCTCTTACTGGTTATTCTTAGAAAAATATTCATCTGCATTTCAAAAGATTTCAGATCCAACCCAACCAATTCATTAAGCATAACCTTTGTCGATTTGAACATGTATTGCGATGTACCCACTTTTGTAGATTTTATGTACCTGCACGATTGAGAGAACACCTAATGACAATTAACTATTAGACATGTTACTTTAATAATAAGACCGATACATCCTTCTGTTTTTTCTTCAATTATATACAATAAAATTTAGTGGAGGCTGTTTTTTCTCCAAGAATGTTAGGACACTAAAATGAACTAAAGAAGCAAAAAACCATTAAAAAAAGTGAAGCTTACCTGGTGGCCATTATGGAGATCTCCAAAAAAAGGTGGAGCTTATCTGTTAACATCACAACATTGTATATGTGGCATTACTTGGATTTTATCAAACATGCAGATCACAATCAAATAGACATATGTGTATCTAATGGAGAGAAAACTACAATTCACCCATAAATTCAAACAAAGATACATGCTCTGGAAGGGAACATGAACCCTTAAAGACATGAAAAACAAGCCCAGCCACAAATCAAATCATAGGGCTCCATAAGCATAATGATCTGATACGGTGGTTTGGATGATTGAATATATACCTGTTCTTTCAACTGGCGTTTTACCACTACCACGTGATGGCTGTTGGATGGCACTCCAGAGTCCAAAGTATATAAACTTGTACAAAATGTAGAGTTATTAAGCCATATTAAAGCAGTGAAAAAGCATGCAATAGATAGACCATCCATATCTAAAGTGCTCCATCCTTAATGTCTTGGATAAGGCATAATTCTATAGTATGTGTCATCATTGAGATACATGTTAACTTGGTTTACTATATGTTTTGGCAGGCTTTATGTGTTAGTGGTTGTCACAATAAATCAACAATGAAGGTTTTTTGGGTTGATGGATACATACAGATACATTTTGTGTCTTTATGACCACTCTAGTATTACCCAAATCCAATTTCATGAACCAGTTGATTCTAATCAAACTTCCCTATAACCTCTTAGTGTGTAGTAATGGATGTCAATTCCCTAATCGTGCACTCCCTGTGGTGGCCATTTGTGGCATAAAATGAAAGTTTAATCATCGGCATCACGACATGTAAAGAGTAAAAATCCTTTCTCTCACTTTCTGACTTCCTTTCACATAATCTCTATAAATCTTTTAACAATTAACCCACAACACATATCAATTGAGCCTACATACATGCACCAGTAGATCATCCATATCAAACACATTGCAATTTCATCATTTCTATGTTAGAATTTGAAGAACACAATTCAATTAAGAAATTTCTACAACATATAAAGAGGGATTTAATACCTGGAAAACAGGGGTGCATAATGGATCAAGGCAAATCGGTCAATCCAATACGTATGAATCAGTAGGCACCACCTGTAATGCCCCAATCGCATTGTTAAACACAGGTGAAATCAGATAAACTAAGAACACAAGTGAGATGTAAAAGAAATCTACAAAACTGATACAAGCAAAAACATAAGTCCAGTATAAAATTGGAGATTAACAGAGCATGGCAATATATAGCGATAGCTGAAACGTATATAAATAAATAAACACGAACCAACAAGCATCCATCAAAATCAAACATGTTGCGAGAGGCAACGTGATTAGTCCGGCTAGAAAATAACTACGTGAGCGATGGCGATTTGAGGACGAGGATTTGCACGACGGCTAGAGGATGAGAGGTTTTCCGAACGAGCGGGAAGAGAATTCTAGGGCTCAGACTTTCTATATCCTGTATTTTGATTTTATTCTTAAAAAATAAACCTTTTAGATACGTTTCTCAAAGCGTAACTAAATATTTATCTAATATTAAAAATTATAAAAAAGAAAAAAATTTACTTTTAGAGACGCTTATAAAAGCGTTACTAAATTTTGTTTCCATTTTTAGAGAGGTTTTATTTTTAAAAACGACTCTAATGTTTTTAGAAACATTTTTCATACCGTATTATATGTTTGGAAAACCTTCTCTAAAAGTCATCCTACTTTCAGCTACATTTATTATTTTTGTCGTCCAATTCCCTCCCTAAAACATATCTTCAGATACACTTATAAAACCTTCTCTGAAGGTTCCTTCTCTAAAACGCCTTTATCTTGTAGTGTATTGTGATGGTTGATTTCTTGCGTTGCAAATTCTATGCTTCGGGTGTGAGTCCTTTTCTAGGTTTTTATCCCAAATTTATAAATAAATAAAAAACATAATAAAGTCAAAATTAAAACCTAAAAACCTAAGTTGAGTTGTTGGCAATGGTTGACTTCTTGACAAAACATTCAATAAAATCCATAGACTTGAGTTCAATATCTCGAAATACGTATTAAATTCTTATGCCGATTGGTAGGTTTGAATGTTCTTAATGTTTTTTTCATTAAAAGAACGAAGAAAATTGGTCGAAAAACGGGTTAAGTTGGACTTTGAATTCGTTGGGTATGATGTTGCCTTTCTGGTCACGACATAGATGAAAACCCGGTTCAAATTTTTGGGGTGTTGATAAGATGAGTTTGATCTTAGGTTGCGTATTTAGTTATTGGTTGTGTATACTCAGTTTTTTTTCTTGAGCTCTCGACTAATTTAAGCGTTTTATAAATCATGATGAGATACTTTTCCTTTAAATCCAAATCCTATTTATATAAGAAATTATTGATTTAAGAGAACTCTTACGGTTTTATGGCTTTGAGATAAAATTGTTTTAATTCACTAGGTGTTAAGTCTAACATTCTTTTTTTTATCGACATGTATATTCGGTCTTGGAGGGATCTGGCTGGCGTACAAATCTTTGTAGAGGTTTCGATAGGATGACTTAGCGTCCTCCAGTATTTGCAGATAGCGAATTTAGTGGCAATTGTAACACCCGACTTATTATCCTACTTCTAGTTGAGAAATAGATAGTCAATTTAGAACATATCATTTGGTGGAAAAAATAACATATCATTTCTCTTTTCTCTAATTTTAGCATACAAGAAAATTTCTCCAAATTTGGAGATTTTTACATTCTCTTTCATCTTTTATCTATTTTAGCATACAAGATAGCATAGCTTTCAGGGACGGACCTGTATGTAACACCCCAATTTTTCTTCAGTAAGCTTACCATCCGGTTACCCATTTTTGCATTTTAATTTGGAGGGAGGAATTGAAAAAATGGATTTGGCGGACGTCCGCATAGGAGCCAGCCGGACGTCCGCGTCGTGCAGAAGTTCGCGGGTCGTCCGCGGAAGCAACAGAGGTTTTTGGCCGAGGTTTGGTTTTTGGGGGCGGACGTCCGCATGGAGCCAGCCGGACGTCCGCGTGGCGTCTGACGAATTTTTCCCTTTTCTTCCCAAATTCCACTCTTCTCTCTCTCACTTTACCAAATCGAGTTTCACCCCTCTCCTCTCCATTTCTGGACGATTTCTCTCCCTAACCAAGGTAACCTCTTGATTTCTTCATCTCTCCTCATTTATGAGCATCACCCACCTCATGTATGTGTATACTTGCAACATCTAGGTTTTTGTGGAAGGATTCACTTCAAGTATTCTCAAGTTATCAAGAAAACTCATCCTCCATTCTTTAGGGTTAGGGTTTTCTACCAAAAACCCTCTAAGGTGAGTTCTTCTTTATCTCACTAGCTAAATGTTCATTTTAATATGATTCCTAAACTTTTAACACATTTTATTCATTATTTGGGTGATTAGCTCACTTAACCTAAAATGGGTTTTATGGGTTGAATGGCTTGTTAATACGAATGGTGGGGAATTCCTTGACCTCATTCGGATTCTTTCACTTGTAAAACTCTTTTGGAGGAAATTGTGATTTTGACCATTTTTAGGTCAAAATCTAAGGTTTGATAAATTTGGGGATTTTGATGTAGGAAATAAGAAAGGGAGTACTGATGTGGGAAAGAGGATAAAGTATCAACCTTGGATTTCATGACTCCTATCATCTCATGTTTCTTTTATAATGGCACTTTATATTGAATATGTGTTTATAAATGTTCATGGTTAGGAACTTATCTATGTGGCAATAAATGTTAAATGGCTCACTTGAGAGAGCATGTCATTTGAGTGTAATGGATCCATAAGCACTAGAGTGTAGCACAGAATAGGCATCGGGATCCATGATAAGTAAGATGTGGCCTATATGGCCGGGCATCATCTCATGGGCAGTAAGGTGTAATTCCAAGGTGCTTGTTGTGGATTTAGAGTGACCTGTAGTGGTTGAAGTTGGGGGCTCGCAAGTTATAGACTCTTCGGGGTTGCGCTTGTTTTCGTCTTATTGTGAATATGTGATTTTTACTACTAACGGTTATATGATTACCTTGTCTTATGCAATTATGGTAAACTATCAAGCTTCCACTCCCGGTAGAAGCATTGGAAACCAAGTGATCTCCACCATGGGTTATATTATGTTTACCATTGTACCTTGAATTAATTCTCATTATAATAAATTGTTAGTTCTCACTCTCATCGTGTTAGACTAACACTTCTTCTTTTGGGTACATGCTTAGGGTCTTCATGCGGTGGGGCTCCTCGGGCTTGAGTGAAGAGACGTGATGGTGAATAACATTTTTGGGAGTATATAGAGGCGTATACGACAGTTGACCAATATTGAATTTTGGTAGCAATTAGACAACACCCGAACATAATCTAGAAATTGTTGTTTTAGATTATTAGGTTGTTGAACCATTCATTGCTCGTTTCTTGGGATTGTAAACGCCATACTTATTTTCCCCATTCTTTGGGCGTTTTGTTTAATTTAGAAGTATATTCTCTGGAGATTTACATGTTCAGTTTTTACCCAGTTTTTAGGGTGTTACACTGTAGGTGGGCACGTGCCACCATATTAATTCTCCGGCGAAGGGTAAAATTTTTCGTTTTCGTGAAGGTGCCACCGTATCGATTTAGGAGGTGCTACCGTATTATTTTGGAAACTACAAGGGGTGCACCAAAACTGAAAAAAATGCCCAAATCTTATACCCATTCAACCAAAAAAACCGAAAAAATCTCTCGAAATCGATAAAAAAAAACTTAAAAATCCCCCAAAATCAAGCAAAAAACGTTAAAAATCTCTCGAAACGCCGGAATTTGGCTAAAAACACATCGGACAATATTGAACGTTGGTAAAAAGATGAAAGACACTTCGATAAAAACCGTATGAAAAAATATGGTGCCACCGTATGAAAAATTTTCTGGGTCCATCCCTGATTGCTGTTGGAGCAAAAAATTACTAAAATCCCTCTTTTTCTATTTTAGCACAGCTGTTGGAGATGCTCTGATGTACTTCCATTTGGAAAAAAAAATTGGATTCATCTTCATGGTTCTTAGCTTTCAAACCTTTTCCAAAATACCTTTGTTCCTAAATATAAAGTATGCCTAATGGAACCCATCTCATATGGTCATAGATAATTGATTATTACAAATTAAAAACAATCAAATAATTCTATATTTGTTATAAAAACTCAAAATAACTAAAGCTAATTCTTTACATGTTTCCAAATCCGATGGTCCTATCTTCACCGGTAGAAAATGCCTTAAATGCACACGTGGGAATGCCTTTTAAAGGATTTTATGTATGGGAGTAAAAGACTTTTTTATAAAAGGGTTGGTGTATACCAACCTCTTATTGCAATAGCTTTTTGAAAAGAAGGTTGATGAAAAAAGTTTTTGGAAAAGGTTTTGAATTGGAGAAGGATTTTAGGAATAGGTTTTTGATAGTCAGGGTTCTTGGAAAGGTATCGAAGAGAAAATCTGTATGGTAAATGTTTACGACCCTCAACCCGAAGATAAAAAAAATATGTTTGTGGAACCGTTTTTCTAAGTTAATTGAGAACTCGACTTCAAACTGGTGCATTTTTGGTGACTTCAACGAGGTTAGGACCGTTTCAGGAAGGAAAAACTATATCTTTAATGTTAAAAGGGGTGCATGATTTCAATAATATTATTTTAGCCAACCAGCTTTTTGAGGTTCCTTTAGGAAGGAAAGGATTCACCAAAATTAGCGATGATGGGAGGAAGTTAAGTAAGTCAGACAAATTCTTGGTTTCAGAAGACTTCAAGTCAGCTTGGAATAACCATGGGGTCTCCACTCTTGACAGAAAACTGTCCGATTATTGTCTGATTGTCTTGAAGGATGGTACAACTGATTTGGGCCAAAACCTTTTCGGATTTTCGACACTTGGCTAATATTGGCTAATCTTTTCGGAAAATCTAACATGACATTTGTGAAAAATAATTAATATTGGGATGACAAAAAAAATGGTTATTATAATTTTATGTCTGAAAAATGTTAAACGAATTGGATAGTGGGTTTGGATCATATGGATAAGCCTTTTAGAACATGTCAAAATGGGCCTGGTTGGGCCAACATTTGATGTTCAAAATTTTAGAATTTAATAAACGGAGAAACGTGTTTTAATGAAATTATTTATTATAAAATTATATTTTAAGCAACAAATTATTGGATTTTAGAATGATTAGTATTTAAACTATTATTTTTAATACTTTATACTTTTTAAAAATATATGAAATCTTACTTGAAAGCAAGCCATTCAATAATGCCAGTCAACCAACAGAAAAACCGTTTGGCGGCGGTAAACAATGCATACCAAGTTTACGTGCTGATAACGTGTTAAAGGGAAAACCAAATAGAAGAAACAATAAATGGAAAGAATGAATATGTAATTTTCAATAATCATAATATAAGGATGAGTTACAAGTAGATAACTACGAGATATTTCAGTTATAATATATCGCTGATATATTTATCTTTATCTCTATTGTCATATATTTTAAACGATGACAAACTTATCCTACAACATTCTTAATATTTTTGAAATAAATAATTTAAAATATAAGAAAAGATAAATAAATGAAAAAATAAATAAACATAAAGTAAATGACTAAAAATACCCGTAATAGAAAATGTGGTTGACGGTTGGCAACATCATTGAATATCCTACGTAATCTAGGATACGTGTCGTGAACGGAAGTCAACAAAATTTACTTTAACACTATAACAGTGTACCAATAATGATTTATGGAAGTTCATAATTCTAAATAAATCGTCATGGTCTCGTTACGATGTTAAAGCTTGGTTTTATGATCATACTAATTTATGTGGTTTTGTCGACTGACCTGACTTGCATTATAACATGTTACTACGTATTATGGTACATTATAACGGTTCATTTTGTAAGGTGATAATTATGTACGGTACATAAGATTTAAATAAATATAAAAATGAAAAATTTAAAAACTAAAACCCTAAGGGTGCGTTTGGTTCGTCGGATTCCGACGGAATTGGGCGGAATTGGAATGGTCAATTTCGTTGACCAAATTCCATTGCCCTGTTTGGTTACCCATGGAATGGAATTGAATTCCAAGCATTCCCTCAATTAAGGATTTTACCATTCCTTCACAGAAGAGAAGGAATTGAAATCCATTCCAACCAAAAAAAATTAAATGACAAAAACACCCTCAAGACTGCCTTTCACTGGATTGTTTCCTCCTTCGAGACTGTCTTCAACTTCGATTACAACCTGCATCAGGTAACAAACCTTTTCTCTATTATCGATTTATTTCCTATGTTTATCTTCTTCGTTGCTTCTTTCCTCTGGTTTCTATTTATTGATTTGGGTTACGATTTTGGGTATACCGTGGATCTTGGGTATCGATTTTGGGTTAAGATTTTGAAAAATACAATGGATCTTGGGTATCGATTTTGGGTATACAGTTGGGTTATCGATTTTGGGTATACATTAGGTTATCGATTTTGGGTTACGATTTTGAGTATACGGATCTTGGGTATTGTTGAGTCACCAAAGATTTGAAATTGACTCACCAATGTTTTCCCTAATTATCCTACTTAGAATATTTTAGTTTGGTTCTTCATATGACTTGTACAATATAACAACTGTTCGGTGAAGTCGAAGATCAACCGAAACCAAGCTTGAAGACTCTCTACTTGTGGAAAATAGAAGACTCTTCTCAACAAACAAACAAGTCATTATTCACCGAAGTTGTCCTCACAATTCGGTGAACAACATGTCCACCGATTTTGTTCTCACAAATCGGTGGTCAACATCTCCACCGATAATGCTTGCATTATTCGGTGGACATCTTCCACCGATGTGGTCTTCAGGAATCGGTGGAACTCATCCCACTGATGAGGATACTTAAATCAGTGGGATCTTTGTGAAATTGGTTTTCTTGCAGATGTTTTCAAATACCAATGACAATTGTATCGGTGAAACATCATCGGTATGATTGTCTTGGAATCCACATCAAGAAGATCATTTACTCATGGGACAATATTCGTTGGAAGATAAAAGTGACCTTTTGTCTTTTATCCATCTTCAGTAAAAGTCCTTTCAGCATGGGTTCTATACCTATTACCAAGAAAAAGGTGATGGGATCATTCCAGCTTTTTAGAAGTCAACTTCTTCCAGCCAATCTCCTGATGACAAGTGTCCCAAGCATTTAATGCTCAGTACACTCATCCTCACTATAAAAGGAAGACCTCTCCATGCAGAAGATAGGACTTACATTTTGAGAGACTTGAAGATTACTGTGTGCTCCTAGATATTCTACGCAAACGGGAAGATTTCTCTCAGTGCAAGAATTTCCATTTTGCTTGAAAAACTTTACAGCTTTGTTCTAAGTGTTCTTAGTTGTTTTGTTAGTATACTTTGTGTAAGATTGTTAGAATAGTTTATCTGTTCTTTTCCGCAACAGTCTTAAGTTTTCTATGTGTAATTCTTGTTGAAAGATTTTCAATAATAGAATTAAAATTGTGAAAATTTTGAGTATTGTATTCAACCCCCCCTTCTACAATACTTGTTATAGCCATCTGGGACTAACAAGTGGTATCAGAGCAGGAAGTTTAATTCATAAACTTGATCTGCAATGGCTGCTTCTTCTTCCAAAAATGAAGCTTTTTCTCAAAACACCTTTTCTGAAAACGGCTCTATAGCCAAACCTCCCAAGTTTAATTCCAACAACTTTTCTTTGTGGAAAAGCCGGATGATGCTTTTTATGGAAGGAATGGATAGTAGATATCCAACCATTCTCAGTGAGGGACCCATAGTCCCTAAAGTTTGGTCTCGCTATGAAACCAAGAAATCCGGTAAGGAAGTTGTTGGCAAAGATGATTCTGATGATTCCTCTGATGAAGAAAAATATGCTGTTAATGGTCGTTACATTCTTAAATATCCTAAGAAATATACTGATGAGGAAAAACGTCTTGTGTCTCTTGATTCTAAAGTTAGAACTATCATTGCTCTCTCTCTTCCTGATGAAGTGTACCACTCTCTGGTAAATCTCTCTACTGCCAAAGAAATGTGGTCCACTCTGTGTGTTTTGTACGAAGGTACAAATGAAGTTAAAAAGAGCAGAAAGATTGCTCTTGTTAGAAAATATGAACTCTTTTCTTATGAGAAAGGAGAATCTCTCTCCAACTACTATAATCGCTTTAATAGTCTTCTCAATGACTTAAAGCTGTTAGGTAGAGTGTATGACAATGAGGAAGTCCTATGCAAATTTATGGACTGTCTTCCTGATTTTTGGGAAAATATATGTACTTGTATAAGGACAACCAAGGATCTTGATCATATGCCTCTCACTTCTCTTTATGGAACTCTTTTCAACTATGAGCAGACTAAGCTGCAAAGGAAATCTGTCATCACAGACATAAAGTGCCCTCCTCTAGCTCTCCTAAGTGACTCTTCCAAAAAGACTAAGTGTTTTCCAAAAATCACCTACCCATCTGACTCTGACCATGATAGTCAAGAAGATCCCAATGATAATTCGGAGGCATATCTTAGTGATGCTAAGGATGAATGTGAGGAAACTTCAGTTGATAAATTATCTGATGAAATGGCCATGTTGGATGGGTATTCTAAATCTAAATCTCACCACCTTTCTGGAAAATCTAAGTCTGGTAGAAAATCATCCTTTTCTCTCTGCAAACACTCTTCTTTGGACAAATCTAATGAGGAATGTTTTAACTGTGGTAAAAGGGGTCATTTTGCCTCTGAGTGCAGAAGTAATCTTCTTGAAGGACCCAAAACTTCTTCCTCGAGCCGATTTTCCTCAAAATCGGAAAGATCCAAACATGATTCCACCAATCTCTCCTCTTCTGCACATTCTGACCGGGCTGAAAGATACAAGGAAAAATACAAGAGAGAAAAAGAAAGAAATGAAAGACTTGTCAGAAAAGCAAAGGGTCTGCCTGCTAAAACTCATGATTTGGCAGATGAACCCACATCTGAAAGCGAGAATGACATCGCAAATGTCTGTTTCATGGCCAAGATAAATGACATGGATTATTCAGAAGGCCACATCTCCTCAACTGCTCTTGTATCAGCTAAGTGCCTCTCCTCCTCATCACAGGTACATCCATTTCTATCTCTTTCTGATAATGAAAAGGTTGAAGCATTTGATTCTTTAACCATTGATCTTTTTGATGCTAAAACTGCTAAGCAAAAGGCAAATGCTCAAATAAAATATCTTTCCTCTCAACTGCTATTTTGTCACTCTCATATGGAAAACTTTGAAAAAGTTAAGGCTGAGCTTGAAGATCTAAAATCCATCAACTTTATTCTTGCCAAGGAGAAAAACAAAATATTCAAACGTTTTCAAAAGGAACAAGAAATCATGAGAAAATGGACCAGTTCTTCCAAAAACCTGGAAAAGATTTTTCAAGATCAGATTTCCTGTAATAACAAAACTGGTCTAGGCTTTGGAAAAATGGAAACTGATAAATCTTCAAAATCTCATGCTTCCACCTCATGTGCTTCACCTACTTCTTGTGAAACTTCCAATTCCAATTCTATTGGGTCTATGTCCATGAATTCTGCAGATTCATCTGAAGATTTAAAATTTGGAATGTTTTTAAAGGCAAAAGATCATATTTCCTTTCCAAAGGAAAAGGCTCAAGATTCCAATGATTCTTCCACACCTATCCATGAATTTCAAAAATTCTTGACTTTAGATGATGCATCCTCCTCCTCCAACTCAAGCAATATATTTTCTAACTCTGAAAAAGGAAAGTCTCTGGGTGCCGATTCTTTATTAAAAAGAAATCCTCCAATTTTTTCTAAAAATACCTATGTGACTTCCCCTACCGATTTTCTTCCCCGATCTATGAGTCTCAAAATGTCCAATTCAAAAGAAAAGATTTCTGTCCTCCCAATTTTTGAAAAAGGAATTATAGGTGCTGCACCCCAATTCTTTGTTACCTCTTCAAAATCTTTGAGCAAAAATAAGGAAAAATATCAAAGTTCTAAAAAGGCATTTCTTTATAGAAAATGCTATATCTGTGGTGATGTTTCTCATTTTGCCAAAGACTGTCCGAAAGAAAGAATTGATCTGAGTGACATAAATTCTTTTCCCTCATCATCTAACCCAAAAGGACCTACCACCAAATGGGTACCTAGGAAATAAATTTTGTGTGATTGCAGATTTTGAGCTGGACAGATGGATCTATGTGGACAAGTGTGAAAGTTGACAAAACCTTAGAATTCTTTACTCTCATGACATCATCACCTATTATCTCCTAACCATGAAAACCCACCGAATCACCATGAAAACCCATCTCACAAAATCCCTCCTTTTTTTTTCTTCGTGACATCATCATCCACCACCTTTTGTCACCACCTTATTATTAATATTATATATATTTTTTTAAATGACCATCGGTGGAAATTTAAATATGTATATATTTAATAATAATAAACTCTTCTCTCTTTCTTTGTGTCGACAAAAACAAACCCATAACTCTTCTCTTAAAAATATCTTTTCTTTTGTCTCTAACTTTTTATCACCGTTTTTAAATCACACTCACCTCCCAAAATCTCTCCATCACCAAAGCCACCACCAAATCAAAGAGCATCTCCACGTGCTTGGTATGACACTCTTGCCAACTTTATCTTAAAGAATGGATTTTCCAGAGGTAAAATTGACAACACTCTTTTCATCAAGGAAAACTCAGGTAATCTTATTCTTGTCCAAATCTATGTTGATGACATCATCTTGATGACGTCATCACCATGATCTCATCTCACCAATCTACCTCTCACCAGAACCAACTTTCTATGTGTCATCTCCTCATCCAATTCTTTCTTCCATCATATTTCACTCTTGGACAGCAACCCAACTCTCCTTTTCTCAAAACCCTCATACTACAAACTCTTCCACATATATCATCCCAAATCCTTCTACTAAAAAACTCCCCAAACTCAATCTTTGTGGGTCATCAAAAAATTGGAAGATGAAATTCCAATATTTTCTTCACCTTGAAGATTTCCTCCATGATGTCGTAGCAGATTTTATCCAAACTCTTCTGAAGATGCCAGAAGATTTCCTCCAACCTCTTCAAGAAATTCCACCGACTTTCAAAATTTCGGTGGGAATGATAAATTTTCGAAAAAAAAAAATTCTACCGATTTTCCTACCGAAAATCCTACCAAAATTAGCCAATTTTCGGTGGGATCTCCTTAGTTTTCAGTGGGGAAGCGAAAAAAAATTCAAATTTTTTTTGACCATACCACCGACCACACCACCGAAATTTCGGTGGTTGGCCTCCAAATTCGGTGGTTATGAGCAAAAATCAAAAAAAAAATTAAAAAAAATCGGTGTTTCCAATTGTTTGTGGTGTTTCTTCTCCGTCGTACGCTGAGGGGGAGCAATATCAGCGTCCAACTCGATCAACACCAACCCTTTGTACTCGTTTTCAGCGTCCAACTAGGAAAAATGAGGAAATCGGGCGGACCGGTCAAGGGGGAACACATCAGTCCGTGCGGATCTAACTGAGGGGGAGAAACACAAAACCGACTGATCTACTGAGGGGGGGCAAAACAAAGACAAAGGATGATGATGCTGAACAGGAAGTGTTGAAGATGCCAAGAGAAAGAGAAAATGCAAGAGATTGGCAAAAGCATCCTGAGGCTGATTCACTCAAACTCAACCCTCCTCAAAGATTGTCACTATAATGGATGTGTCTCCTATCAAAACCCACAGACTCACTTGGCTGAAATCTTTTGAAGTAAATGGATGACTTGAAGATTTGGAACATCTGAAGAAAAGCAAAAGTGCCTGAAAGATAAAGTTCTCCAACACATCAACAGGCTGCTAATCAAAATGAAGAATCCTCAAGCCAGATACAAGTTTCAACTCGCCCCTCCAAAGATGCAAGTAATATTCTTTCTGTTCATATTGTTTATACTTCTTTCCTTTTCTTTCACTTATTTGTACAACTATACATTTTTTATTTTTTCTTACATGTAAATATCATACACACACAAATCCATAAAAGACAAAATAGATCAAAAAAAAATGGTCTATGTGAAATGAACCAAAAAAGAGTAAAAAGGGTCAAAATGCAATTTTATTCAGATACTCTTCAATATTCTAAGTATGGAGCTCAAATTCAAATAGGGGGAGATTGTTGGGTCACCAAAGATTTGAAATTGACTCACCAATGTTTTCCCTAATTATCCTACTTAGAATATTTTAGTTTGGTTCTTCATATGACTTGTACAATATAGCAACTGTTCGGTGAAGTCGAAGATCAACCGAAACCAAGCTTGAAGACTCTCTACTTGTGGAAAATAGAAGACTCTTCTCAACAAACAAACAAGTCATTATTCACCGAAGTTGTCCTCACAATTCGGTGAACAACATGTCCACCGATTTTGTTCTCACAAATCGGTGGTCAACATCTCCACCGATAATGCTTGCATTATTCGGTGGACATCTTCCACCGATGCGGTCTTCAGGAATCGGTGGAACTCATCCCACTGATGAGGATACTTAAATCGGTGGGATCTTTGTGAAATTGGTTTTCTTGCAGATGTTTTCAAAGACCAATGACAATTGTATCGGTGAAACATCATCGGTATGATTGTCTTGGAATCCACATCAAGAAGATCATTTACTCATGGGACAATATTCGTTGGAAGATAAAAGTGACCTTTTGTCTTTTATCCATCTTCAGTAAAAGTCCTTTCAGCATGGGTTATATACCTATTACCAAGAAAAAGGTGATGGGATCATTCCTGCTTTTTAGAAGTCAACTTCTTCCAGCCAATCTCCTGATGACAAGTGTCCCAAGCATTTAATGCTCAGTACACTCATCCTCACTATAAAAGGAAGACCTCTCCATGCAGAAGATAGGACTTACATCTTGAGAGACTTGAAGATTACTGTGTGCTCCTAGATATTCTACGCAAACTGGAAGATTTCTCTCAGTGCAAGAATTTCCATTTTGCTTGAAAAACTTTACAGCTTTGTTCTAAGTGTTCTTAGTTGTTTTGTTAGTATACTTTGTGTAAGATTGTTAGAATAGTTTATCTGTTCTTTTCCGCAACAGTCTTAAGTTTTCTATGTGTAATTCTTGTTGAAAGATTTTCAATAATAGAATTAAAATTGTGAAAATTTTGAGTATTGTATTCAACCCCCCCTTCTACAATACTTGTTATAGCCATCTGGGACTAACAGGTATCGATTTTGGGTATGTAGTGGTTACGATTCTGGGTATACAGTAGGTTACGATTTTGGGTATATAGTGGGTTATGATTTTGGGTATCGATTTCGTTTCTCTTATTTGTCTCCTTCGTTGTTTACTGGGTCTTCAGTTTATGTTCAGTCTTCAGTTTATGTTCTTGATATGTGTTGATGAACAAAATGAAGTGGTCAGTGGTGAAATTAAATCCCATATTCGAATGAACAAGATGAAGTGGTCCCAATATTTGACTTTACATATTTAGTCCTTGTTATTTAGAAAATGTTTAAAAAGTTATAAGAAAAATATAATAAAATTAAAATTAAAGAAACAGTATTCTTGTTATTTTTCATAATTTCATTCTGATTCCATTACAAACCAAACAGACAAATTTCAAGATTACATTCCAATTCCTGTCAACCAAACAATTGGTCAAACCTTATAACATTCCATTCCAATTCCTTTCAGATTCCAATTCCTTTGACATATTCCATTCCTGCATAAATCATTCTGCGAACCAAACGCACCCTAAATAGGTAAATACTTATTCCATTCTCCTACACAAAGAGTCGAGCATGAATATATTGAAAATTGAGGAAAATAGTGAGTAGAGATTCAAGAGATTTAATTGTGATTTTGCATTTTTGATATAATTTTTTATAAGACTTATATATATAGAATCAATTGTTCCTGTTTTTTTAGTTTTGTCACGTTATATGGATTTTATTGCTTCAACAATGTTATTTAAAACACTAACACAAGTGTGCGTGTGTATACATATATGTTGTCTTATGACACACCTTGAAAAAGACTTTGACATCGCCATAACTTGTAAGACTTGAGGCTTGACTTTTCTGTCACGCTACGTCTCATGTCATTTAAAACGTTGTTGAAAATGTAATTTGAGTCTAGATACTTATTTCATAGTCAAAATATTAATTGGTAAACATGTTTGACGAAATCAGTGTTATTTTATATGAGATTTTTTTTAGAACCACATAATTTTATAAAAAAACTAGCAAGGTGTTAGAGAAAGATACAACTATATAAAAAAAATGACAAGAGATGAATTTTTAAGCCAACCAACCTAATTGATAGACAATTATAAGACCATGAGTACTCGTACCCAATGAACCCACTTGCCATCTCAGCGCCACATCAGCTTTTCTCTTTCCTACCCTCCTTACCAAAAAGTGAAGTACCAGTACCCAATGAACCCATTCCTACCCGATACCCCTTAAAACATTAAAAAATAAACCCAACACCCTAATTGGGACCCACCCTCCTCACACCCTCTTCGGCTTCTATCGGGTTGGTGAACCCGCTAGCTACCCGCCTCCCCCCGTATCCCCTTACCCGCTTACCCGATGGCCACCTCACCCTTACCCGCTCCCTTACCCGCAACCGGTACTCATGGCCTAAACGTATTAATTTTTAAATCATAGACCAATGGAAATACCAATCCTTCCAAAATCAGCCCCCCTTTCAACATCATTATCACCTTGTAAGATTTGTTTTTTATCAAAAGAAATCTTGACTTTGCATGAAAGTGGCATTTAATGCAAACTTGGTGATGATTCACTTAAATAAAGAGAAGTACTCACTTTAATTTGCACTAAGGTTTGGGTTTAAATTATTTTTTTTTCAGAAATCATCGGTTTGAGTCATGTAAGGTTATTGGGAATTTTCTGACTATTCTTTGGGGACTTTTAGATTAATCAAGATACATACAACTTGACCTAGATATCCATGTTAAAAAAATTAGTTCTATTACAAAAACACTTGTTTGTGGATTGATGCTTTAAATAGATGTAGAAAAAAAATGATTAGCCAAAGTTGGTAACTCATCAACTTAAATATAAAATCAAGAACATGATTTGTGAGTGTTCATAAGAGCATATCCAATGAAGACACACGTTTTAATGTGGATCCAATATTTTCCATTATTTTCATTTAAAGTAAATACACTATGATTTACTCTGAAATTGTATAAGAGTGAACATGGTACGATATAATGTCTTTTTTTTAATATCGTGTATCAACCCGTTATAATTGATATACAAAAATTTAACCAACTCTATTTGATACAAATTTTTTTCCTGTTGGTACATGTTGGTACGATTTTGTACCAACATCTCAAAAGTTGAAGTTACAATTAATAAAAACCGATAATACAAACTTGCTACTGTTGTGTCGTCCAAAGTTTACAAACCTGCTGATTGTTAACCAAAGTCCTCTCCTTTGTGACTAGCGATACAACAAAAGTTAATGAACCTTTCTTTTATGCAAAATCCAATCTTTGCCCAAAAAATGTGTAGTTAACACCATGTAGTTTATATTTTGAATAAATGCCCAACGTCGGAGGTGATAGAGACCCTTGTATTATTTTCCTTCAATTGACTTAACAAAGGTGCTTTCTCAAAGTTGAACTTATCTAACACACCTTTAACAACTTGCCTCATATCTAAAGGGGTCTAGTTAGGCTCTAGTTCTTTCCACAAGGCTCTAAATCTATCCTTCTCCACAAACTTAAAAGTGAGTTCATCCATGATAATCATATCAATGCACCACTCATCACACCTCTTCTTACTAAATTTGTGGTATTCGAATCCTCCCCCACTCATAGTTGAACCACACAACTTGGATTGTATTGGATCAACCTCACGAGCATCACGATGTAATGGGTGGGTAGCACATTTTCTAGTATGTGCCCACATTGAGATGGTCCATTCTTCTTTGTTTCACATAAAAAAATTTCATCACAAGCATTGCATTTGCACCATCTTGGATCTATATTATCCGTACCAGGATATTGGAACCTAGTTGTAACACCCGAAATTTCGGTAAGAAACGTTTGACCTTAATGACTTTAGTAGTGCTAAGTTAATACGACTAAGGTTTGGAAAATGTTTTTTCTCACATTGTTAGAGGAATCAAGAGAATTTGGTTGAGAAAAATCAAGTTTAGACTTTCGATGTGGTTTGGGCGATAGTGTTCGCGATAGTTACAATGTCACTAGCGTCGTGTCATAATCGCCGAGGGCCAGAAAACTCTCGGTACGTTTCTGGAGATAGTGACAGCGATAGTGACACTGTCACTATCGCATGTCACAATTGCATTCGGGGTACGTGCATGGAGTTTAAATACGTTTCTCTAAGCTTTCTTCATTTTGTGAGAATTCAAAGTCTCCCTTGAGTCATTCCAAAAACATTTGCCATCTCTAAATACAAAGGCTAAGCTAAATTAGAGGAGCTATTTACGGAAAATACAATCACACATAACTAGCTAATAAATACAAAATATACACCAATAATTATAGAGCATAATTATCGGTTAACACATTTATTACTCCTCCTACTTCATCCTATTATCTCCCAAACCGAACACCTTACATTAAATACGTATTTCAGAGCATTTAAAGCATGGATATGGAGTTCTAAAGTGATCTTTCACCATCAACTTAGGATTTGGAAGCTTTGCATTAAGAGTTCTTCACTTCACCTTCATCCTCAAGTTTATAGGGTTTATAGGTTTTCACCGAAAACCTTAGTTGTGAGTTCATTCTACCTTTTCTAAACTTCATACATGTCAAAACTCTATATTTTGAACTCCTAAATTTCCTTGTTTACATTTCCTTATTTGAAGCATGTTGACCTAACTATGATATTTTGGAGATTTTTAGGGGTTTTACCATTTTTGGATAGTATGATGAGTTTCATGGTTTGAGATGTAAATGTGATTTGTTTACATATTTGTAGTTACATACTTGAGTGAAACCATTTTGATTTCATTTAGGGTTTTCACTATATTTGGAAGTTTACTTGGAAACAAATGATTGGATGGTTGTTTTAACAAAGGCTATTCTAAAGACTTTATAGTTACTAAAAAACCTCATTTGGGGATAGTTTATGTTGGAATTAGAATGGTCAATGATTGACCTTTACATGAATTTAATGCATGAAATGTTATTTATGCAAGGAATTTGTGGAAATATTTATGAAAACTATATGTGTGATTATAGTTTTGTCACAAATGTAATTGTGACAAGCCTTAGACTATTACTAATGGATCCATAGGTATAGTAGGATTATTTTGGGATATTTTCCCGTTTGTAACTAGTTGAGACATTGGGTCCTAGGAGGCAACTTGATATGGTTATGTGGGACCGGATACTAGCCATGAGCCGCAAATGTAATTCTAGTGAATGAGTATGACTAGGATCATCAGGTGCCCTCCCCAACATCTATGTACGAGTCAGCGAGCTTGTGGCCGTTGATCCTAGTGTGAGCTCAATAACTTGGAAAGTAGTTTACTTTTTTGTTCCACTACAATCCTTGGAAATCGGGTTTCCCCCGTCATTCTAAGATGCTTTTGGACTGTATGGTTCCTATGTGGTGTATTTGGAAACAAAACTTACTTCATATTCGTGGAAATTAATTATTGTTGATTTATGCTTCTTTAAATATATATATATATATATATATATAAATGTTTGTTCTCACCAGGCGTAAATCCTAACACTTCTTCTTAAATGACATGTATATCAGGTTCCGTTAGCGGCGGGGCTCACAAGGTTTGAGGGATGAGCGTGTTGTCTGATAGTGGCAACTTTTGGAGATAGTCTTTGAGAGTTTGGCATACAGAAAAGAATAGATAATTAGATACCTTTTGGGGATTTGTGTTGACAATTGTTTTAATCTTGACGGAGATAGTTTAAATTAGTGAGTTGTCCTTTATAATTTCCGTTCATAGATTTGTAAATGCTATTACTATTTCCTCGAGTGATCTCTATTATATGAAATGTTATGGCTATGTCATTATTTAGGTTTAAATTTACCTCTATTTTTAGGGTGTTACACTAGTAAAATATGCCCAAAGAGGACTTTTGTTGGAAGGGGTTTTCTTTTCTTTCCACCTGAAGAAGTTCGAAGACCACCAAATGCAAGAGGTGGTAACCCACAACGAGATCTTTGCATGTTTGTTGTTCCATGTAAATTCAAAGCACTAATAGAAGGACTTGAGCTGCTATTTTGTCTACCACTTAAGCTATATCGTTATGCATTTTCTGTAACCATATTGTAAAATTTTGGGCAAAATCACCCAATCTCTTTGCCAACTGAGCTACACGTCCGAGGCAACCATATTGTTAAATGGGACAATAATCAAGTGATAACTACTAAACAAACACCTATGATAAGAAAAAATAGTATCATAAATGTTGGAAAAGATACATTATTTAATATTTTAGATTTCAGAAACTAGACTAAATAGGAAACTAAACTAAAAAGATTCAAAGAACCATCTCAAACAGATTCACACAAGAAACTAAAAACAATCTACTTTCAAACAAAAAACTAAATTAAACCGGTAATGTTAAAACTAAACTAAAAAGAAAATTAAACAGAAAGTTAAACGAATCAAACCTAGGGGTATACAAAAAACCCTCAACCCATGAAACCCGTCCAACTCAACCCGCTAACAACCCAATTAAACCCAACCCGCTGCCAATATATTATTTCAATAAAATTATATATATATATATAATATGTACAACCATTATAATTTACAGCCTAAAAAATATATACATATATTAGTCCAATTTACAACCCAAAGCCCAAATGAACTTGAAGTATGTTTGAATCTAGATTATTTTCAAATTAAAAGTATGTATATAAATGAACATATAAAGTATGTTTCAAACTAGAAGTTAGCACCATAAATTTCTGTTTTAATTGCATTGATGCTATTAGAAATATGTTCTTTTTATTGCCTTAAGAAATCTCATATGTTTCTTGTAGGTTGTAACTTTGTATTTTTGTTTAATCTTATTTCTTATGTGTAGGAGTAAGGGAAAGTACCCCCAAGTCTCCAAAATTCTAAGACAACGATGAATCAAACAAGTTTAAGAAAAGGCAAGATAGAACCTCGAATGTTTGGGATCACTTTTGAAAAAAAGACTCTAGATCAGTTTGTAGTTATTGTGGAAAACACTATGTTTATCATAGTAAGAGAATTGGTACAAGTTCTTTGTGGAATTATTATCAATGATAACGAAGTGTCGTTTAATAAAGAGAAATGTGGAAAAGTCGTGGTTAAGTTTGTGGTTAATGATGGACAACTCTTTAGTGTTGTAAAGGGTGAATGATTTAGAGAACTTGTTAAAGAGTTGAACCCTAAATTTGGTGTCCCAAGTAGAGTGACTGTTGCTAGAGATATTTATCGGTTGTTCTGCGATGAGAGGATTAAATTAAAGAAAGAGTTAACAAAGGTTGGACAAAGAATATGTTCAACAACTAATTGGAGTCGGAGAGGTCCAACACGGTCGTACTTGATTGATGATTTGAATCAGATGCTATCATTAAAACTTTTGAAGTTTAATTCTAAGACATAAGGATTTTAATATATATTTGAATGATTGTAATAAATAATAACTTTATTAGGTGTATTTTTAGTATTATTTATCGTATTTCATTCAACAACTTATGTAAATTACTAACCCGACAACCCAACCCAACTCAACCTAACCCCCAAGGGATGGGTTGGGTTTATACGTTTGAATGAGTTGCGTTGAGTTGAGATTAATCAAACAACCATAATTGGGTTGGGTTGTAAAAGTGTCAAAAATCGCCCTACCCAACCTACGTACACCCATAATCGAACCTGTAGAGTAGCCGTGTTGAGGAACGAGGATCGATATCTATTGCAGTGTGGTCGTCGAACCTGTAAAGTATTCGTACTCGTGTAAGAGGTGTGGTCTTGTCACTTATGGTCGCCGAACAATGGAAGGATGGAAGCTTCAAGTATGGAGGATAGACGTTGGAGTGGAGGCATGCAATAAGAAGAGAATGAGGCGAAGGCCAAGGGTTACAGTTAGACTTAGGCTTTGTTTGGCAAACTAGCTGGTAGCTAATAAGCTAGCTGATGAACTAGATACGTTTGGCAAAAACTAGCTGATAAGCTAGCTGGCAAATGTAAAATGACCAAAAAGGGCATGCTTAAAAATTATTCAAAATTAACATTTTATAATTAAACAAATAATGTTTAACATTACTTAATAACATTATATAATTAAAATAAAACACCAATGTATTTTTAAAATTATATAATTAAAATAAACCACCAACATATTTTTAACATCATATAATTAAAATAAACCACCAACACATGAAATCATATTAAAATCCGTAGCAACAAAAATAATAAGGGTTTTTAACATCATATTTAAATAACTAGCAATAAAAACAATAATAACCTAGTAACATATTTCAATTACTTAGGTTTAATAGACATTATTTGCATTCCATATCATATTTGCAATGTTGTTACGAAGTTCTCGCATCTCATTGCTTGACCCTCACATGTTACCTTGATTAAAACTTGTTTCGCCATCTAACTCTTCCATAGGTATGTAATCACGATGTTGTTGAACAATGTTGAAAACCATATCTTCTGGGTCATTCCTTTTAATATAATTATGAAGAGCAAATGTTGTCATGATAACATCTATTTGTGCTGTCTCGCTAAACCTTGGCATTCTATTCAATATTTTCCACCTCTTCTTCAAGACTCCAAATGATCGTTCAATACAACTCCGGAGAGATGAATGTACACGGTTGAAAGCCTCTTCAACATTAGTTGGAAGCACATGTTCAAACCGTGATTGGTGATATCTAATACGAGAATATGGTGCTAGATATCCTTTTCGGTCAGGATATCCTTTGTCTACTATGTATTATTTTCCTACGAGAAAGAGAAAACAATTTTCATGAGGTTATTAACATATAAGTTACAAAAGAATATAAAATTAGTTGTACCTTCTGGTGGCTTAGGAAAATTCATAGATGGTGTCTCAATTGCATGAATGAAGACTCGGGTATCATGTGCTGATCCTTCCCACCCAACGGATACGAACGCAAAACACATGTCAAAGTCACATACGACCATTACATTGAAGGCAGGAACTCCTTTTCTGCCCCTATATCTCATTTGGTCTGCGACTGGAATACAACCTAAACCGGTTTCTCCTCTTTTTAAATATTTCCAAAGACACCAAACTTTTTTCATTGCATCATATTTATTTTTTAAGCTTTTGTGTTGACAATTTTTACCAATTATGTCCTTAAACTGATCTTGTATCTCACGCCATCTAAAAGCTTGACAACGTCCATTCTTGGTGATGAAATTGATACACACATCACAAAAGATCGCAATAGATTCGTCGGTCCAACTAATATGTACCCCATCATCATTCTTAGTAGACATATTTTACTCCTATATCGAACAAAAAAACGCATTTGAGAACAAACCAAACCGTAAGAAAATAGGGTAATAAGTGACAAGTAAGGGGTTGGTTAACCTCTTACCGGATAAGAGGCTAACAAGAGGCTAATAAGAGGCTAACAAGAGGCTAATAAGATAACAAACCAAACAGTAAGAAAATAGGGTAATAAGAGGCTAATAAGAGAACAAACCAAGGATATGTTATATTTTGCATGTGTATGTATATGATACAAGTCTAGTAGTGTCAAACCGATAACATAAATAAACGATATTTCTTAAGTGTAATTAAGCCTTTATCCTTGCTGTTGCTTTTGCTTGGTGTTCTCACAACCTTAGTAACTAGTAATTTTAATTTCTCATATATATTTACTACATATATAATGAAGCAAAGATTTGGAGAAAATTTCAATATTGCCTTAATTATGAATATGAAAACCTGGAGGCATGCTAGACCATGGTTAAGCACAACTATTTTGGTCACGAATTGGACCACAAGTTAATCCCAACTCAAAGTTATGTTTGAAATTGACCACACTTTTATATGTTGCCAACTCTTGATTCCACTATTTCTTAACTACATTTTTTTTTTGAAATGCAAGCAAACTAATACCATTACACCAAAAGAACCAAAACACAGTTACGGGTACAAGGCAAAGTGCCAAACAGAACCGAAACAGCAAAACAACTTACTGCTGCAGCCAAACAGCAGCTTGCTGCATCCAAACTATACTTTCTTTCAAGAATACTATTGTTGTAATCTTCCAACTACATCACTAGACGTGCTGTCAAGGTCTCATATTGATTATTTGACCTCTTTTTGTAAATCTAACCACGTATAAACCACAAATCAAATACAACTACATATTGAGTCTCCCCTATTGACAAATATGAAGAGAACATAATATTTTTTCTTTGTGGCATTTCATCAAACACTTCACAAGCAATATATAGGTTTGAGAAACAAATCAAGTAAATATAAAATGAAACCAAGTCTAGAGGAAACAAAGTCTGGAAAAATCATATTATAAGCAGAAACATAAAATGGAACACATTGAGAAGAAACGATTTGAGCATCCAAACGATTTATTTCAAAGAAGATAACAAAAATTACCTTTAGAAAGACCTATTTGTCGTGTAGAATCAGTTTGAAAGAACGATTTGTCTCTGTTTGATCAATTTCTTGTTGGATTCATGGTTTCTTAAACTGGTTTGTGAAGAAGTTCATCCCTTTCTTGAAGTCGTAGAGAATGCCAACAGGTTCAATTGAAGTGTTTTTTAATAAAAGGAATGGATAGTTTTGTTATTTGCATAAAAAGACAAGGGTATTTTTGGAAGAAAAAATAAAAAGCTCCATAAGCTCCATAAATAACTCATGACTGAGAGTAACATTTTGAAAAGCTAGCTTATGGTCATCCAAACATGAGCTAGCTTTTTTTTGTTGTTGCCAAACAATGCCTTAGAGATTTAGGATTACTTCACTTACTTGAGTTGAGTTCTTGACCCTTGAGGAGGCGTTCACTATTCACCCCTACTTTTTGCCTCTTTTTGCCACTTATTGAAAAAGAGGTCTGATCAATTCGGTCCAATTATTATAAAAAGAGGTCTGACCGTGCCTCTTTCCAGATTCAATTCGGTCAGCAACAATATCCGATCTTACCGTGGTCAGAGGATCCTCTCCGGATATTTTTCCCATTTTATCCTCCCATTCCCCTTCCCCTCGTTGCAACCCCTATTTCAATCGCCTCTTCCTGATGATTTCTTCTATCTGCTTCCTAATTTCTTCAATCTGCTGGAACGACAAGTCGACGACGGTGACCCAATCTCGATTTCTCATCAAATTTCTTCATTCTCAGGTTTGTCAATTTCTCATCTCTACTTCTACTTCAACCATCTATATAGAAGGATCGAAAGACCAAAAAAAACAAGGAAAACAAAGCTTTTGTATATACGTAAGTGTGTATATATATACATATACAGAACAATAGATGAGCAATTGAATAAATCTACGGGTGTTGTACTGCTGTTTTGTAGTAACTATGAGAAGAAATGGGTTTTACTTGTCTTTTATATAAAATTTGGAAATAGGAACTTAAGTGCACACCAAGTGTTTGACAGAATGTTAGGAGGTGTAAAAACAAGTGAAGAGAATTGAGAAGAGAGAGATATGAAATGTGTAGATTGCTTTTTCATGGAGGATCCTATAATCACTTAAAGAGAGCATTTTTACTTTGATGCAAGTAAACAAAAGTGTTTTTGTTTCCCATCTCTGTTTCTTTTTGTTGGTGGTTATCTGTGCTTTGATGCAAGAAAAACAAAAGTGTTTTTTTCAATATTTTTTTTTTTACAAGTGGTTGTTTTGATTACAAGTGCCCACCTTAGAGGTGACTCACCTTCCAAGCTGCATTGTTTTTTGTTGTGCCAACTAGCCATTGATTGATATATATGAGCCTTATGACATAATTATTTATGCTATGGTTGTATAGTTTCGATAGTGTCTAAAATTCATGATATTTGCCTAATTTTTCTAGATATGGAAAATTTTGGTGAATCTTCACAAGCAAAAAAGCCTAGAGTTAACTGGAAAAAAGAAAAAGTGGTTAAAACATTTATCGAAGCTTGTCTACATGAGATCTCCATAAATGGAACAGAAGGGGGTAGCCTTAAGGCCGTGTCTTGGAAGAATGTAGCAGAAACGCTACAAAAGAACCATAATTTTATTGTTGAACAACGGCAAATGAAAAACCATTATGATTATCTCAAAGGAAAATATGGCGCATGGGCAAAGTTAAGAAACAAAACGGGTAACGTTTATGATGCATCAACCAACATGTTTAATTTGTCAGAAGAGCAATGGCAGATGGAAATGAAGTATTGAGAGGAATGATGGAATTCGCGAGAGAGGTCGTAGGGCCAACATCATTTGATGGAACACCAAATACATCAGAGAGATTTAGGCACCTTAAAGAAATATTTCCGGTATGATTTATATATGTTATTGATTTCATGACCTTTTTTTCGTTTGATTTTTTTATAAGTTTCGTCTTCTTATTATTTGCACAGGGGGCTATAGGTGCGTTAGATGGAACGCTGATACATGCAGTTGTTCCTTCCTGGTGATCAACAAGCAAGGTATAGAGGAAGAGGAAGAGGAAGAGGGGAATGCTACCAAAACGTTTTAGCGATTTGCGACTTTAATATGATATTTACGTTTGTTTGGGCCGGGTGGGAAGGCATTGCACACGATTCTAGAGTTTTAAGAAAAGTTGCATTTAACCCAACTTCGGGATTTCCGTTTCCTTCATCAAGTAAGTATCATTTTTCTTAACATTAAAATGTTATTTGTAATTTATATTTCTTATGTTTTAGATGTAATTGCAGATAATTATTATCTTTGTGATGCCGCATATACTTGCACTTGTGGATTTATGACCCCGTATCGCAATACGAGGTATTGGTTAGCAGACTTTCGACGTAGACGTGCATTAACTAAAGAAGAAATGTTCAATCATGCTCATGCACAACTTAGAAATGTTATCGAGCGTGCATACGGTGTCTTGAAAGCAAGATTTCCAATCCTGAAGCAAATGGCTCCTTATCCTTTTCCAATACAGAAAGATATGGTGATCGCTTGTTTTGAAATTCATAACTTTATAAGGAAATGCAATATTCAAGACCAATTATTTACGGAGTACGATGAGAACACCATTTTTACTGCTGCTGAAGAACAACTTGAAGGGGACAATGAAGTAGAAGTCGATGAAATGCAGTGGAGTTCTCAAGACAATGAGTTTATGACTAATTTGCGTGATCAGATTGCAAATCAATTATTGTCTAATGTTTAAAATTAAGATTTGTGCGCAAATTATTATGTTCAAATTTAATTTATTTTTCTGTCTAAACATGCTTGAATTATGAATTTTGTAATCTTTTTGTCTTTTAACAATTATTCATACATAACATTTGGTAAATAGTTGCATTACTTTTAATACTTTATAATATACAGGGTTATAATGGTCATTTTTTGTCGGTCAGCACCAAATCCAAAATATTTGGTAAACGGTTGTTTTCCAGACAACACTTATTCCAGACAGCGCGACGCTTACTCTAGTCAGACCTCTTATTCTAGACAGTGCTTGCCAACATTTGTTGGTAAACAACCCTTTAGTAAACAATTTGGGGTAAACAACACGGTCAGACCTCCTTTTCAATAAGTGGCAAAAAGAGGCAGGTAAACAGCCCCTAAATTAAAATAAAAACAACTATATTATTAATAATTAAATTCATTATGATTTTTATTTTATAAATAATTAATATATATTTATAAGTCAATACGATACAAAATTCCGGTGGTAGAGGATTTCCAATACCACATACCGACCATTTTTATGAAATTGGTATGGTGTTAACAACCAGCAAGCCATATCCTATCCTTTATATAGTCATTCACACTTCCAACTTTTCACTTTTAACACCAATGTGGGACAATGAAAAATCAACCACAATTCACCATTTGATGAATACTTGATTCTCATGATGCCACCTCATCAACCGTTGATTCTCCTTATATATATATATATATAAAGATTTAGTTGGTACCATTGAATTGATACGATTAGTTATGTACCTAAAAGGCTAAAATGGTATATTGCATTGTCAAACACCAAATTTGGTGTAAAACTATTTTTTTATGTTATATTGTTATTTGTTAAGATTTTATATATACACCCAATTATAATTGGAACGTAAAATCCTATATCGTGTACTAACCAAATGTTCTTGTTATCGACTTGATCGATACCAAACTTTTTTCAGTTAATATTGGTTTTGTTACTAACATCACATTACATATATAGAAACTTGCCATTTTATTAAAATTTGAAGTGATATTTTGAGTTTCCACCTCACACATGTGATGTTGGGTTTTAACTACTAGAAAATGAAAAAATAAAACTCGTAAACAATTAAATGTTCAAATAAAAAAGATTAAAATTACAATGATTAATATCTAATAAACTAAAAATTCAAAAAAACTAATAAATAATAAATAAGTTAGTATCATGATACTATCATAACATGCAATTTCCAATACCTGAATATAATAAAATAAGTTTTGTTTCTGTTAGAGCATCTCCAACAGCTTCTTTATAATTTTTCTAAAATAGAGAATGATAAAAATTAAAAATCTCTAAAAAGAATTTATTTCAACTCCAACAGCTTCTCTATTTTAGAGAACCAATTATGACTTATATTATTAAAATATTCAATATATTTTTCTTTCATCATTAAAATAATATTTCTCTTTCCTCTTTTTGGTAGAAAATCATTAAAATACTATTTTTCACTCTTTTTTTTGTGGAAAATCATTAAAATAATATTTCTCTCTCATCTTTTTAAAGATATAGAGAATTCTCTATATTGAGAGTTTTTTCTATTGTTCTCTATTTTAGAGAATGAGATAGAAAAGCTGTTAGAGCACTTTAGAGAAAAAAAAGTTATTTTTCTCTATTTTAGAAAAGCCGTTAGAGATGCTCTTAAAAGTCAATGCTTACCGATCTCTCTTCAACCTGTATTTTATTTATTTCCTTTCGATCAGAAATGCCAATTCAACCAACTTTGATACCGTTTACATTAATGCCGATTTAATTGATACAATTATTATAAATATTGATTGGTTTGACTTGATACATAATAGACACCCAAAAGAAAGATAATATTAAAAAATTAATGTTTAAAATTTAATGGGAAATTAATTAAAATGCCATAGGTCCAAGTCAAACTTATCAAAATGCCATAAATTTCTCCCACTTTCAACCCCTATACTTATTTACTTACTTTACTTTATACCTTTTACTTTCATAATTTAAATTTTCCATTTAACACATATAATCGTTTATTAACTAAAATACGTTAAAAAATACGTTTTAATTTTAACAAGTTACACCATTATAATCGTCTATTCGATACGTTCGAAATGAGCCCAATCTTGATTTTTTTTATTTATATATTTTAATATATATCATATACACTACCTAAAAAATATTTTTTATCTGCGGAAATTCATTTTTTTAACGTATTCTCAATTTTGTTTTACACTCTTATCGCATTAACTATAAGAGTACCATAAATTAAATAATTAACTATAAAGGTATGAATTGTAAATATTAAAAATATTTTTATGTAGTATATATGATATATATTAAAATATATAAATAAAAAAAATTCAAGATTGAGCTCATTTCGAACGTATCGAAGAGACGATTATAATGGTGTAACTTGTTAAAATTAAAACGTATTTTTTAACGTGTTTTAGTTAATAAACGATTATATGTGTTAAATGTAAAATTAAAATAATGAAAGTAAAAGGTATAATGTAAAGTTTATAAATAAGTATAGGGGGTGAAAGTGTAAAATTTCATTTAAAAATCATCTTGATCGCGGGATCGCAGGATAATAAAATTACGAAAATGCCACTGGCCGCGATCGCGGGCTCCTATCGCAAGTATTTGGAGCATTTTTGCAAACAGGAAGAGATTTGTGACATTTTAGACTTTGACTTTTGGCATTTTAATTAATTTCCCAAATTTAATTGTGCACTTGTAAGATTCCGTTTCATAATTCGAACTTTATTAAATGAGATGTGAATCATTAAAATATTGTCTAAATGACACGTAACAAAATCAGGGACCAAAATGTGTCTAAAACACAAACTTCAGGGTTCGTTTTGTAAAAAACCAAGATTCATTTCTCTTTTATTAGAGTAAATTACACCAGAAGTCCTTGTGGTTAGGTCAAAATCTGGATTTGGTCCTAAAAAAAAATATTTATACCAGACGTCTCTATAGTTTTCATTTGGTTTCATGTCAGATCACTCTGGTTGTCATTTTGTTTCAAATTACTCTTTTTTTATCTAAACCATAAGGACCAAAATTGAAACAAAATGATAACCATAGGGATCTGACGTGAAACAAAATGACAACCATAGAGACATTCGGTGTAATTATTTCATTTTAGGGACTAAATCCAGATTCTGTCCTAACCACATGGACCAATGGTGTAACTTACTCCTTTTTATTAATACAGAATCCCCACACACACACACTCTCGCCGTAACCAACCACCAACAATAAACGAGTGGAGAGGGATGGAGAACGGAAACGGGTCAACGTTGAAGAAGAAATGGGGGTTTCAGGCGAATCCAGAGCTGAATACGGCGTCGGAGATAACCATTAGAGGCGTCCTCACTATGCTCATGTCCAATCTCAACCAATCTGACGGCAGAATCGTCATCCCTCTCGGCCACGGCGATCCTTCTGCTTTCCCCTGCTTTCGTACTACTCAGATTGCAGAAGATGCCATCGCCGATGCCGTACGATCTGCTAAGTTCAACGGTTATTCCCCAACCGTCGGTGTTCTTCCTGCTAGAAGGTACCTCCTCTTAGTTGTTGGAACTTAATTATTATAAGAGAAACCTTGTACACATACAAGATTTAAAATAAAGCACTTGATAAACTCCGGCTAATGAGCATTAAATGAATCATTTAATTGTTTGGGTCTTGAAGTGTGGTGTTCTTAGAGCATTTCCAACAACTTCCCATTTTAGAAAAAATGGAGAATTTGAGGATTTTGAGCTATAATTTTGCTTCAACAATTTCCCAAAACTATCTCTAAAAATGGAGAAAGGGAGAAAGTAGTAGATAGAATTAATTTTTCTCCAAATATGGTTATAACCCAAAAAATTGATAAGAATAGAAATCTTTGAAAATAAATATTTGCAGAGAGAAATAATATTTTAATAGATGAATGAAATATTTTAATATTATAATCAATGTATGTTTATCCAAAATGAGAATCTGTTGGAGATGAATGCAATTTTTTTTTTGAGATTTTGACTTTTGGTTCTTCATTTTGGAAATTTTTGGGGAAAGCAGTTGGAGATGGTCTTAGTGTTGGTATATATTAAATGTCAAAGATTTTAATGCTCATTGGTTGGAGTTTATTAAGTGCTTTATTTTACATCTTGGCTCCTATATGCGACACGGTTTATCTTATCTTAACTAAGTTTCAACATTACTTTTATAATACATGTTGTCAAAGCTTCCATGTGTCTGTTTCTGATTTTTCAAATATAAGAAATTGTAGTTGTCTGTCAATTGCACATTTATCTTGTTAAAATTGTGCTTTATCTTTGCCAGTAATGTAGGCAATTTGTGACGTCAATCTTGTCGGTTATTGCTTGGGGCTTTAGATTTCGAGTTTCAATTACCACCTTAATCTTCAAATTGGTGCAACAGATGACCTAGAAGGCTAGAAATTATGTTTAATCGAAGCATTTTAACTATATATAATAGAGAAATCCTATGGAATTGAACCAATTGCTATCAATACCACCGAGCATTGGAGTTGCAAAGTGAACCTTTATCCAGTCTTGTTTTAGCATTGAAAAGAGTACTAGATTTGTTGTATATGTAATCATTCTGTGATTTTTTGCTTCTCCCTGATACAGTTTACTGATTGCAAAATCAGAGTCCATGAGGTCTTTTATTTTCTTTTTCTGGGCTAGTTATTGAAGTTTAGTCTTTAAATACCACAAAGACGCAGACTCACATGAAGTAATTGCTATAGTTTTTGAATGAAGATTCATTGCAATTGGTGGCTTCCTTAGTTTTATTTACATTTCCAACATGGGAGTTGCTGTTAAGGAAGGATTTTGCTAATAAATGCACACTTATCTGCTAATTTTCTCCTCAGATACTGGTTTTGAGATATATATATATATATATATATATGGTAGAAAGCATATTAGGTGAAGCAAATGTAGATCTCAATGTGTTTCTTTGTCTGCGTGTTTTTGGATGGCTGGGTAAGATCTGATTCCTCCTGTCGATTTTCAAAGGAATCTTTTCTTAGGACAGACCCTTTTACAGATTTGAAATATCTTTCGGAAAATGTACAACTTTCAATGCAGAATGTACAAATATCATGTTCTTAATAAACTAATTACTCCTTCCGTCTTAAAATATTTCCGATAATTACATTTGGAAATATCTCATATCAAATTGCATGGTTTCTTCTCTTACCAAAAATTTCAAGCTAAATCACCTAGAGGTTTCTCTTTCACATATTGTTATGCAATTGTGAAACATATATAATATCAATGTCCTAATTATGACTTTATATTCTTTTATAGGGCAGTAGCAGAGTACCTTTCTCAACATCTTCCAAATAAGTTATCACCAGATGATGTATTCTTGACAGTAGGTTGCACGCAAGCGATACAAACCATATTAACGGTGCTTGCGAATTCCAAAGCAAATATTTTACTCCCAAAACCGGGGTTTCCATATTATGAAGCCATTGCTCAATCATGCCATTTGGAAGCACGTCACTTTGATCTTCTTCCAGAGAAAAACTGGGAAGTTGATCTTGATGCAGTTGAATCTCTTGCAGATGAAAACACAGTTGCCATGGTTATAATTAACCCTGGAAATCCTTGTGGGAATGTATTCACACACCAACATCTACAGAAGGTGACCCACATGTTTTTATAGTTTTTCTTTTCATTTAGGGTGCGTTTGGTATGCAGACAGAATAGAACGGGACATGACAAAACAGTTGTTCAGCGTTTGGTAAGACAGAACTGGAGCGTTTGGTAAGAGAGACCTGGACAGAGCATATAACATGACCATTTTACCCCTTGTTTATATATTTTGATTAATTGTGTAATTTATTAAATTATAATGAAATAAATATTTACTATAACAAAGTATATTATTAGAAAGTTTTCTTCAAGATGATTAAAGTGACAAAAATAAAAAGTTTATGTATCTTCCAATTTTTATTTTCTATCATTTTCTATATATTTTTTACTATTAATAATTAATAATTTACATAAATTAACCAAAACATGGAAAGCATATAAAAATAATATTTCGAGGATAGTAAATGGAAAGTTTAAAAAATCAATAAAATCTAAAAAAGAAGGTGTATTTGATGTTTTAGAAGAGAATTAGTTTTATTTTGTGGTTATATTGGTAAAACACAAGTCTGTTCCACCTTGTTCCATGGGGTGGGGGTGGAACAGGCTTGTTCCACTCTGTTCTTGTCAGTTCCACATAAAAGTTCTGCCGAACATGGAACCGTGATTCCTGTTCTGTCTTATCCTGTCCAGTGTATCAAACACACCCTTATTGGCCATAACAGAATCTATTTGGTCGTATTGTGGTTAGATTATTAGGAGCTATGAATCTATGATACGAGCTGTCTAAAATGTGTCTTCTTTGTTAGGTTGCGGAGACTGCCAGAAAGCTTGGGATATTAGTGATTTCTGATGAAGTTTATGATCATATTGCTTTTGGGAAAAATCCTTTTGTTCCTATGGGAGTCTTTGGATCAATTACCCCTATCGTTACACTTGGTTCTATATCAAAAAGATGGATTGTTCCTGGTTGGCGTCTTGGATGGCTTGTCATCAATGATCCTAATGGCATCCTTAAAGAACACGGGGTTCTTTATCTTTTCTCACATCTACATAGATATGCTTATTATATTTATCGTTCTAAATTCAATTTTCTTTTCAGATAATTGAATGCATCGCAGGATATCTCAATATATCATGTGACCCTCCAACATTTATTCAGGTTCCTTGCTTATACTACATATATACCTTTGTATCCCCATTGTCTAAAATACCCCTCTTTTGTATGATCTTGACTTTGTTTTTACATGCAGGGAGCGGTTTCAGATATCCTTGGGAAAACAAAAGACGATTTCTTTGTAAAAATTGTAAATTTAATAAAAGAAGGTGCGAATACTTGTTATGAGGGCATTAAAGACGTCCCTGGTGTCATTTGCCCGAGCAAGCCTGAGGGATCAATGTTTGTTATGGTAAATACGTAGATTATATTCAAAGATTTCAGATATTCTACGTTATAAGGTCATGTGTTTGGGTTGTGAAATGCAAGACTTGTCTTTACTTGTGCTTTATGTTTGAAAGGTCAAATTAGACGTATCGGTCTTTGAGGACATCGAGGATGATTTGGACTTCTGCGTCAAGCTTGTTAAAGAAGAATCGGTAATAATCCTGCCAGGTACGATGATAATAAACGTAAATGTTAGTTCAGTCTCTTTCTTGGATGATGCTTTATTAATTTATGTTCCATTTATTTGTTAGTTCTACGATCTGGGTAGGGTAGAGGAAAAGTCTGCACACATTTCACCATCCAGACCCTTCTTTTGAGTGGGACCCTACCTTCGAGTGGGATATATTCAGGGTGCTTGGTTTGGTTTATTTCATTCATTTACAAAAGAAAAAGACAAGGCAAACCACAAGGGTTGTGGCGTACTGGTTAAGGCCCTGGGGGATGTGGTGGAATATCCCATCTGCCCAGGGTTCTAATCCAGACGTACACAACAATTGTGGCCACTGAGGTTTAATCAGGGCTGATGTATTACAGTCATAATTTGCCAAGGGATTAGTCTAGGCTTAGCCTAGGACACCCTTCCAAAAAAAAAAAGACAAGGCATACTTTGATTTTGAAGGTCAAATATACCACTTTTCAATTTCATAATGTATGATTGTATATGTAATTTGGAGTAAAAATCACCCTTCCCAAAAATCCATGTCCCATTTATCATTTTAAGATGCAATTTCTGTATTTATTCATCTTTTTATCTCCATTTTCAATGAAGTTATGATATGAAGTTTGGGGACAAGTGATTTTTATTCGTCATTTGCTATGCTACCGACCCGAGGATATTTTTATTTATAGGACGTGTTATATATAGTGTACCGCCAGTATCATGATTTTGTCGAAATTTAGATTTTTTTTTCATTATCAAAATTTGAAGTTGAAATTAGTTTGTTTGCCATTAAAAAGTCATCCTCAAATTTTGGTTCTTTCGCCTTCAGGTGTAACTGTAGGACTCAAGAACTGGCTTCGGATAACATATGCTATCGAGCCCTCGTATCTTGAGGATGGTATCAAGAGGCTTAAAGCCTTTTGCGAAAGGCACTCCAAGAAAGCATAAATTAAGCGTCAAACGCTCATTGGATCACCTCTCGTGACCCCGAAGCAGCAAACTCTGCTCATTTGATCATCAACTGCTCGTTGGATCGCATGCATATGCTTCATATATATATATATATATATGTAATATTTCTTGAATAAATGTTGGAACCACCTTAAAAGTGACCGTCACTGATCGTTTATCATTCCTGATATGATAATTGACAATAACTGAAATCCCTATGTCTGGTAAATATATGATAGGCGTATTTACTATTATTGACATACTATAGGGTTTCCCATTAGGTGATTGGAACTATGGGGAATTATATGGCACATAATAAACACCAAGGGTTAAAAGTGTAAATACTCTTATTATATATAGAGTACCCTAATCATACATTTAACCCTAATCATTTTACTGCTAATCAACAATCAGCCGTGTGCCTCCCCTGAGATCGTCTCTCTCGATCGATCATCATCCCATCATAATACGATCACCTCGTTCTGGGAACCCGACAATCAATGGCAAATATGTTTAATGCTTTCACTGGATCCTCAGGATCATCGGGTATGTTTTCTTGTCATCTTATTATCTATCAAATACAAATCATGATTATTCCAACATGTGGTATCAGAGCCCCAGGTTCAAAATTGATTCATGATTTGTATTAGTTTTTTGATGGCTTTAATTCATCGGTTTACTTCGTGTTTATGTATGCCGCCGCAAACATCAAAACTGCATTGAATTGCAATTTTATCATCTGCGATTATAATGCTATTTTTCCATCGTATTAAACCCTAATTATGCCATGTTAATTGATCAATGTTATTTATCCCGAATTGATCAATGTATAGAATTTTTTTTTCGGTTGAACCTTACTTTTCGCTACTGTACATAGCGAAAACCTTACTTTTCGCTACTGTACATAGCGAAAACCTTACTTTTCGCTACTGTACATAGCGAAAACCTTACTTTTCGCTTCTGTACATAGCGAAAACCTTACTTTTCGCTACTGTACATAGCGAAAACCTTACTTTTCGCTACTGTACATAGCGAAAACCTTACTTTTCGGTACTGTACATACCGAAAACCTTACTTTTCGGTACTGTACATACCGAAAACCTTACTTTTCGGTATGTACAGTAAAAACCTTACTTTTCGGTACTGTACATACCGAAAACCTTACTTTTCGCTACTGTACGTACCGAAAACCTTACTCTTCGGTATCTTGCATACCGAAAACCTTACTTTTCGGTATCTTGCATATCGAAAACCTTACTTTTCGGCATCTTGTATACCGAAAACCTAACTTTTCGGTACTTTGGATACCGAATACTTTTCTTTTTGGTACTGTACATATCGAAAACCCTTGCACTAATATATATATGGTCTCATTATTTGTGCCCAAAGGTCAAATATGATTCTCATATTGCATTTTTCCTTTTGCATAATGAACACTGAGTATACTAATTCTGCCCAAAGGTGATTTAATATAACTGTGTGTCAAAAGGACTCTCTACATGCATAATTCACACGATGCTCTATTTTGTGCCCAAAGGTCAAAAGATAAGCATTGCGTTGCATAACCCTAACGCTCATGTTTACTTAGATATTAGTTATTTCTGCCCAAAGGTGATGTAACATCTAAGTAGAGCCTTACTTTGACTTATTGTTTTGGTGTTTACAATAGGTATACTCATCACTAGCTTCATCACTAAAATGGTCATAGTTTCATTACTCTAAGGAATATTACTGTTAGGCCTGCTTACTTTAACATTACTTTGATTCCATTACTTTAAGAAACATTACTTTGTCTGCCTTTTATAGCTAACTACGTCACTATAATAATCTTCTATAACTTATATCCTCCTCATTTCCTAATCAGTACCTAACTTTGGCATTGAGCCACTTACTGGTGCGAACTTTGCTTCATGGAAGGATCAATTACTTCTTACTCTGGGGATGCTAGACCTTGACCATGCCATTCGCCATGATGAACCCGCTGCTATTACTACTGAGTCTTCTGCAGCTCAGAAAGCAAATTTTGAAAAGTGGGAAAGGGCAAATCGCTTGTCACTAATGATGGTCAAGAACTCCATTAACCTCAGTATCCGAGGAGCTATCCCTGACTCTGATAAAGTCAGAACTTACCTCAAATCTGTTGAGGATCATTTCAAGGGATCGTCTAAGGCTCATGCAAGTAGCTTAATGCTACAGATGCTCACTCTAAAATATGAAGGAAATAGCAGTGTCCGTGAACACATTATGAAAATGGTTGACATGGCTCACAAGCTTAAGAGTCTTGAGATGGAAGTCTCTGATAATTTTCTTGTGCATTTCATAATGACCTCTTTGCCTGCTCGGTTCGACACCTTCAAAGTTAACTATAATGCTATGAAGGATAAATGGTCGATAAATGAACTGATTGCAATGTGTGTGCAAGAGGAGGATCGCCTAAAGCTGGTACAACCTGAAGCTGTTCACCTGACAACCACTACTAATTCTAAGAAAAGGAAGGGTAATCACGGTAATCAGACTGGAAATAAAATCCAAAAGGATAATAATCATGGTGCCGTTGCCTCTGGCTCTAAATCCTTGTCTAACAAACCTAGCTGCAAATTCTGTCGTGCCAAAGGGCACGGACAGAAAGATTGCCCTAAGTTCAAGGAATGGCTAGCTAAGAAAGGTAACATTCTTTATGTAATATTTGATTCCTTTACTACTGATGTCCCTATTAATACATGGTGGGGTGACTCTGGTTCTATGGTCCATGTGACAAACTCAATGCAGGGATTCCTTACAATCCAGAAGCTACCAAAGGGCCAAAGAAAACTTAGAGTTGGAAGTGGTGATCTCTTAGATGTCGAAGCCATGGGAACTTTAAATTTACATATGAGTACCGGAAAGTGTATTAGACTAGTGGATACCTTATATGTACCGAGAATTACTCGGAACCTTGTATCCATATCTAGACTAGACCTTGAAGGTTATGTAATAATTCATGGTTGCGGCAAGATTGCTATTACTCATAATAATGAATTGCTTGGTCGAGGTTTCTTGGATGGATTACTGTATAAATTGGAACTAGATCATAATTTCTCACAGTCTTTGTTGTCACTTAATATTGATGACGTAACTAAAACAACAAAATCACCTAAACAATTAGAGAATTCCTCCATGTTGTGGCATAAACGTCTTGGCCACATCTCACGAGATAGAATGACTCGACTCGTAAAGGATGGAATCTTACATTCTCTTGATTTTAGTGATTTTGAAACATGTATTAAGTGCCTCAAAGGAAAAATGGCGAAAGGGAATAAGAAAGGAGCTACTAGAAGTTCCAACTTGATGGAAATAATTCACACTGATATTAGTGGTCCTTATCCCGCATCAATCACAGGACATACATCATTTATTACATTCATTGACGATTATTCGCGTTATATGCACCTATATCTGATTAAGGAAAAATCTGAATCCTTACAAACTTTTATTGATTTTAAAACTTTGGTTGAAAACCAACTTGATCATAAGATAAAAGTTGTGAGATCAGATAGAGGAGGTGAGTATTATGGTAGACATACTGATATTGGTCAAGCTCCTGGTCCTTTCTATAATTTTTGCAAGGAACATGGCATAATTAACCAATACACCATGCCTGGTTCTCCTCAACAAAATGGTGTTGCTGAAAGGAGAAACAGAACCTTAATGGACATGGTGAGAAGTATGCTTGCTAACACTAACTTACCTACTTTCCTATGGACTGAGGCATTAAAAACAGCCGTTCATATACTCAATAGGGTTCCATCAAAATCTGTCCCTAAAACTCCTTATGAAATCTGGACAGGTAGGAAACCGAGTCTAAAATATATGAAAGTATGGGGCTGTCCTGCCGAAGCAAAAGTCTATAACCCTAACTTAAAGAAACTGGATCCTAAAACCCTTACATGTTTCTTTATCGGTTATCCTGATAACTCAAAAGGTTATCGGTTTTACTGTCCTTCCCACACTACGAGCATCATTGACACGCAGCATGCCACATTTCTTGAGAACTCAAAGATCAGTGGGAGCACGACAAATCATGACTCAGATTTGCAAGAAGTACAAGAAGCGGGGGGAAACCATTCTTCCGGTATACTTATTCCTCCGATAATTCCTCTTGTACCCACCGCTGCTCCTAATATCACTGATCCTGCTCCTCCTAACCAAAACGCCGAGGGAACATCATCATCGCCTCTTGTGCCTAACGCTGATCCTAATATCATTGATCCTACTCCTCCCGCTACTGAACCGGAAAATCAACTCAGGAGATCATCTAGGGCACGCAGGGCCACAAATTTTGATGATTTCATAACCTTTTTATCTGAAGTTGAGGACATTGGAAAGCTTACTGATCCTACCTCTTATCGAGAAGCCATTAATAGTGATCAGGCCACTCAGTGGAATGAAGCCATGATTGAAGAGCTTAATTCCATGCATCATAATGATGTTTGGGACTTGGTTGAACTTCCTGAAGGATCCAAAACTATCGGTTGTAAATGGGTCTTCAAAACCAAATTAGACCCGAAAGGAAACATCGAACGCTATAAGGCTAGACTGGTTGCAAAAGGCTTTACTCAAAAGGAAGGAATTGATTATCAAGAGACCTTCTCTCCTGTCTCTCGTAAAGATTCTTTAAGGATTGTTATGGCACTTGTAGCTCATTATGATTTAGAGTTACATCAGATGGATGTCAAGACCGCATTCTTAAATGGAGACTTGCAAGAAGACGTATACATGCGACAACCTGAAGGATTCATTCCAGAAGGTAAAGAGCATATGGTCTGCAAGTTGAAGAAATCCATTTATGGGTTGAAGCAGGCATCACGACAATGGTACCTCAAGTTCGATAAAATCGTAAAAGGGCAAGGTTTTCTAAAGAATCAAGTGGATCAATGCACCTATCTCAAGATCAGTGGGAGTATCTTTATAATCCTTGTCTTGTACGTAGATGACATCCTACTAGCAAGTAACAACTTGGATATGCTGCATGAGTCGAAGCGGATGCTTTCGCAAAATTTCGACATGAAAGATCTCGGTGATGCCTCTTATGTCATTGGTATCGAAATACATCGAGATAGGCATAATGGTGTTTTGGGTCTTTCTCAAAACGCATATATTGAGCGTATCTTAAAACGCTATAACATGCAGCACTGTACACCCACTGTAGCTCCAGTAGTTAAAGGGGACGTGTTTGGTTCTTTCCAAGCTCCGAGCACTGAGATTGAAAAGGAAGAAATGAGGATGATACCTTATTCGTCTGTAGTAGGGAGCATTATGTATGCTCAGGTCTGTACTCGTCCGGATATCGCTTATATCGCTGGTATGCTGGGACGTTACTTATCTAATCCCGGAATAGCACACTGGAAAGCGGCTAAAAAGGTTCTACGATATCTGCAAGGGACCAAAGACTACAAATTAACTTATAGAAGAAGTGACAACTTAGAAGTAGTAGGATATTCTGATTCCGATTTTGCTAAATGCAAGGAAGATAAGAAATCTACTTCTGGGTACATATTTATGTTAGCTGGTGGACCTATCTCATGGCGGAGTCACAAACAGAAGCTGACTACAACGTCCACCATGATGGCTGAATACGTTGCCGTTTATAATGCCAGTTGTCATGGGATGTTGTTAAGGAACCTGGTCAGTGGACTCAAAATCGTCAACTCCATTTCTAGACCATTGAAGCTTTACTGTGATAACTCAGCTGCCGTAACTTTCTCGAACAGTAACAGTTCAACTGGCGCTGGGCTGTATCTTGATACAAAGTATCTGTTCGTGCGCGAACGGGTTGAGGAAAATGTCCTTTGTATTGAGTACATAAGTACAAAGAATATGCTAGCGGATCCGATGACCAAAGGTCTTCCTCCTAACGTCTTCGTAGGACACGTGTCGAAGATGGGGCTTACAAAAGACTTAATTTAATAGCATATTGTACTTATTGGTCATTATTATTATCTTAATAAATTTTTCCTCTATATTCAGATTTTGTTTGTCTATTAGTTACGCTTCGAGCTCATAATGGCGTGTGGACATTATTATAACAAAATTTGTCTTAGTCAGTTGATCATTGCTTATTCAGTTTTAAATTTGAGTCATAGTTTGACTAGTGGGGGCCCTGAGTTGATATTCTTCTCTACGGCTGTACTTATTAGCTATGATTTCAGTTTAAAACAAAATGAGTATTATCCCGGCCGGACTTATTGGTACTCATAGATAAAAGATCGCTTGGTCAAGTGGGAGAATGTTGGAACCACCTTAAAAGTGACCGTCACTGATCGTTTATCATTCCTGATATGATAATTGACAATAACTGAAATCCCTATGCCTGGTAAATATATGATGGACGTATTTACTATTATTGACATACTATAGGGTTTCCCATTAGGTGATTGGAACTATGGGGAATTATATGGCACATAATAAACACCAAGGGTTAAAAGTGTAAATACTCTTATTATATATAGAGTACCCTAATCATACATTTAACCCTAATCATTTTACTGCTAATCAACAATCAGCCGTGTGCCTCCCCTGAGATCGTCTCTCTCGATCGATCATCATCCCATCATAATACGATCACCTCGTTCTGGGAACCCGACAATCAATGGCAAATATGTTTAATGCTTTCACTGGATCCTCAGGATCATCGGGTATGTTTTCTTGTCATCTTATTATCTATCAAATACAAATCATGATTATTCCAACAATAAAGTCCCACGAAGGTCGTGTTGCCTTGTATTTGTTGATCCAAGATCGTATATTTGTATGTCCTACACGATGTTTTATTGTTAAGAGCCGGTGGTGTGCATTAGAAAACAATTTGTAGTCTCCAAGATTCTGTTTCCTTTTTGTCCACCAATTACGCGAATATCAGTTTAGCGAGAGAGAATAAAAAGATGACTTAAATAATTCATAATAAATAAAGTAGTGATATTTAGTTATGTGATTGGTGGGACAAGATGGAACATGGGAATTGGGGATAATGGGTTTTTTTACGGGAAATTGACTCAAATAGACAAAGCCAAAAACCATCTTCATAAAATAGCCAAAAACTCTCCCGGTTTACAAAAATAGCCAAATGGTCATCACTCGCAAGTGCGGACCGAGTGCGGACCTCCGTTTCCAGCCATGCTTTGTCTTTTTGTGACCCCATTGAGGGTCCGCACTGACCGGGTCGGGTCAGAGTGCGGACCCATGGCTATTTTTGTAAACCCGGGGAGAAAATGGCTATTTTGTCAAGTTTGTTAATGGGTTTGGCTATTTGAGTCAATTTCCCGTTTTTTACATTAGTTCTAATTTAGGAGGTAGAGAGGTCTGAGGGTGAGGGTGGGACATGACAGGTTTCACGGGGTGTTTGGTTGGGGGTATTGAGGGGTAAAGAATGAGAATGATGGTGTCCCTTTATTTCTCGATGTTGAATGAAAAATATTTTTTATTTTCATGTTGAACGACACATATTTGTATTAAAAATATTATATAAAACATTTTTATTAATTATATTGGTTTAACCAAACATCATCAATGCAATGCTTATTCCTATTCACATTTTCATTCTCGTTCCTTGAAACGAACCAAACACTCCTAAAATATATAGTAACAGAATCATGCAATGAATGTAGGGATGTATGTGTTTCTTTATTTTTTAGAGTAAATTACGAATTTGGTTCATGTGGTTTGTCATTTGTTACGGAATTGGTCTTGTGTCTTTATTTATTACAAAAGAACAATCTACCTATGCAATTTGACATGGATTTGGTCCCTCGTGCAAACGTCTGTCTATTGTCTTAGTTAAACTGAAGGCAAAATGGTCATTTGTCACTTTTTTGTCTGTTTAACATTTTTTATTACTTTTTTTTTTGTTTTTCCTTATTGTTAAAGTTTGTATTTCTTGTTATCTATGTATAGTATAGGAACCCCTTTGTAATTTAACCACAAGGGTTGTGCCGTACTGGTTAAGGCCCTGGGGATGTGAGGGAATATCCCATCTGCTCAGGGTTGGGTTCGAATCCAGGCGTACGCAACAATAATACACATCGAATCAGGGCTGATATTTTACAGTCATAATTTGCTAAGGGATTAGTCTAGGCATAGCCTACGACACCCTTCCCAAAAAACCCTTTGTAACTTTCTTTTATAATTATAGTGAGCAATAATACACAAACCCTAACGGGGCTTTACACATATTCCAACATGGTATCGGAGCCTCCACCCTTGAGGCTCTTATATGTGTTTTAGGGTCTAGGATAGTCACCGCCATCATAGTTGTCGCGCTGTCACTCTTTCGGCGCCGCTCTTACAGTTGCATCAGTTGGTATCAGAGCACATACTTTCTTGTCTCTTCACCTTTGAGATGGCAAACCGACCAACACCACCACCCATCACCCAAGCAGATCTTCATAGGGGCATATCGGCTTTTACCGCAACCCTCACCACTCTGACAACAAACTTCGCCAATCAAATCATCGGTAACAACATTCAACGACGGAGAAGGGAAATGCACAAGGAACTAGTCAAGGTTCCACACGGCAACAACTTTAACCATATTATGGTTTCGTTTTTTTCCTAGTCAAACAACCACGCTTTCTGAAAAAGCCATCCGAAAAGAGGATGTCTTGCTGGAAAAAAAATCGAAGATAAAGTCACCCACATCGTAATAGAATCACAACAAGATACCTGTACCGATCCCAAGGAATCAACAGCAGATTTCAAACTAGTGGTCAAAGAAGTCCAAATCAAGCTAATAGAAGACATTTCCGAGCCATTGAAACCTTTGTCACAAGAAGTCAAAAGGGTTGAGCCTGTATTACATCACCCAATGCTCTGGATCAAATCAAGACAACTCCTGATAAATTTCTTGTAGCCGTCTATCCTTTCGAGTTTGATGAAGTATAACTTGTGTGGATGCAACGAAGGCTACATCCCTTAGAACTTAAATATTGGTCAACCTTTTTTAACTTTAAAGGTCGACTTGTGAATCCAAATATGTTCTATGGTTCAGCATTGCATCAAAAATAAGATGATGTTGTTTTTCAAGTGAATTTGAGATCACGTTCTTTTCAAGTGAGGGGCCTGATATAGAGAGAATTTGAGACTCAAAGAGGTTTTTCGCAAATAATTGAAAAAAAGGAAAACAAACTTGAAAGAAGCTCATAATTAGGCATCGGAAACTAGAAAACAATCCTTACGCAACTTATCATGCAACTTAAGTCGCTTGCAAAGTCACGCGCGTGTTGTGACGAATCCTACAAAGATTGCATGATTTGATTATTTTGTTTCTTAATTTAATTTAGGATATCTTTTTAGTTATTAATTATTTTCTTTACAATTAGATTAGCTCTATTATTTAGTACTAGCAGTGTACCCGCGCAATGCGGCGGGGTGTGAAATTTTAATGCAGATTACAATTTTGAAAAAGTAGTATAATTATTTCTTGTTAAACAATTAGCCAAGTTTGTAACTTCCGATTCACCCATGGCAAACAACAATCTAAATAAAAAAAAGTTCTAATATAAACCAATAGAGGAAAGACATTATCAACCAAGAAGTCAACAACTAAAAATATCAAATAAACAAACCCAAATGGGCTTTCATGCCTTCGTGAGTCAAATCTATCATAAAGTGAGCCGATACGCACTTGCCGAATAAACGTTTAATAAACGGCTCTTTAGTTGGTTATTAGTTAGTATTAAATAATTAGAGAGCTTTAAAAGTTCCTACACCTGAAAGAATTAGATTTAAACTTGAAAATCAATCCATGCCTCCATGTCATATATGCTGTGTAGTCTGCACAGTTCATAGAATTCAGACAGTAGCAGACCCCAATCACTTTCTAAATTTTGGTATAAGATATTAACAATGCATAATATAGTGGGAAACCTATGAGACTAATAATGGATTTGAACACATTCTTCATATAATGTTGGGCCATCATCAACCCACTTAAAAAACAATTCCTATATCCATACGATATTCAGAACAAAATAATATATATAGTAAAAGATGCCTTAAAGATCAAATAGTAAAAAGATTTCCTATCTAGAGCACATCTTACATGAGGCGGAAAACATATGGTCCTCTGTTAGATCAATCCCTTCAAGATTCGTGTTATCAGCTGCAACAAAGATCAAAATTTACAACTGTAGAAAACATAAAACAATAATTCTCACGTGTAACCATGCTTGGAGACAGTCATACCACATCTAACCAGCAATGCAGCAAGAGAGCCAGATTTGACCTCTGTTGACAGTTTACTCATTTCGGGGAGAATAAATTTTGCTCGAGCTGAACTTGACGTCTCAGCCCCACCGAAAACTGTTAATTTACATACTCGACTGAAGCGATAAACATCTGTACACTGTGTCTAAAATTCAGAAACAAAAAAATGCCCATTTGGCATCAGAGAAAGCGGACAAAAGCAAGAAAATAAAGCATGAAAAAAGTAAATAATAGAAGGATTCAGCCAAAAAGTAAAATCCATAGCAATACCTCCATATTTGTAGTAGAGACCAGTCTTGCCAACAACATGTACAAAGGAAAAAGGCTCTGAGTTTGCGATCTATCATTAGTAGCACCGGATATGGTTACTGATATTTGTATCCTGCAAGACGTAAAAACAAGACAATCATCATCTGAAAAATGTATAGACCATAATCAACCAAGAGAATTAAGCCCCAACAAAAAAATAAATATGGAAAAGCATATCTTTTTAGGGGGAGAACTCAAATGTCGAGATAAAGAATGATTTTATGCTAATCTAATCCTTATCTGTAAAATTAACCCATATCCCCAAGTATGTCATGCGTGGGTCAAACAAAGATATAGTTCTATTGATATTTGGGTTTTATTATGTTTTCCTGTACAAGACCATGACTTATGTGCTATGTGTCAACAATTTCCATTCTCCTTGATACGAAAACCTTACAATGTAAACATTTAATCTTGAAAATTAGGCATTTCTCATAACCGTTGATGTTTGTAAAATTGGTAGAAAATATGGCTACATCCAGGCTCCACCATATACATGGTTCTGACAAAAGGGTAGGCTTATAGAATGTTCATTATAATGCTATGAGAACACCATAACAATTAACTACTAAAGGCATTGGGGCCAAAAATATGATAACAAATATATTCCATGTATTCCATAATGAAAGCAAAAAATTAGTCATCAATACAAATAAAAGTGAGTTTTATGTCTCGCCTTCTTTTCTGCTTCGCTTGTAATTTGTAGCGCAGACATCTTTGAAGAAATGATGGCTGCAGAAAACTATCCACCGGTTAGAAACACAAATTAGAAGTATCATGACCAAAAACAAGTTGAATAATAGACCCTTATGCAGATCATGGTCATGATATCTCAAAACTTCATTGGTAGGGGTATGATTGGGATCAACATTCAACATTTAAAAGTTCAGATGATATTAGCATGTAGCTGAGGAATGTATGACTCATAAAACCTAATGATGATGGTACAAGATTTCATTTGGATGCAAACCGCTACAAATACATGCAGATAGATGCATGTACTAATTTTGGAACCAACAAAAAGCAAGGTGTTGGACAATATACATCAATCAACCATAACATAAATAAATAAATAAAAAATAGGTAAGCAAAGCATGAAAGGAGAAAGAAGAAAAGATATGCACAATCAGGATGTTCACATTTCTAACAGCACGTCGTTGAAGAATGTTGTATAGTTCTACAGGCTTGCAATAAACTGAAAGGCTTTCTTCAGCTGCAGTTTGTTCTTCCTGAGACAACTGAACTCGAGCTTCATGGCGACACATCTGATCTGAGCCTCTAGAGTAACTGCAATTGCAAACAGATTTCTTGTTCCATGAATTTGCATAAGACGGATATCAATAGAATGGAGGCAACCATTGTAATGACTTAAAACGACACCTTGTTAATTTTCAGCCATTGATCAAACCAACACCTTGTTAAAACAGGAGACATCTTCGTCTAAAAATGATATATATACAGATGTAAGGCACATAGTTGAGCAAAAAAACATCCATTTGATTTGTTGAGCAAGCAAAGTACAATAACCAATCCAATAGGAATTACGTAACAAAAAAAAATCGAAGAAACCATTGAGAAACAAAATCGATTAAACAGACCTGAAATGGCGAAAAAGCTGAAGTTTTTGAACCCTAAAGAAATACCTGCACCAAAAGCTTCCATCATCGACCTCATGTTGAAATGGATCGATTTTGGACAAAACCTAAACAAATCGATTAGAAAAATCGAAAAAAATCGATTTTGGACAAAACCTAAACACCCGAAATGGCGAAAAAAGCTGCATTTTTTGAACCCTAAAAATACCTGAAATGGAGAAAAAGCTGAAGTTTTTGAACCCTAAAGAAATACATGCACCAAAAGCTTCCATCATCGACCTCATGTTGAAATGGATCGATTTTGGACAAAACCTAAACAAATCGATTAGAAAAACCGATTAGCAAAATGTTGAAATGGATCGATTTTGGACAAAACCTAAACAAATCGATTAGAAAAATCGAAAAAAATCGATTTTGGACAAAACCTAAACACCCGAAATGGTGAAAAAGCTGAATTTTTTGAACCCTAAAAATACCTGAAATGGAGAAAAAGCTGAAGTTTTTGAACCCTAAAGAAATACCTGCACCAAAAGTGTGATCCCAGAACAAGTAATCAAATCATATATGAATCAAAGGGGGTCATCTCTATATTCAATAAGGGATAATCACCAAGTACAATGTGCAATCTAGAGAGCAAATGTGAATGTGTGTACTTGGATGAAATGCAAATGGATGACCTAATTAGAAAAGTAGAGAATGCAAACATTATATACCTAGGGTAAACTATGACCTTATTACATATATAGTCCCTCTACTTAGTACAATAACATTTAAGCACTAACATTCTCCCCCTTTGTACAAGTAGAGACAAAGAAATTAGACGTCCACTAGAGCCACATATCTTTTCTGAATTCCGAAGATGAACTCGAATCTTCTAAGCGCAATCCGGTGCTCCATCCGGTTAGATATAGCAGTTAGTATTTCTCCAATCAGCTCTTTCTCCTTATCTTTCAACTTCACTGCTCCATTCGCATCTAAATGTAGTCTGCTCTCCAGGTGGATCTTGATTAACATAAATGTACCATCACTGTACTTGTTCGCTTCGATGATCCTCATAAATCTTTTCTTTGAATCCCTATCGAGGTAAACAACTCCCAGATCAGGTTTCTGTAACACGGTGTAAGCTTGAAATCCTTGAATATCGGGAATACGTCGGTTCGGAGGTCTGCTGTTGACATGGGTTTGGCGAGATTCTAAAGCCATCAGAAAATCTTTCAAATAAGAGAACTTAAGAAACTTACGCATAAACCTTTTAACGCTCTTGAAGGCTGCAGACCACTCGATATCTTTGTTCGGTATACTTCCAATGCAGTTGTAAAGACTCAGAAGATCATCAAGATGTAGACTCTTGAAGTCAGCCTCGGAGAATTCACAAACTGTACCATTCGCCCTTTTTACTGTAAAAATCGGATACCAGACTTTTGAAAGTCTGTTGGAGTCAATCTTCAAAACCTTCATAATCTTGCTGTCAGATCTCACTGCATCTATCTATTTGTCTTTGTTTTTCATAACATAAATGAATTCAATCTTTTGAAGTGTCGGCCAGTCTTCTATACCATACACCCTTTCAAGATTGATCCTCTGAATATCCCTCACAAACATATCCCTTCTGATGCTTTCCTGGTACGGAGACAAAATCTTCACACGTAGACCAGTAGCCACATATCCTGGCTCAGCATCTAATATTCTCTGAAAGAAATCCAGTTCAGCATCTAATACACGATCCCTGATTCTTCCTTCGGCTTGGATTCGGACAATCGGAGCAATTACGTGAGCAATCGGAGCAATTACGTGAGCAATCGGAGCTTGTGGAGCAGGTGGAGCTTGTAGAGCTTGTGGAGCTTGTGGAGCTTGATCGGAAGTACCCACGCTCTGATCAGTTGTTACCGTCGGTTCAGAATTCGGAGCCTCATTATCAGAATCCTGGTCAGCCATAATAGCTCCGGTAACATCAAAAACATCTTGTAGCTCTCCTTTGATCTGGACCAAATTCTTCTCTGGATCCTCATCTGAGTCAATATAGATGAAATCATTCAGAAAATCATCTGCCATCCTCTCCTCCTCGGTTCTATTGTCAACAACCGCAGGCTTTTCAACCCCAGTTAAGACATCAACTAGAACTTGTATTTCCTCCACATCCTCCATAACTGTATCAGTACCACCCGTTCCTGTTCCCTGTCCACCTGCTTGTTGATCTGAACCCTCAACATTACCAGTAGCTGTCCCACTAGATTCACCAACCCCAGTAGATCTCTTCTCCCCCTCATGTTGATCAGACGGATCATGATCATCATGTCTTCTTTTTCGAGAGGCTTCGGCTTGAACACCACATGCTTCTTCGACTACAATTACCCGTGTGGCTAGAGATTGATATCCAGCAAGTAAGGCTTTTGTCATTTTTGTGAATGAGTCGGTCATTTTCTGAATTTGTGTATCTGTGGATGTTGAAGCTTGAGGTTGGGTAGATTGACGAAGTAAGGAAATTAAGTCAACCTCTTCAGAAGTGCTAGATTCACTTCTGGCTAAAAGGCGGGATAACAGCTCAGATTTAAGCTGGTCTTCAGATATTTGGTGTAAATGTACAGATGATGCATGTTGTGGGTCTGTTTGAGTTGACTGTGGTAGAGGTTCTGGTGTAGAGGACGACTCAGCAACGCCTTTGCCTTTCACATCTCTACTCACTTCTTGAGATAACTTTTTTATCTCTTCTTTCATTTCAGCAGCATGAGCTTTATACGAGTTGCTCAAAGATTTAACAGCTAATTCCATCAGCTTTAGTGGCACAAAGTTATGTGGAGGAGGACCAACTAACGATAGTACCTGTTCAGTTTGTTCGGGACTAACACCCAGACCACTTAGGTTACTGGTTGACATAGCAGTCGAAGAGACTGTATGGCCTATGTTCAATGCTGGCATAGTGTTAGCATTGATAGGACTTCCGCCCGGTCCTCGTGAAGCACCAACGAATGGCGACGACACTCTGGGCGTTCCGGTTGGGAAACGTAAGCCCGCAACTTGTTGAGGTGCCAACATTCGTGTCCTAGGAAAGGATGTAGTACCAAATGGTCCTAGACTCTGTGTGCTCTGAATAAATGGCGGTGGCCGGGGTGGGAGCCTACCTGTTTCAATACCAGCAGACACCGAATGTGTCGCCGATAGCAGTTGTGCTTGATCTCCTGTTGAAAATGAAACATCGGCAAATTGAGATGCCGACGAGTGGCTGAGTGGGGCTGTGCAATGCATGGCTGGGTCCACCATGTCTGTTTCAATACGCAACGGCGACAGACGCTCGTTGGTAGATGATGTGGCTACCCGGCTTGGATCAGTTTGGGGAGAGCCAGTGGTTAAAACCTTTCTGGCTCTTTCACAGCTTCACTCATTTCTTTTCTCCCTTCATCCTCACCACTACCTATTTCTACATCTGCTTCTACTTCTTCGTTTACATGTGATGGACCGGCAACATCGGTAGCAGTAACAAGGAGTTCAGTATTCCGTGTAGAATCAGCATCGGAGCTCATAACACGTCTTGGTTTCCGACCCATGTGTCTTGGAATAAGCTCGGCGTCAGGATCATGGTCGGAGTCATCATTATCATCAAACGGAATTGGAGGTTGTTGGGAACTGAAGATATGCCAAGTATAGTTAGTACTGCTAAGTCTTCATTACTACTGCCAGTTCTTCGTTACTACTGCTGGGCAAGGTTACTGCTGCTAGATGAAGTTAATGCTGCTAGATGAAGTTAGTGCTGCTAGACCAAATTACTACTGCTAGACATGGTTAGTACTGCTGAGCTGAGTTACTACTGCTTGAAGACTGTGAAGATTAATACTGCTGAAGGTTGTTAATGCTGCTGAGCCAAATCATCATTAATACTGCTGAGTTGATAAGTTTGGTATGCGATACTTTTGGAGACAAAGAAGGAATTGATCAAGATATGTTTAACGAAGATTCAGAAGATCAATTTACTTTTTATGGTTATCTTGTAATTACTTTTGTATAAATAGTATTGATAGATAGCTATTAGAAAATACGAAAATACGAAAAAAAAAGAAGATAGATAATATACAGAATTCGATATTCAAGAGTGAATTAACCTCAAGATCATAGATCCTATTTCTAGAGAAGTAGAAATCGTCTTGTTGAGTCTGTTCAACAAGATTGAGGTTTTGGTGTAAAACTTGTGAGTTATAACTGTTTGATATATATACAGTTTATTGAATTTCTATTGATTGTTCTTTAATTGATTTAGAGTTCTATTCCGCAAGATTCTCTAAATTCTGTTTCTAAGAAGTTTAATTCTTGTTAAGAATCGATCCTGACAAGTGGTATCAGAGCGGTGGTATCTTAGAAGCTATGGACAATTCAATGGATACTCACAGTACTCCTGTTTCAAAAGTTCCCATGCTCAAACCCAATAAATTGGACATGTGGAAACTGAGAATCAAGCAGTACATTCTTCTTACTAATTATGCAATATGGGACATCATAGAAAATGGCCCATGTAATGAAGGAAATATTGGAGAAGATGGTGAAGGCTTTGACCAGTCCAAGGTTGAGTGTTATGGAGGATCACATCAACAGGCTCCAAATGGAAACCAAAACAGAAGCTCCTCTCAAACCCATGTTTCTCAACAAGGAATGGGATTTGATTGGAGTGATCAAGCTGAGGAAGCCTGTCAGAATCAAGCTCTTATGGCTGAAGTATCTGATATTCCCACTGAGGTACAATCTAAACTCTGTTCTCAAGCTTGCATTGATGCTGTCAAAAGATATAGGGATCACAATCAGGGTATGAGTGATGACCTTAAGAGGCTAGAGAAAGATGTGAAAGATTATGTTAGGATTGTAGAAAGGTTTGAGGAACAGATTAGAGCTTTTCAAGCTAATGAACTTCAACACCACTATGATACTAACTATTGGAAGTGGGAGAAGAATGAGTATGAGATTAAGCTGAAAGTGTCTGGGGAGGAGAATGAGAAATTAAAAGAAGAGCTAGAGAAGGTTAAACTTAATGTTGAAAAGTTTACCTGTGCTTCTAAAACCATGGATACCATCATTAAGGCTCAAATCCATGACAAGATGAAAGTAGGGATAGGGTACAATGCCACACCTCCACCCTACAATAACAACTACATACCTCCCAAGTCTGATTTGTTAGAGACCAAGGATAGAAAGGAACCTGAATTAAAGATTAATATAGATCCCTGTGAAAAAGAAATAGTTGCTGAGGATGAGACTGACAAAGTAGACTCTGATGAGGAATGTGAGAGTCCATGTGTCAAGAACACTGAGATCAAAAGGAATGAAGAGAAAAAGGGAGTCCATTACAAACAGACCTCAGTTGTGGCTCCCAATACCTGTAAACATTGTTCTTGTAAGAAATCTCAAGAGCTCAAGCCCCAAAAACATGATAATCAGAGGGGAAATCAAAGGAACTGGAATAACCAGTGGGCTATGAGACAAGGAGTTGACCTGAACAGAATCAACAGGCCAAAACCTTGCTTCATCTGTGGTAAGCTAAATCACTTAGCCAAACACTGTTATTTCAATCTAGTTAACCAAAGGTTTAATGCTCAAAGATATTTTCAAAAACCTGCTGGTTACAGAAAGAGTGGGGGATATAAAAAGTCTGTGAGGAAAGTTGTGGCAAAGAAACAAGTTAAAACCATAAGCCACATGAAAAAGGCAGAAACAGAAAGTGTTAGAGTATGGATGCCTAAAGGTACCAATGATAATACTGCCAACTCAGTTAGTACTACTAACAATGTTAGTACTGCAGGAAGCAATAATGTTACTAGCAGTGTTAGTACTGCTAACACAGTTAGTACTTCTTCAACAGTTAATACTGCTTCTAGTGTTAGTACTGCTAAGTTAGTTAATACTGTTGAAAAGGCTAGTACTTCTGGAAGCAATGTTAGTGCTGCCAAAGTTAGCACTTCTACATCAGTTAGTACTGCTTCTAGACCTATCATCAAAACAAAGTACTCAAGCACTGATGTTCCTCACTTTGACAATCTCATCAAAACCAAGTGTAAGTATTTTGATGAGCAAGGGAGACCCAAGACCACTTCGGCTTGGGTTCCAAATAAAACTAACTGATTTATCTTGATGTGCAGGGCAACCAACAGCTCAAGGGGAAGAGCATTTGGCATGTTGATAGTGGTTGCTCCAGGCACATGACAGGTAACATGTCCTGCCTCAAAAATTTCAAAAAGGTTGATGGAGGACATGTTGCATTTGGGGATAATCCTGCTGGTGGAAAGATAAGTGGTAAGGGTGATGTTTCAAAGGGTAAGATGACCTTTGAAGATGTATACTATGTTGAACAATTGAGATACAACCTGTTAAGTGTATCACAGGTTTGTGACAAGAAGCATAGTATATTGTTTACAGACTCTGAATGCATTATCCTTGCTCCTGGATACAAAGTGGTTGATGAAAACATGATACTTCTGAGAACTCCTAGGAAGGATAATGTTTATTGTTTAGATTTGGAAAGTGTTTCATCTGATTCATCTCTAAATTGTTTAGTTTCAAAAGCTTCTTTAGATGAATCATCACTTTGGCACAGAAGGATGTGTCACATGAACTTTAAAACAATAAATAAACTTGTTAAGAATAACCTTGTAAGGGGTTTGCCATCCAAAGTATATTCATGTGATGATCATTGTGTTGCTTGTCTCAAAGGCAAACAACACAAAACTTCTCATAAGTCCAAAGAGATAAACACTATATCAAATCCTCTTCAACTGTTACATATGGATCTGTTTGGTCCTACCAATGTGATGAGTATTGGCAAGAAATCATACTGCTTAGTTATTGTTGATGATTATTCTAGATTTACTTGGGTATATTTTCTGAGAACTAAAGATGAGACAAGTGGACTGATCAAATCTTTCATTCTCAAAATTGAAAACCAATCAAATCAAAGAGTGAAAGTCATTAGATCAGATAATGGAACTGAGTTTAAAAATTCTGATCTAAACACCTTTTGTGAAGAAAAAGGAATTGAGAGACAATACAGTGCTCCTAGGACTCCACAACAAAATGGTGTTGCTGAGAGAAGGAATAGGACACTGATTGAGGCTGCTAGATCTCTGTTAGCTGACTCAAAATTACCAATTACTTTTTGGGCAGAAGCAGTTAATACTGCCTGCTATGTTCAAAACAGAGTTTTAGTTGTAAAGCCTAAAAACAAGACACCTTATGAGCTTTTCCATAAAAGGAAACCATATATTGGATTTTTCAAGCCATTTGGATGTCCTTGTACTATTCTCAATACCAAATCTCACTTAGGCAAGTTTGATAGCAAAGCAGATGATGGTTTTCTTGTTGGGTATTCATCTCAAAGTAAGGCCTACAGAGTTTTTAATACCTCTTCTAGAATAATTGAAGAAAGTGACAATGTCAAATGCAATGAGAACACACCAAATCCTATTGGTTCAGGTCCTAATTGGCTATTTGACATTGATTCACTCACTAATTCTTTGGGTTTCAGTGGTGATGTATATGCAGGACAAAGGGATACACCATCATCAGAACACAGAATTCAATCTGTGATATTTCCAATCCCTTCCATTGATCCTGTGGAATTCTGTGAACACCATGAGGAGACTGAACCTATTCAGAATGAAGAAGAGAGGAGAGCAGAGGAAAATCAGTCTTCAGGTTCAAATTCCAGAGAATCTGAGGTGACTGAAGAAGCAGAAACAAATCCAGAATTAAATGAGTCTAATCTGGATGAGGACTTACAAGAGGAAGCTGGTCATCAAACAAGAACTCAGAAAAATCATCCTCCTGAGTTGGTAATTGGAGATATTGCATCTCCCATGATGACTAGAAAGCAAAGCAGACTCCAAGAGTTGCAAGAGCAGCAAAATACAGTTAACACTGTTCTTACTTGCTTTCTGTCCCAGATTGAGCCCAAAAAGGCTTATGATGCCATGAAAGACCCAAGCTGGATAGAGGCAATGCAAGAGGAGCTGCTACAGTTCAAATTACAGGATGTTTGGGACTTGGTAGACCTTCCAAAAGGTCATAGAGCAATTGGCACCAAGTGGATTTTCAGGAACAAGAAGGATGACAGAGGGATTGTAATCAGAAACAAAGCTAGACTGGTTGCACAAGGGTACACTCAGGAAGAAGGAATAGATTATGAGGAAGTCTTTGCTCCTGTGGCAAGGATTGAAGCAATCAGGTTATTTCTAGCCTATGCCTCATACATGAAGTTCAAAGTGTACCAAATGGATGTCAAAAGTGCATTTCTGTATGGAAGCATTGAGGAAGAAGTATATGTCTGTCAACCCCCTGGATTTGAGAATCCATTGCACCCTGACAGAGTATACAAGCTGAAGAAGGCTCTCTATGGTTTGCATCAGGCCCCAAGAGCATGGTATGACACTTTGTCTACCCATCTCTTGAAAAATGACTTTGAAAGAGGAGTCATTGACAAGACCCTGTTCATCAAGAGGAGAAAGAGAGGTACTTTACTTGTTCAGATCTATGTGGATGATATCATCTTTGGATCCACCAATGATCAAATGTGTAAAGAGTTTGAAGAATTGATGCACAAAAGCTTCAAGATGAGCTCCATGGGAGAACTTACATTCTTTCTTGGGCTTCAGGTAAAACAGAGGAAAGATGGAATTTTTATTAGCCAATCCAAGTATGTGAAAGACATCCTGGACAAGTTTGGTTTATCAGACTCAAAGTCAGCAAGCACTCCAATGGAAACACATAAACAGATCACTGCAGATCTTGAGGGGGAGGATGTGGATGTCCATCATTACAGATCAATGATTGGATCTCTCATGTATCTCACAGCCTCTAGACCTGACATTATGTTTTCAGTCTGTGTTTGTGCCAGATTTCAGGTTTCTCCTAAGCAATCACACCTTCATGCTGTCAAGAGAATATTCAGATACTTAAAAGGGCAACCTAGATTAGGTCTCTGGTATCCTCATGAATCCTCTTTTGACTTGCTTGCATATTCAGATAGTGATTTGGGAGGAGCCAACATGGATAGGAAGTCTACTTCAGGTGGATGTCAGTTTTTGGGTACAAGACTAGTATCTTGGCAGTGTAAGAAACAAACCACAGTGTCCTTATCTACCACAGAAGCTGAGTACATAGCTGCTGCAAGCTGCTGCTCTCAGGTTCTATGGATTCAGAATCAGATGTTGGACTATGGGGTAACTTTTCTTCACACACCAATCTTCATTGATAACAACAGTGCTATTAGCATTGTTAATAATCCAGTCAAACACTCAAAAACAAAGCATATAGAGATAAGGTATCACTTTATAAGAGATTGCAATGAAAAGAAATTAATTCAGGTTGCTAAAGTTCATACAAATGACCAGTTTGCTGATCTATTCACAAAAGCTTTTGATGTGGGTAGATTCACCTTTTTGGTAACAAGTGTGGGCATGATCAACCTAGAATAAATTCATGACTTTCTGTTTTTATACCTATATTTCTTCATATATTTGGTGCTACTAACTTTCTTTCTCAGGATCCTCTGTTTTCCTCTGATTACCAAGTGAAGAAAAGTGTAAGTGTGGTTACTACTGCCAGTACAGAAGTTACTACTGTCGGTGTTCTAGTAGTTACTACTGCTTGTGCAGTTACTACTGCTCAGTAGTTAATACTGCTCAGTAGTTAATACTGCTCAGTAGTTAATACTGCTAGTGCATTTAATACTGCTAGTGGAGTTAATACTGCTCGGTAGTTAATACTGCTTGGTAGTTAATACTGCTAGGTAGTTAATACTGCTTGGCAGTTAATACTGCTCGGTAGTTAATACTGCTCGGTAGTTAATACTGCTAGGTAGTTAATACTGCTTGGCAGTTAATACTGCTTGGCAGTTAATACTGCTCGGTAGTTAATACTGCTTGGTAGTTAATACTGCTAGGTAGTTAATACTGCTTGGCAGTTAATACTGCTCGGTAGTTAATACTGCTCGGTAGTTAATACTGCTAGGTAGTTAATACTGCTTGGCAGTTAATACTGCTTGGCAGTTAATACTGCTCGGTAGTTAATACTGCGAGGTAGTTAATACTGCTTCTGATAATCTAGGGCATATAAATACCCCTGTTTGCCCGCCCATGTTCATAACGACTCTTCGCATTTACTTCTTCTCTCTCGTTCTAACCTAGACTCCCCAGAATCTCTGTGCTTTTCTTTCAAGAATCCTTAGGCATCATGGAGTTTGTGGATGAGCACAATGAAATAGCCATGCTTCAGAAGCCGAAACAAGCTGCGGGATTCCACGACATTGTCGATTTTCTAAAATCCTCGCACATCTCCTATGCACTCACGGTGAGCCCAACAATCTATATCGAACATCAGAAACAATTTTGGGAGAATGCCACTGTTAGTGTTGAAGAAGGGCAGAAAACCATTCGAACAAGGGTTTGTGATAAACCCTTGAAAGTCACTGAAGAGGTTATTCGCATCTCCCTTCAGTTGAATGATGCTTCAGGTATAACTTCTATTCCTAATGAAGAACTCTTTTCTACTTTACAAAGAATGGGGTATGAAGGTCCCATTGGTGTTTTTAAATTCTACAAGTCAAAATTTTTCAACCAATGGAGATTTCTTGTTCATACCCTGATGCACTGTATTTCCAAGAAAACTACTGGATGGAGTGAGTTCAGCAGTCCCATTGCATATGCCTTGGTCTGCTTATCCACTGCCAGAAAGTACAATTTCTCAGCAATGATCTTTAATGATCTTGTATCAAACTTGGAATCCAAAAAGACCTTTTTCATGTATCCAAGGTTTGTGCAAGAAGTTCTTAACAAGGAGTTGATGGACTTACCTCAGTTCACTGAGGTATATGTACCCAAATCCCCTAAAGGGAAGGTTTTTTCAAATATGAAAAGACTTCCTAGGGACTCGGAAGGAGTTGACACACCATTGTTCTCTACAATGATGGTTGTGTCCCACCCCTCTGAAGGTATGGCATCAGGATCAAGGCCCTCATTAGATCAACCCACTGATGACCAATCCCAACCTTCCATCTCAAAAGACATCCCACAGTCCATTCTTGAACAGCCCACTCCCACAATCACCAAAAGGTTTCAAAGAAGAAAGGTGCACAAGGCTCCTTCCCTTGTTGTACCTACTCAAAGCCCTACGCCTTTAAGCCCTCAATTGGAGCATTCTCCAATTGAGAATATCAACAGGGAAACCACAGGGGTGTCTCCCAACCTCAAGAAGGTGGTCTCTAAGGAGAAGGATGACCATATGGGTGCTAAGGCTGCCACTACTTCTGCTAGCACAGAGAAGGACAGTGGTAACATAAATAAGACCTTCCCCATGGCAACTCTAAATGAGAAATCATTAGGAGGACCCAGGTGCCAAGAAACCAAGGGGGCAGGTAGTGCTTCTGCTAGGCAGAAGGCTTCTGCTGAAACTTCCAAGGATCCTTTAAAGAAGGTAAATACTTCTAAACAAGGTGAGGATAGATATAACTATGAGGAATTGATGGAAACCTTAGGGAATATCAACTTGGATGTCATGGCACAAAAGAAAGAGATTGAGCAACTTAAGACTGTGGTCACCTACCAACAGTCTCAAATTGAGAAGCTCAAAAAGATGGTCACCAAGTTGCTGAACAAAAAGAAAAAGGCAAGGTTTGTGCTAAGAAGGAGAACCTCAACTGATGATGCTCCCAAAAAGGGGGAGTCAGAGTCAGAAGCAGAACTGAAACTGAAGGGTCCACAAATTGAGGGGGAGACTGCTCACATAGAGACTGAGATGGAAATGGACTATGCACAGTTTAAGGGGGAGTCCAGTGAGACAGAAAAGGGGGAAGAGTGTGTTAAAGAAACCAAAGCAGCAGAAACCACAGCAGCAGAAACCACAGCAGCAGAAACTGTTAATGCTGCTGAGTTTGAACAAGCAGCAGAAACAGTTAATGCTGCTGAAGGCCAAACAGTCAAAGCAGCAGAAACTGAGCAGGAAGCAGTAACTACATCTCAAGCTGAAATAGATGAAGAAATTTACTGGATTGTAAAGAACTGTATTGAAGCAGCATCACTACATGTACTAAGAGAAGCAGTAACAGCCATAGCAGCAGAAATGGTTATTGCTGCTGAAAAACTTAAAGCAGCTGAACCAACTCCTGAGGCTGTCAAAACTCTTAAAAGAACCAAGATGATGTCCAAGAAAAGACCAAGAACCCAGCCCATAACTTCAAAGAAGAAAAATGAAAAGAAGCCAAGGGTGGAGTCATCTGCAGAAGAGGCCCAGGAGGAAACAGTGAAATCTGATGGAAAAGTTGCTGAAGAAGAAGTGGCAACTCCATCAGGGCAATCAGGCAATGTGCAATCACAAACGGATGCCCAATGTGACTTGTACATTACTAGTGTTGACTCTAACCCAATTCCACTTCAGGCTGAACCAATATCATCTAAGGCTCCTGAAATCATCTTTTGGGACACTTTGAAAGATGGTAGAAAGGAGTTCATTAGGATAAAAAGAGCTGATGGAAAATTTGAAGTATTTTCTACTTGGGGAAAAATTTTCAGAACTTGCTCAAGATCAGACTTAGAAGAGATGTTCAAAGTTGGGATGAAGATATATGGAAACATGCTGACTGAGCCAGGGATGTCAATTTCTAAAATGGTACTTGAATTCTTGTGCCAAATGTTCAAACCTGAAGCAGTTCAGCATAGGTTAAACACACAGTTTCAAGTCATTACCAACTGGATGCTCTATGAAAACTGTGGAGTATATGTCATCTCCCTTGACTCTGCAACTCAAGAATACTATCTTGTAGATGAAATATACAATCACAGCATGAAGAGGCTGCAAGGAATGTTACACACTAAGCTGACCTGCAACAAGGATTCAGCAATGGGTAGATTCTTGGTAAAGAGGATTCTCAATCAGAGTCTAGGCCTAAGTCCTAATCTGTGTGTACATGATGACTAAGTTTTGGAAGCATCATCTGAAGAACTTGACTTCTTTTCCTAAAAGTCAAGTTAGGGGGAGATTGTTGGGAACTGAAGATATGCCAAGTATAGTTAGTACTGCTAAGTCTTCATTACTACTGCCAGTTCTTCGTTACTACTGCTGGGCAAGGTTACTGCTGCTAGATGAAGTTAATGCTGCTAGATGAAGTTAGTGCTGCTAGACCAAATTACTACTGCTAGACATGGTTAGTACTGCTGAGCTGAGTTACTACTGCTTGAAGACTGTGAAGATTAATACTGCTGAAGGTTGTTAATGCTGCTGAGCCAAATCATCATTAATACTGCTGAGTTGATAAGTTTGGTATGCGATACTTTTGGAGACAAAGAAGGAATTGATCAAGATATGTTTAACGAAGATTCAGAAGATCAATTTACTTTTTATGGTTATCTTGTAATTACTTTTGTATAAATAGTATTGATAGATAGCTATTAGAAAATACGAAAATACGAAAAAAAAGAAGATAGATAATATACAGAATTCGATATTCAAGAGTGAATTAACCTCAAGATCATAGATCCTATTTCTAGAGAAGTAGAAATCGTCTTGTTGAGTCTGTTCAACAAGATTGAGGTTTTGGTGTAAAACTTGTGAGTTATAACTGTTTGATATATATACAGTTTATTGAATTTCTATTGATTGTTCTTTAATTGATTTAGAGTTCTATTCCGCAAGATTCTCTAAATTCTGTTTCTAAGAAGTTTAATTCTTGTTAAGAATCGATCCTGACAGAGGTTCAATCTCATTATCTTGATTAACTGCATCATCATCAGAAGATAATGCAACGGCATAAGCTTCATCCCATGAGATATCATCATCAAAAATATTCACTGAAGGTCGTCGGGGTGGTGGTTGAACTGGTCTGGAAGAGGATGCATGACCAACAGTCCATAGTCTTCTCCCGACTCTCTTTCTTTTCGTTCTCCTCACCTCTCGTCGTTCAGAAACACCCCCATGTTCCTGAACCCCCTCGACATGTTGACCCTCACCACCTAATGGGTTTGCATCGTGGGGAGGTCCCTCCGGTTCTGGATTGACCATCAATGCATTAGCTAATCTATACTGCCTAACTACCTCAGACTGCTGGTCGGCATAGGCAAGTACAGGTTCCGGTATCACGGCGATGAAATCGAATAAAAGTTAGGAATATTTACCGCGATATGATTCTGAAAGGAAATGAATGAATGAAAACTCGAAAATCTTAAAACACTTTCAGAAATCGAACACATATATTTTAGAGAGTTGAGAGGGTTTTTGAAATGAGACAAAAAGGATTCAAACTCTCTGTATTCATAGAAGGTTGAGAGAAGGACACGAGCAACAACTGATTGGTCCAAGGGTTTGACCGCCACAGTGTCAGGTTGTCGCAATGAACAGATTGTGAGAACCCTCAATCTTATCGCAGTGAACGGGTTGCGATAGTCATGACCCCTTATCGCAACAGGCCGTTGCGATATGTTACTGTTCATATGTTCTTATCGCAATGCAAGGTTGCGATAGTTCTCTTGTCGCAAACTAAGTGTTGCGATAGAATGATGTTTAACTTTTAATCGCAATAGTTGGTTGCGATAACCTACTGTTCAAAGGTTATCTCAGTGCATTGTTGCGATAAATGAAATACTTGGACATTTTTCAGATAACAATTGAAAGATTTTATCACATTGGAAGATGTCCAACTTCCAATTGATTAAGCACTCATGATTTTAAACACGGTTTTCACTCCCCCTTAAATGATGCAAAGATTTTTCTAAATTGTTTTCATCATTTAAGAGTTAGTGTTTAAAAACAAATTAGAACACATACCTTAACTCCTCGGAGGCAATTAATCACAACGGATCAACACTTACATGATAGTGATGCACACTCCCCCTAAATTTGTGCATAGGATGTATTCTATTAACTCCCCCTGAAATCATGAGCATACCTTTCGTGCAGATACAAATATCATAACAAATCAAAGATAAGACATTTAAAAAAAACTGAGAAAAGAAGAACGGATTGAAAAATACTTATAATACAATGAGAATATAACAATTTAAATAACATATATTAAAGATAGAATATGATGAAAATTTTAGTGTATTAATCTAGAAATGACGTCTAGAATAGGATACAAATATTTCCATCTATTATATATTTAATATATGAGATTTAAGCTTTCATATTAAGCATGTTGAGCTTGGATACGAGAAAATTGAAACGTTTTTCATCCAAGGCTTTGGTAAAAAGATCGGCAAGCTGATACTGTAACACCCAGAATTTTATTGAAGTGAAGGTTTAACGTTGGGAAGAGGTGTGTGAAAGAAGCTCAGCAAATCGGGATCATTCGAGACAAAAAGTCGAGCTCGGTACCTGTTGGGCGATAGTGCCCGGCGATAGTGACCATGTCACTATCGCACCTGTCATAATCGCGAGAAGTGTACCGAGAGTCCAGGGGTAGCGGGCGATAGTGCCCCGACGATAGTGACCATGTCACTATCGCGATGTCATAATTGCCTACGGTCTCCAGGGTGTTTTAAACCCCTTTTCTTCTTTCTTTTTCCCATTTCACTCATCTATCTCGACTCTCTCAACTCTCCCTCTAAAAATCGGTTTCTCTCACTAGAAACCCTACAACCCCTCCCCTCTCCTTCCTCATTTTTTCACCAAATCAAACCCTTTTCCTCCATTGATGATCATATTTGGAAGCTTGGAGTTTTATGGAGATTAGGAGGTCGTTTTTGGAAGATTCAAATGGTTAAGGTAATCTCTCCCTACCCTATAGTTGTTATTGTTATTGATTTCATATTCCTTCCATCTTGTGATGTTGTGGACCGATTTTGGTGATGATTGGGTAAGGGAATCTTGTTTTCTTCATCTACAAAACTAGGGTTTGGTATAAAATGGGTATTTTAGTATGTTATGGATGGATGATGATTCCTTATGGTTGGATTGTATTATTGATGGTTGAGAATTTATAAATCTAGGTTTTGGAAGTTTTGGTTTGAGGATGCAAACTTCATCAAAGGAGCATACGTTTGGAGAACTCTAGATTTAGCTTAAATCTAGCAAAGGTGAGTTCAAGTTACTTTGCGAAAACGTTGTACATGCCAAAATGAGTATTTTACAAATATGTGTGTGTTTTACTTGAAAAGGTATATGGTTGAGTTATTTGGTTGATTTAACTCTTTCGAAGTGTTTATCTTTATAAATGTGTAAAACACCCATATTTGGGACTTTTGGATATTTGGATGGTTAGAAACCATAAATTGTCTTTAAAATATTAATTGCTCAAAATGAGGTTTGTTTGGTGGTTTAATCATATATGTGTAAATGATTTTGTAAACCATTTGGGAAATGCACTTTTAAGTGTTTTGTGTCATTTTGAGAATTTAAGGGTATGAGTCCTTTGGGAAAACCCTTTTTGTTTAACCCGTAAAGAGTTTTGGGGTTAATGAGGAATTTGTAGTATAGCTTGCCTAAACAATGTTTAAACGCGTTTTTGACCGACATTATGGGTCTAGCAAGCTTGGAGCACTTTGCTCGGTTTGACTTTGAGTTAGTCTTGGGATATTTGTCCGGTTTAAATGGCTCGATGTGGAGTCTTATTTACGGGTCGCTTTTATTGCACTGTGTTGCATATTATTGCACGTTGTTGATATTTTGCATGCTCAGGGTGGAGTCTATGATGTGTTATATGCTTAATTGCATTTTTATTTGCATGATTTGACGTCAATAAATGATCATTAGATCTTTGAGCAGAGGGCTTGGTTTTGGGCTCAATTGAGTCTTGGGGGCATTCGCCCGGTTTTAATAAGCTCGACGTGGGCTTGGGGTTTGCATTGCATGAGTTGCATCATATTTGAGGTTTACATGATTTGAATGCATTGGTTATTCTTTTGAGGTCATGTATAAGTTTTTAAGTTAAGTAAGCTTGTTTTGGATGGTGGGTTGCCAAGGTAAAGACCTAGTATGGTTGAACTTGGTGGTTTAAATGGACTAAAGACCTAGTATGGTTGATGTCTAAGAGGGATTAAAGACCTAGTATGGTTGATGCCAAAGACGGACTAAAGACCTAGTATGGTTGATGTCTAAGATGGGCTAAAGATCTAGTATGATTGATGCCGATGATTCACTAAAGACCTAGTATGGTTGATGTCATCCGTTTTCCACATCCAAGAAGCTTACTTGTATTTATGTAATTGTGGTTTAATTTATGTGGTTGCCACATTCGATGAGATCGGGTCTCCCCCGTCACCGAAGGGTGTTGATTTCGGGTATTTTATCTATTCACATTGTTGAGGTTATATTACCTGTATATGGATTGTTTTTCCAGAATTGATGGACGGATTTATGTTACATTCTTATTGAATGTTTTAACTGGTATTAGGATTTTAATACATTTTACGTTTGTGTGAGTTTAGCTTCGTATCATGTTTTAATAAAGGTTATATTTGAATGGATGGTTTCCATGTTTTATGGGTTGAGTATGATTTGTCAACCGTATTTGAAAGATTGGCCTAAACTAGAATTATTCACGTAATTGGGTGAATTAGGATTTGTAACTCATATTGGAAAATGCTTTACACTTTTCGGGAATGGTTTTCCATGGATTTTGAGTGTGTTGGAAAATGAGTCGTTTATGCCGTTTGAGAAATCTTTTTGGAAATGATCGTCTTTGTCGCAAGCTTTCATTTAAAGATTTATTTAAATCATGACTATAACTACTAACTTCCGATTTATGATTTTATATAGTCATGATAAAATGATTGAACTCACTAGGCGTAAGCCTAACCCTTTTTATTTGTCGGCATGTGCAACAGGCTCAGGTTGGGGTAGCTCTAGCTACATTGTGAAGTGGCGAGTGCTAGTAATGTGCACGAGGGGTGAATAGCTTAAGTTATGTTTTCCGCATTTACCCTTGGGAAGTAGCACTTGTATTTGGATTAGGTGATGTTCGAAGTGGGTTTAGTCTTGGTAATGAGACTTGTGTAGTATGTATTACTTGGAGATAACAATTGTTTGTAATTGGAGGTATTTTACCTATTGTTTCGGATGTAATATCGAAAATTTTAAATTAGTTGCTCTTTCCAAATTTGAGGGTGTTACAAGTTGGTATCAGAGCATAAGTTTGAGAGAATTAGGTGTTGATTTTGGATACCTAGACTCAAACTAGTGTTTGTTTAAGTAAATGAGAGTGAAATTCACCTTTAGGCACTTTAAGATAAGATGTTTTGAAGTTGATGGAGCTTTTAGAAACGAGAATCACGTCGAGAGCAACAAGGATAATCATATGCAGTGCGTTCATAGTGGCACCTGGCCAGTGTCATGGTGAACCTACTAGTACATGTGCATGCTCGAATTGCTTTCATGTGGTGATCGTTGGGGTAGTGTAGGAGGTTCTGAACTAGTAGTTGTTGGAATGGATGGACGATTCTAGTATTAGTCACTTGGAGTGACGATAAGCATGATGTTTGCTTTATGTAGGCCGTTTCGGGTCAAGATTGATGGTCGGACTAGAACCATAGGCTTTTGAGCCGATTTTGATTGGAGGAAAAACCATAAAGTTAATTGATGCATTTCCCAACTTGCCTTAAGAGGTTTGAATATCCGGATGAAAATAGTAGACCGGAGGATTTTGGAGGAGTATGAGTGGAGACGTTGAAAGCCGACTAAATCATGCACGAAAATTATTTTGGAAATAAATTGAATCAACTGTTTCTTGTGTTTCCAATCCTTATGTGGATTGTGTTATAAATTTTGAGAAATGTTTGGCACGCACACAAGATTTCAAATTATGGTTTTAAAAGTGCATGAAACCGTTTTATCGCGGGAGTTGCGAACTCCGCCGGGATTTGTTTTTCCTTATTTCATTGTTGCTCAACATTTGTTTTGGATGTAATGATAATCATATATAAATGATGTTTGAGATGTTGGGCAATAACTTGTGACTCTAACATTGGATCTCCTCCACATATGTTAGAGTTTGGACGGAAAGTTATTTTTCCATTATGTCTATGTGAGATTATTTTGGGGATTTTGTTTAATGGGAGTTGTTAAACAATGTCGTTTATGTGGTATTACCCTAGAAGGGGATTTTTGGGATTTTGGCGTCTCATTTATGATTTTTTTGCTTTTAGCAATTTGGCTTTGGAAGCATGGTGTTTAGCGCCGTTTTATTGACTTGGAGTCATTGAGTCCATGGAGGTTCATGGAGTTTGGTTTTACGACATGTTGAGTCGTGTGAGTACAATTTTACAATATGCATACTCTAATTGCTTACGTGAAAAGTTTACGAGTTTTGGTTGGGCATTTGGTCCCACTCGAGTTTGGTTGAGAAAAGTTAATTTTATGCCATAAGGTGACTAAGAAAAGATGAGTTTGGAACTCTAGTGTCGCGTATCCTTTCTTTCAAAAAGTTTGTGTTACTAAGTATTTCATTGCAAATAGTTCGGTGTATGGATTTGATTTATACGTGGCTTAAGTGATGCATGAAAGAACATTTTTGGTGGCATTTTATAATAAATTGCTCGGTGCGCTTTTGGTCAGTTAAATGTTTATTACCGTTTTTTTATGTGAAACGTATTATATCGAATTAGGGATATGCATAGCTTGGTGGTTGTTTCTCGTCACTTTGTTGAACGAATTGTGATGTGAAAATGTTTTATAGACTCTTGTTTAAATGATGACCATTCGGTCAAAGGGTGTTTTGGTGTTGTAGAAATCATGCACAGTTCGCAATGCTTTGCATTTTGAAAATGAAAATGTGTTAGTCGTTGACATTTGGTTAACTTTGATTTGCCGATTATTTTGGAAGAATTGAAAACCTCTTTTGTTTTTGGAGAAATGTGTGTTGGGAGTATTTGGACAAATACATTTTTAGCAATTACGTTTTGACGTTTTGTGTCCCAAGTACGAAACCTTGAGAAAATGTTTCGTGAGGAAGATTTTAGAAAATTTTTGTATAAAATTATAGTACGCGGGATTTCTTATGTTTTGGACATTGATACGCACCGTTAGTGCAATTTGGGATTTGAAAATAAGTTTGAACCCTTTTAGTGTCAACAAATTATTAACACTTAATTTCTTGTATGTTTTGGAAAACGCACTGTTGTGTGCAAGTTTGCCGAAAACGTTTTATCCAAATGACATTACAGGACCGGATACGGAAATTTTGAGAAATTGATTTAAAGAGTTTCATTTGTCGAAATTTGGTCACGGACCATTTGATGCACGTTATTTAGTTACAAGAAAATTTCTATTAGAAGTGTTACAAGCTTGCATGCCTACCCCAATGTGAAGTTGTATGATGTTTTAGTCGATATTTTCAAGTGATAGAGATGTATGGGTTTTTGTATTAACTAGGGGATTTGCACAAGTCATTTTATGTTTTGACTAAGAATGTTGGTGAACCGCTCCATCGTTTTGTGTAATAAACTGACGCGCGCAAAATTTTGTTGGTAAACCTTGCCTCATGTCGTTTTATGGTTGACGAGGAAATGTTGGAGTCAATGTTGTTTAGACCTCTTTTGAAATACGTGCACACCTGGTGTCGCACCCCGTTTAAGGTCGAACCGTCACTTTACATGCATGTCATGAGTCAATTCATACTAGAACTGTGGTGTTTCATCTAAAAGAAATTGTTTACTACGCTTTTGCGTTTTGTGGGTAAACTGAATTGCAATGAAATAATTTTCAGCATGATTTTCATATGTGGGACGGGCGTGTCCATGTTTGCGTAACTACCGAACTGATAATCGTAGTAGTTTTGTGTGTACGGTATATTTGATATGAAAATCTTAGTGTTGAAAATGTTTTGAGAATGGTTTTGATTAATTGGCATATTTATTGAATAATGCACTTGAAAACTTTGAACTCGTTAGGGCCTTGGAAAGAGTAAGTAACCCAGTTAAGGGCAAGTGCGTGTAGCACTTCGACGGTGAAAGGTTGAGTATTCCACACGTGTTGGTATTATGGGCCGGATGATATCGGTAGCAAGGTAAATGTGTTTGTGGTAATTGGAGGGTAGACATGCGGTAAAACATTTCGAGGTTGGTATAACCGCTTTGTTGACAACCTTAGTTTTGTGGAAACAATCGGTAAACGAAACTCGTGTGTAGAGTCCTGATAGAGTTCAGAGTTTGGTGGTAAAATTAGGTGTCAACCTTTGTGGTATTGAGATCAGAAACCGTTAGTGTAAACGGGGGTTTGTAGCCGATTTTAAAAGGATATTGGTAATGGTGGTGATAACCTTAAGATGCTCAATTGTGACGAGCGGTTTTGGTGGAATAACCTTCGTGCGTGGTTGATGAACTTGTCGATTGATGATTCATGTGTAATGACTTTTGGATTCTATTAGAACTCGTTGGATTAATCGACGGTTAATGGTAGGATGATCGGAATTGATGATTTTGTTGGGTTCATTGGTGAACAAACCTTGGAGTGATTTAGAATCCAAAACTGAAACGAGAAGTATGGAACATTCTAAGGTTGGGAGACAACCGAAGTCGTCTAACTAGGAATTTTTCCAGTGATTAGAGTGTCTTCCGGACGTAAGTGCGGTGTACTTGGAAGGGGGTTTTGCTGAAAACAAAATTGGTTCGAGGAACCGTCTTTATGGTTGTGTGGGAAATTTAGATTCCAGTTAGGAACTGATAAATTATAGTCGGCGTTGAGTCGATTAGCCTTGGGTTGCAAAGGATGTAGATTTCGAGGACGAAATCATTCTAAGGATGGGAGGATTGTAACACCCGGAATTTTATTAAAGTGAAGGTTTAACGTTGGGAAGAGGTGTGTGAAAGAAGCTCAGCAAATCGGGATCATTCGAGACAAAAAGTCGAGCTCGGTACCTGTTGGGCGATAGTGCCCGGCGATAGTGACCATGTCACAATCGCACCTGTCATAATCGCGAGAAGTGTACCGAGAGTCCAGGGGTAGCGGACGATAGTGCCCCGGCGATAGTGACCATGTCACTATCGCGATGTCACAATCGCCGACGGTCTCCAGGGTGTTTTAAACCCCTTTTCTTCTTTCTTCTTCCCATTTCACTCATCTATCTCGACTCTCTCAACTCTCTCTCTAAAAATCGATTTCTCTCACTAGAAACCCTACAACCCCTCCCCTCTCCTTCCTCATTTCTTCACCAAATCAAACCCTTTTCCTCCATTGATGATCATATTTGGAAGCTTGGAGTTTTGTGGAGATTAGGAGGTCGTTTTTGGAAGATTCAAATGGTTAAGGTAATCTCTCCCTACCCTATAGTTGTTATTGTTATTGATTTCATATTCCTTCCATCTTGTGATGTTGTGGACCGATTTTGGTGATGATTGGGTAAGGGAATCTTGTTTTCTTCATCTACAAAACTAGGGTTTGGTATAAAATGGGTATTTTAGTATGTTATGGATGGATGATGATTCCTTATGGTTGGATTGTATTATTGATGGTTGAGAATTCATAAAACTAGGTTTTGGAAGTTTTGGTTTGAGGATGCAAACTTCATCAAAGGAGCATACGTTTGGAGAACTCTAGATTTAGCTTAAATCTAGCAAAGGTGAGTTCAAGTTACTTTGCGAAAACGTTGTACATGCCAAAATGAGTATTTTACAAATATGTGTGTGTTTTACTTGAAAAGGTATATGGTTGAGTTATTTGGTTGATTTAACTCTTTCGAAGTGTTTATCTTCATAAATGTGTAAAACACTCATATTTGGGACTTTTGGATATTTGGATGGTTAGAAACGGTTAGAAACCATAAATTGTCTTTAAAATATTAATTGCTCAAAATGAGGTTTGTTTGTTGGTTTAATCATATATGTGTAAATGATTTTGTAAACAATTTGGGAAATGCACTTTTAAGTGTTTTGTGTCATTTTGAGAATTTAAGGGTATGAGTCCTTTGGGAAAACCCTTTTTGTTTAACCCGTAAAGAGTTTTGGGGTTAATGAGGAATTTGTAGTATAGCTTGCCTAAACAATGTTTAAACGCGTTTTTGACCGACATTATGGGTCTAGCAAGCTTGGAGCACTTTGCTCGGTTTGACTTTGAGTTAGTCTTGGGACATTTGTCCGGTTTAAATGGCTCGATGTGGAGTCTTATTTACGGGTCGCTTTTATTGCACCGTGTTGCATATTATTGCACGTTGTTGATATTTTACATGCTCAGGGTGGAGTCTATGATGTGTTATATGCTTAATTGCATTTTTATTTGCATGATTTGACGTCAATAAATGATCATTAGATCTTTGAGCAGAGGGCTCGATTTTGGGCTCAATTGAGTCTTGGGGGCATTCGCCCGATTTTAATAAGCTCGACGTGGGCTTGGGGTTTGCATTGCATGAGTTGCATCATATTTGAGGTTTACATGATTTGAATGCATTGGTTATTCTTTTGAGGTCATGTATAAGTTTTTAAGTTAAGTAAGCTTGTTTTGGATGGTGGGTTGCCAAGGTAAAGACCTAGTATGGTTGAACTTGGTGGTTTAAATGTACTAAAGACCTAGTATGGTTGATGTCTAAGAGGGGCTAAAGACCTAGTATGGTTGATGCCAAAGACGAACTAAAGACCTAGTATGGTTGATGTCTAAGATGGGCTAAAGATCTAGTATGATTGATGCCGAGGATTGACTAAAGACCTAGTATGGTTGATGTCATCCGTTTTCCACATCCAAGAAGCTTACTTGTATTTATGTAATTGTGGTTTAATTTATGTGGTTGCCACATTCGATGAGATCGGGTCTCCCCGTCACCGAAGGGTGTTGATTTCGGGTATTTTATCTATTCACATTGTTGAGGTTATATTACCTGTATATGGATTGTTTTTCCAGGATTGATGGACGGATTTATGTTACAATCTTATTGAATGTTTTAACTGGTATTGGGATTTTAATACATTTTACGTTTGCGTGAGTTTAGCTTCGTATCATGTTTTAATAAAGGTTATATTTGAATGGATGGTTTCCATGTTTTATGGGTTGAGTATGATTTGTCAACCGTATTTGAAAGATTGGCCTAAACTAGAATTATTCACCTAATTGGGTGAATTAGGATTTGTAACTCATATTGGAAAATGATTTACACTTTTCGGGAATGGTTTTCCATGGATTTTGAGTGTGTTGGAAAATGAGTCGTTTATGCCGTTTGAGAAATCTTTTTGGAAATGATCGTCTTTGTCGCAAGCTTTCATTTAAAGATTTATTTAAATCATGACTATAACTACTAACTTCCGATTTATGATTTTATATAGTCATGATAAAATGATTGAACTCACTAGGCGTAAGCCTAACCCTTTTTATTTGTCGGCATGTGCAACAGGCTCAGGTTGGGGTAGCTCTAGCTACATTGTGAAGTGGCGAGTGCTAGTAATGTGCACGAGAGGTGAATAACTTAAGTTATGTTTTCCGCATTTACCCTTGGGAAGTAGCACTTGTATTTGGATTAGGTGATGTCCGAAGTGGGTTTAGTCTTGGTAATGAGACTTGTGTAGTATGTATTACTTGGAGATAACAATTGTTTGTAATTGGAGGTATTTTACCTATTGTTTCGGATGTAATATCGAAAATTTTAAATTAGTTGCTCTTTCCAAATTTGAGGGTGTTACAGATACTCAGTTGTAACAAAATATAACTCAACAGTTCCTTTCTCAACATGATCTTTTATGAAATGATACCTGAGGTCGATGTGTTTAGTTTCAGTATCTCCTTTTCCACAAAGTTGCTCAGCATCTCCTTTCTACCAGTCATGTGTTTTGAGCAATCGGAATTCAAATACCACACATGACTGGGCTGCAAAATGGAATTTAAACAACTTTTGGTACCCACTGCCAATTGGGTCCTTTCTGATTAGTATGTTTGGAATTGGAATTTTGTTTTCTATAATTGGTTTTAAAATAATCATTTAAGTAAAACCAACGGTTATAGTCAGATTTGCAGATAAAATCATCCACACCACAAGAAGCACAACAAATTTGATCTCGTGCCAAATTAATCAGTTGTCGCATTGAATAAACCTTGTAAGGAACTACAAGTTTTCGTCTATTGCCAACCTCATAATTAATAACATTCGAAACAAAATTGTCTTTCTTGGAATTTAAAACATTTAAAGTAGAGTGGGATGATTTGATCTGGGTCACATCCTGTGTGGACTCCTTTATTCTCCACTCAAGACGCGTGTTGTTTCTCAAATTACGATCTGAAAAACCAGACAAATAGGAGTTGTAAGCCTTTGAATATTGAGTCTGAAAAGAATTAACACGCTTCTTTCTTTTTGTTTTTCTTTTCCTTTTCTGTAATGATGGTTTTGATTTAGATTTAGAATGATCATCATTAACAGAAACTTTCTCAGCCGATTTTGAAGATTCTCCTTCCAAGATAATCTTTTCATTTATTAGAAAGTCAGAATGATCTGGAAGTTTGGCACAGAAATCAAATTGAACAGGTGCTTTACACACAGCTTTACCTTTGTCCTTACCAACATTCTCGCTTTCAAAATCAGTATCAGTGTCATATGATGGGCTATCATTATCATCAGACTTGGGAAAAAGAAAGTCATTATATTCTTTCTGAAAGATTTTATCTTCTTCCGTAGGAAAATATATAGGAGGATCATTATCAAACTGATCTTCCAAATCCCAAGGTTCAAAATCATCTTGGTCATTGGTTGTCCAGTCTCTCAAAATAGCATTTCCTATAAAAGCTTTGCATGAGGAAACATCTGAATCTGAAGATTGTTTTTCTTTTAAAGCTTTTTCTTCAGATATTTCCTCAAGTTTGATTTTCATTCCTTTTAAACTTTCTGAAAATACAGTGAGCAAAACTTCCTTTTCAATCTCAAAAGCAAGCTTCTCGTCATTTCTGACTTCTTGAATATTGCTTTGGATCTTGCTTTCGAGGTCCATGAGTTTTTGTTCAAGAACCATTGGTGGGAAGTATCTTTTACCTTCAAAAGTTGGTTTGTCAATATTAATCTTTTGAGTATTTCCTTTTTCCTCCGGTTCTTTAACAACATGACTCTCAAAGTAGTTGTTTGGTAAGGTTTTCTTATTATTCAATGCCTTTGCATTGTCTGGACCATACCAAAAAGGAAGTTGCATTTTAACTGTGGTTTTCCTTTTTATTTCTTCTTCAGCCTCATAGTCTTCACCATCCATCTTAAGACACTTGATTTGAAAGTTTGAATGTACGGCAAGTTCAATCCATTCAAATTTATACAAAGTGGGAGATTTTGATAAAGCATTGCTCAGGTATTGTGGATTGTCATACCCGATTCCCCACTTTGAGTTGAAATATCTGAACTTATTTGGTTTATGCATGTGAATTATTTGTTCAGTTTGACCTGCTTTGCACAATTTATTTTCCAGATCCTTGACATTTTCACATAACTCATCATTTCTGTCTTTGTAAGCATGCAAAAGACTCTCAAACTCACTATTCTTGACTTTCGAACTTAGTAATTTATCCGATAGTTCAGTTATTCTGTCTTGAAAATAAGCATGACCAATCTCGAACTCAGTCTTTTTCTTTTCAAAATCTTTAATTTGACTGTCTTGTTCAATTAGTCTTGCCTTTTGAGTGGAAATTATCTCATCTGCTCTATCCTGGTCTCTTTTTAGATTTTCTAATCTTTTTGTTAAATAAGCTTGTTGAGTAAAGAATTGATTGTAAAGATTGGAATGTACCTCATTAGAAGTAGACTCTAAACCTTCACCATCAGTTTTCTTGGTCATGAAGCACATCTTAGTCTGAGCATCTTTCTCACCTTCAGCTTCATCATCAGTCAGATCCAGCCAGTATTCTTCTTCGACCATCAGTGCTATCCCCGATTCTTTCTTCTCGGCAAGCAGCAACTTGTTCTTGTAGTACGTAGAATCCCTGACTTTCGGCTTCCAACACTCTTTTGAGAAGTGACCAGTCTTTCCGCAGTTGTAGCATTTTGGAGCTTCCTTCTTCTTCTCAAATACCTTTTTCTCTTCCGGTTTCTTATACTCCTCTCTCTTGTACTCAGCTTTCTTGTCATCAAATCTCCTGCTAGACTCAACATTTGCCTTATGTTCAAAATTCTTAGAACCAGAAGAATATCTTTGATTATTTGACCCGGGACTTTTCCCAAACTTTCTCTGAAAGGAGCTAGAAAGAAGTGCCAAAGCTCGTTTCATGCTTTCAATATCATCTATCTCACCTTCTCCATCCCGTTCTTCATCAGAATTCCTTGAATATTTCCTGCTCGGTTTAACAGATAATAAGGCAAGCGGATCCAGTTCTTCTTCCTTTACTTCTCTTTTCTCTTCCTTCTTTTCCTTCTTCTTTTTCTTGGATCTCTTAGCTTCAGCATCTTCTTCATCTTGTTTCAAAGTCTCGTACATCTCTTGAAGAGGCAGAACATCCAACTTGGTATTTTGTTTCATCCGATGAGCATACTTCTTCCACTCATGTTGAAGAACATTCAGAAACTTCACATTATGCTCAATTATTGACTTGTTGATGTTGTATCTGTTCAACTCATTCAAGATAGTAGTGAAGCGGTCATATGTGGAATCAAGAGCTTCACCATCTTTTTGTTTAAAACTCTCATAAAGATTAATCACATTGGAAATTCTCATCTGGTTTTCAATCTCAGAACCTTGATAAAGTTTTATCAACTCATCGAACATGGCTTTCCCGGAATGGTTTTTGCTATCTACCTTTCGGTAAATATCATTTGTCAACGATTGAATTACGAGGGACTTTGCCATTTTATCTCCATAATACTTTTTCTTCTGATCAGCATCATAATGAATTGGTAAGACTTCAACCCAATCAGGAATTGGATCACCATCGGTAAGAATTCCTCTTCTTGTTTGTTTTCCCATCGGCCCATTAATCAGAGAATTAGAAATAAATTCTCCGTTCTCTTGTCTTTCCACATAGTCCATAAAGTGATCTTTCCATATTTTAAATTCTTTGGGAAAAAGAACCGGTGGTTTGTCCTTCGACCCAATGGTTAAAATATCTCTTGCAGTCATAATTGATTACTCGTAAATGATCGTTTGTATTCTTTAGATTCGATTAGTTAACAATAACCTTCAAACTGTCTTGTCTCAACTCACAGATGTCACAACCCACTAATGTCTCAATCCACTAATGTCGCAAGAAATGATGTCGCAAAAGAATGATGTCGCAACAAAAAAATGATGTCGCAACAAAAATTATGTCGCAACAACTGATATCGCAAGAAACTTGATATCGCAGAACCTGATGTCGCAACAAAAACTTGTCGTATCGCAACAAGAGACTGCGATATGTTACTGTTCAAACCTTGAAGCTTGCGATATGGAACCAAGTCGCAAGTGACCCTTGCGATATGAAACTGTTCTGTAACACCTTAGGCATATCCCACATCCTTTAGAGGGCAGGAGAGATGCTGGGTATATTAGTAAACCTTGGCCTTACCAGACACAACGCGTTTTGGGGCCACAAGCATGCGGGTTCCTTGGGAACTCTGTGGTTAAGCGTGCTTGGGTGGGAGTAGTACCAGGATGGGTGACCTCCTGGGAAGTCCTTGCGAAGTCCTTGCCAGGTCGCCAAGAACAAAGCCGTGAGCCAGTGGGGCAAAGCGGACAATATTGTGTCGTGGTAAGCGGGGTGTTACAAATGGTATCAGAGCCACTCCTGTGCCGTTCGGGATGGTGGGGCAAACCTCATCGAGGACGATGAGTCCCTAAGGGGGGGGGGGGTGTGTGTAACACCTTAGGCATATCCCACATCCTTTAGAGGGCAGGAGAGATGCTGGGTATATTAGTAAACCTTGGCCTTACCAGACACAACGCGTTTTGGGGCCACAAGCATGCGGGTTCCTTGGGAACTCTGTGGTTAAGCGTGCTTGGGTGGGAGTAGTACCAGGATGGGTGACCTCCTGGGAAGTCCTTGCGAAGTCCTTGCCAGGTCGCTAAGAACAAAGCCGTGAGCCAGTGGGGCAAAGCGGACAATATTGTGTCGTGGTAAGGGGGGGTGTTACATGTTCACTGTGACAAATTGCGATATCAACGGCGTGTCGCAATAGTGTATTGCGATATGATACTGTTCAAAACTAGTGCACTGCAATATGTATGAATTTTGACGGTTGCGATATTGATGAATATCAAGATTGCGATATGAATGAAGATGCAAAGGATCGTGAGACGATTTGTCAAAAACGATCCAATTGATCTGAAAATTGGTACGTAGGGTCGCAACACAATTCTGGACAGATTTAAAACTTCAAGTTTTGTCCAAAAACCACTAGAACAGTGATTTTTAATCCAAAACAGTAGGTTTTTCAATAAAAGCCCGAAAATCTGTTTTTGCACAATTTGAGACTGATTCTGATGTAATTGTGGAATCAAAACATGCAGAAATGAATATCAAACACTCCTAGGTTGATCCTAATCCATTTGAAGAACTCAAATGATCAAAATCAATAAGAAATAGATGAAAAACTTGAAGAACACTCAAAATGCAAAAACTCTCAAAAACTAATCTGATCTAGATGAAATACATTGCTCTGATACCAATTGTGATCCCAGAACAAGTAATCAAATCATATATGAATCAAATGGGGTCATCTCTATCACTACAAGATAAATGACCTTCAGGGAAGGTTTTCTTTTGTACTTAAAAGCCTTAAAAGCTTCTCTAAAGCCTTTAGAGAAGCTTTTCATTTCCGTCAACAAGCTTCTCTATGTAAATGTAGGTAAAAGTTTTAGATACACTTTTTAAATCTTCTCTAAAGATGTTGTTTTTAGAGACGCTTTTGTAGGGATTTAGATACACTTTCAAAGCTTCTCTAAAGGTTAGTCAATTTTTCTCAAAAAGCTTCTCTAAAAGTCAACTTTAGTGACGCTTTTCAAGCTTTTGTGACAGTTTGGAAGAGTAACTAAAAACACACTTTCAGATAAAGAAATGGAAAAGCTTCTCTAAAGATGTTGCCTTTAGTAACACTTTTTAAAAACCTTCTCTAAAGGTATCCTTTAGTTACACTTCCACAACCTTCTCTAAACATGATATTTAGATACATAAACTCCAAATCTTCTCTAAAAGTCATCTTTAATTGCACTTTTAAAAATCCAATTTCTTCTCTAAAAGTCATCTTTAGTTACTCTTTTAAAAATTCAATTCCTTCTCTAAAGAGTGTATTTTATATTTATTTTCATCTATATTTCAGTAGCATATTCATATATAATTTTATATAATAGAACAAATAAATAATATTAAATTAATCAAGAACAAATTCTTGTAATCCCAAAATGATATTTTTTATTAGAAGAAACCTATCGTTTAATCAAGTTAATGTTACATTTTCTTAATCTCTACCATATTCTCCAGGATGGACTTGACAAGCAAACTTCAAAGGCTTAAGAACCATCGGGCTTCTCGTGTCCGAGCATGCGCACAACCTCAGCCACACCTTCTGCTATTTCCTTTTGGATCACACCATCCAACATATCGAAGGTCCTCCTCTTCAAAGATGCGGACCGCCCACCTACTGCCGGCTCTGGATCCACTACATCTCCAGCTCGTCCACCATCGACCTTTTTGCACCCTCACCATGATATCAGCACCCTGGTTTCATTTCAAACACCAATCATTTGATTATACAAGAAATAGCTTATGGTCGCTTGAAGTTAAAAACTCAACAAAGGACATAAAAATATGGCTCAAAGATGAACCAAAAGGCTCACTTAGGAGCCGTGAGTGCTAACCGGGTAAAAGTGTGATCTGGGTAAGTGCTAACTGAAAACAGTTGTTTACCGAGTGTCCTATAGCAAGTGTTTACCACTAAAAAGATTACCATCACAGCCCTCTGAAAAACCTTAATCGCAAAATAAGGTAGGCCTGGAAAGTAGGTACATGGTTGATTCGTTTGATGAGGTTCCGTTCCATTTACGTTTCCATTTTATTAACCGATGATAGGCTATTGTGCATCTGATTGGCCTATCATAGGATGCAGAAATAAATTGGGTATGTTAGAAGTACGCAGTTTACAAATTAAAGATTGGTCTATGTTGTAGAGTCGTCGCCAAATAATGAAGGTACCTTACAAATATGAAGACTATGACGACAAAGTGATGCACCTTGGTGTTGCTATGCTACCTTGGCTTTGCTATCTTTGCTGCAAAGAAACCAAAAAAGTCGTTTTGAATCAATGAACTGCAAGACAATGTGTGATCATTTCAGATATATAGAGTTAAATGAAGAAAGTATTTGAAGTAATGTGTTATGGAAGCTAAACATGTATATATCTTATATTAGATCCAGAGATCGACTCAAAGGTGCAGTTTCTTAGAAAGTTTAGCATTCAAAGATTCGAGTAAAGTATATTTTTTTATTAATTGTTATTTCTCTAATACGAGTGTGATTGTATTTTTTTGGAAGGGCCTACTTTTAAATTTGTATAAGCTTATATAATCTTATACAAGCCATGAAGCCGAGCCAATGATTAGATTTGTACAAGATTGTAAAACATAGGTAAAAAAACAAATTTTCACCACCTACACCAATGATAATACAAACCTACAAACAGTCGTTATAAACTCCTTCAATGTCGTTACCCTGTCCATACTTTTGCTCGACAACCAAACGCAATACACAACGTCGTAAGTATAGCACTCTTCCTACATATAAAACAAAACAAAAACCTCTTTTAATCGTTACATACTTTTGAAAGCAGACATATATGACATATATAAATCTTTACAACTTTGCTAGGTTTAAAAGCAATTTCATAGTAGGAGTTATGTTTGTATAAGCTTGACAGCAAGGTACCTTCAACACGTTTCCTGTGCCGTCATAGGCGCAAGATGGTAGGGTCATATCGCAATAGATTCTGATCTTTGTTGACGGTATCAATTTGGGTTTTCAAATATTTTCTTTGTTGAAGGGTGTTCTAGATACTTAACAAATTAATCGAACAATTTCCTTAACTACTTAAGAAGTCAAGCCTTGCAATTTTCATGTAACAGGAGCAAAAATGTAAGGTTAAGTAATGATTGTGGAAAATGTGAACCATACCAAGAAAAGTGATCTTCACAACAAATGGAGCTAGCAACGATTGAAAGCCCACCTGCTTTCCGAAATTCCAGATTTTAAAACACAAGCTATGAGTAGACAAAACTTTTCTCGAAATCACATTAAAATGAAAAGGAAGTTGCATATTCCGATTAAAATAACAACATACCAGGTTGCATTTGCACATGTCATAAAACTTGTGAAAGGCTTTATCAAAGCAGGAGTGACAAGCAATAAGATCCTTGATATCAGTCACCTTGAAACTTGATTTACAACACTTGCCAATTACAAGTTAATCATCAAAGTGCAGAAATATGTAGAACAAGAAAACCAAACTAAAACAATATCTCATATTTTCAACAATTTATAAGAATACTCAACCAAGTGTCATGTACTGTAAATAGTACTTTCTGTTGGAAGGGTGTGTCTGGATATGCTCAACCAAGTGTCTTGCACTGTAAATCAACGATTTTGTTCAATCTCTAGTCTAGTTGAAAAACATTATCACGGACTTGCTTATTTAAGTTGTGCTATAAATTCATACTCCCTCTATTTAAGTTGTGTTATTACTTGGTTGATTTCAGGATTTCGATATCTAGAAGAGACCGACCTTTTTCTTCGTTATATCTTGCTTCCATTTTGGCAACTGATAGAACTCCTCTCTGCTCATCCCAAGCACAGACTCGAATTCTTCAACAGAAAGATAAACCTGCAAGATCAAAAACAGTAAAAGTGTTATGCAGAATGAATGCCACAACTTCAAACATTCAGATTTGAAGTGTTCTGCAGATTGAATGCTAGAACTTCAAACATTCAGATTTGGGAAAAGCCTAGTGTATGCAGAATGAATGCTACAGCTTTCAAACATTCAGATTTGAGAAAAGCCAGGTGTTATGCAGAATGAATACTAGAACTTCAAACACTCAAATTTGAGAAAAGGCAAGTGTTATGCAGAATGAATGCTAGAGCTTCAAGCATTCAGATTTGAGAAAAGCTAACCTCTCTCTTCTTAAGATCGATTCCAGGAACTGGGTTCTCTGACTTAACCCTCACTTGTTAAGAACAAAAACCAATTGGAAAAAGTAAAAAGGGCAGCCATGGAAAGGAGGTTCATGTTTAATAATCATTGCATATTTGCATAAACTATTGGCATCACATAATCGATGGTTTTAATTTAGATATATGTTTAAAACTATTTACCTAATTATAAAAATAAAAAGATATTTTATTAAAACTTTTTAAGGTATTTGGTTTTCTAAATAATCAATTTATAATTTGGTTTTCTAATTTAAGTATTCGTAACTCAATAATAGATGATGGAATCATCACATATTTGAACTTTCTGAACTCTGTATGTAACTCAATTACTGCATTAAATTACCTGACAAGATGTCGTGAGTAGTATATCCGCACCATCTTCAAGATAATCAAGGTGTACCTGCAACCAGGAAACAAATGAATGCACTATGCAAACGAATAAAAACCAATAAATCAAACCAGCAGATGAGATTATTACTGCTCTATAATGTTAAGTACAACTTTCTTAGAAAATTAGACTACAATTTCTTTTAGAAAAAGTTGAACAAAAAAAGGCATCACAATAAACACTCATTAGAATATAGGTATTTCAATAAACATGAGCAACAATACATTCTTGCTGACCTAAGCTTCCAAAATTTTAACATTCTAAAAAACCCTATAAATTTGGCATGAACTGGTTGAGCATGCTATCTGATATGCTATAAACCTAAACAATAAATTTGGCACAATTGAATGCTACACTACACTACACACACCTCAAATGCAGTTTCAAATTGTTCACAAGGAACTGCTTCACAGTTCGGGTAAGCCTTCTTTGCAGCTGATTCACTATAAGCCCCTGCAACTCCCTGCCAAAATCCCAAACAAAATCAATTTCTTTTCCACATACTGTTTCTGCTTCTTTAGTGAAGTGTAATTAGGTTATAACTTATAAGATCACCACATCTAATCAAATAAGAGCTTTATTTAGCATTAATACCACATCAATTTTGATTTTGTGGGTTTGCTATAATCCCTTTTATATAGCTTGTAAAGATTCTGATACGCATTAGTGAAATCTATCTCATTATCATCAAAAGGAATTGCTGTTTTCTTGATCTTGTGGGTATTCATTTGTGAATGTGTTAATATGTCTTCAACCTTGTGGGTATTAATTCATGAATATAATGAATGATCTCTAACAAAACATATATGCATTTGATGCCATTTTCTGCACTAATCGACACCAAAGACTTGTGGAACTCAAGTTGTAGCCTTTATACACAGTAACCGTTACAGGACCAAAAATGGAAAAAATTGTGTCTCTACAAATAGCATATGCTTTCCAAGTCTAATTGATCACCAAATGCTACTGCCATTAATGATGAATGCATCACCTTTTAAAAGTATTGCTGATGGAGGGAACTCCGGCCACTTGATTTCCCGAAGCTGCTGTTCTTTTTAGGCTGTTTCGCTACCGTGCCATTGCCTGTTTGCTGTGACATGTCCACACGACTATTAGAAGAAACTGAGAACACGATATACTTGATACAAACAACCCACTAGTGAAAAATGTAACAAAGAAAGACAAATGTGATAAAGGGGATGTTTGGCAGTTGCTGAACGGTTTGGACGTTTGGTGTAGAATGATTAAGATGTAGAATGATTAAGAGGTTCTTACGATATAGTGCAAAATGAAATTTAAAAAACTGGTTAAGACAAAGAAATAACATACAAAAGAGGCAGATACAAGAAATACATAACCAATTTAAGGAAACTACAAATCAAATTAAATATCAAAAATTAACCTTGAGGCATAAGTTCCTTTCAGAATCACAGATGGGATAATCAGAAGGGCAACAGTGACGATGGTCCTTACAGCAAACAGAGGCGCTGACCTCACAGCTCATCCATTTAAAGCATATGCTAAATCAAATAAGAGCTTTATTTAGCATTAACTTTGTGAATAACAAACAATCTAATAATGTTGAACATGGCTATATACATTGGAGTGAGCATATATCAATTAGACCAACCAATCAATCAAACAAGCAGCAACATGGAGAATCCAAAACAAAGAAAGAAATCTTGCATTGAACTTTGTACAGCCTAGTAAACATATAATCCTTTCATTTACAAACAATATTAACCATGTAATTAGCTGTTAGATTCCTCCATTAATCCCCACTAATTAATCCCACTAAGCAGCTACTATATATAAAATCCCTGTTACACGGTCAAGATTAGCGGTCATTACTTGTTGAACCCGTTTAAACCAGAATGCGTCTTAATAAAATCAGCAGATATTGCATAATATTGAAATGTCAATTGACATCAACATCTTGCCTAATCTGACGAATGTATAGAACTGAACCTGTTGCAGATTATCGATTATCGATTATCACTTACAGATTTGATTCGATAATCTATTATCACTTACATATTTGAATCGATTATCGATTATCACTTACAGATTTGATTCGATTATCGATTATCACTTACATATTTGAATCGATAATCGATTATCACTTACAAATTTGAATCGATGGATGTATAGAACTGAACCTGTTGCAGCAATCGATTATCACTTACGGAAGCAATCGACGTAGAGAGATTGTGAAAGAGTTTTGCTGTTTGCCTCGTAGTATCTCAAACTGTTAGGATGAATTCGACTATGGAGAGTGAATTCGAGCTATGGAGTGATACAGATTCAGCGAGTGAATTCGACTATGGATTCGAGCTATGGAGAGTGAATTCGAGCGTTGATTTCTGACCCAAATCGAGCGACAAACTCATTAAAAGATGGAACGAGAAACTAGGGCTCAATCGTTTGATTTCCAATCACACTTTTTAATATAATTTTGATTTATTTTAAAAACCCTTTAGATACGCTTGTTAAGTCATGGAAGCGTTACTCAATCATTTTATCCAATTTTATTTTATTTTTAAAAAAACATAAATATTTAGGGACACTTAAATAAACCGTCACTAAAGCTCTTGTTTCTAATTTTAGAGACGTTTTTTTAGAGAAGCTTCTCTAAAACCTTTAGAGACATTTTTGATAGGGTATCGTTTCACTCAAAATCCTTCTTTAATAGTCTCCCTAGCTTCAGATACTTTTTTAACTTTTGTCATTTCATTCCTTCCCTAAAATGCATCTTTAGATACAATTTTAAAACCTTCTCTAAAACTTTCTTCTCTAAAGCTCAGTTTTCTTGTAGTGTATATTCAATAAGGGATAATCACCAAGTACAATGTGCAATCTAGAGAGCAAATGTGAATGTGTGTACTTGGATGAAATGCAAATGGATGACCTAATTAGAAAAGTAGAGAATGAAAACATTATATACCTAGGGTAAACTATGACCCTATTATATATATGGTCCCTCTACTTAGTACAATAACATTTAAGCATTAACAAAAAGCTTCCATCATCGACCTCATTTCGAAATTAAACAGCCCCAAATCGATGGGTAAGCTTTGGAGAGGAAATTAATGTGTGGAGGGAGAAAACTAACGTGTAGGGAGAAAAGGAAACCGAAGCGTGATTAGAGGGAATACCAAAAAAAGGTTAGTTTTCTCTCTCTAAAAGAATTTAAGTAAAAAAGCTTTAAGCTACAGTACATTGTGCTTAGAAATTTGTTTTTAAGAGTTGGGTAGCTTCATGCTTTATAATATAGTATAGATCATTTTAGTTTTATGACTTATTCTTAGTTAATATTTTATTTGATTTCCTAGGAATTTTTTTTTCCAAGTTATCTTTCAACTAGTTTAGCTATAAATAGTGTTTATTGTTTTTCATCAATAGTAAAGTTTTTATTATTGATCAATAGAATTGTTTTTAGAGTTTCTTCTTTAGTTTTATAAGATTTTTTTCTTATTTTTCGAGTTCTATGTTTGTAAACTCGTTATTCTTTTAGATTTAAACGCTTGTCGATCCTTCCCATGTTTTCCACTAAATAATAGAGAAGAAACTAAACTTAGGAGCTGTTTGTTTAAAAAAACCCTCTTAATACCTCTGAAGTTTGAATCGGTCAGACGTTTTACATTCATACCGTTTGTTTTTTTTACAGGCTTCAGAGGCACTTAAATCTGAAATACGTCTGAAATTAGAAGAGCTAACCTAATGTCTTATAATCTCTTAAAACACCACCTCTTATTAATCAGGGGTAAAATAAAACTTTAGACTTCAGACCTCTTAAAAAACAAACACCACCTTAGTTTTAGTACTGCATCGGTAATAAACTAAAGGGCTGTTTGTTTACCTCTTAATAGTTCATTAAGAGGCAACCTCTGAATCGCTAAGAGGTTAATCTTGTTTGACAAAAAACGAGTGCCTTTTAATGGTTCTAAAACCCTCTGAATGATTTAGTATCTTGAGTCTCCCTTAACCATTCAGCATCCTAACTTTATTATGAATAATTACCAAACAACCATATTTCATTTTGCACAATATCATAAGAGCCTCTTAATGATTCTGACCGCTTAATCATTCTGCACCAACCATTCAGCAACTGCCAAACAGTCCCTTAGTCGAGGAACTAAAACTAAAATTCTCAACATATCGAAGGGATGAAAACATTAATTAACTACAATAATATTAAAATAATAATAAATAAATGTAATAATGCAATAAACATACCTCTTATTCTTTGTCGTTCAACCTGCTGATTCCAATCGCATATTATGATCTTAAATAACTAAAAATATTTAAAAATTGAGCGCCACGGTAGCAAGTGCCATCATGCATCTTGCCTCTTTACCTATCATCTTCATGGCAGCTACCTTGATCAATATTTAAAATTGTCATCTTCATGGCAGCTACCCTGATCAATTGTAACGAGTAGAGAGAGAGATGGAGAACGACTCGACCACGAAGACGAAATGGGCGTTCAAGGGAAACCCGGAGCTGAACACGGCGTCCGAGATAACCATTAGAGGCGTTCTTGCGATGCTCAAGACGTATCTCAACGAATCCGACAGCAGACCCGTCATCCCTCTCGGCCATGGCGACCCTTCTGCTTTCTCCTGCTTCCGTACTTCGGAGATTGCAGAAGATGCCATCGCGAATGCCCTCCGTTCTGCTAAATTCACTGGTTATTCCCCTACCGCCGGCGTTCTTTCTGCTAGAAGGTAATTCGTCTCACTACAACAAATTTGAGTTTATAGGACGCCTAAAATAAATAAGCGTCCTAATAGAGTATTTATAAGACCTTAGTTTATAGGATCAAACAAAAAAAACGTCATATCTAAAAGTGTTACAATAAGTTTATAGGACGCTTTCGAGCGTTGTAACAATATTTTAAGGATATTTTCAAAATAAATTGTTGTATTAGCTAGTTTTACAGGACACCTTTGATAAGTGTCCTATAAACCCATATTTTTAGAAGACACTTGTGTTTATAGGATATTTTTTCAAATAGTGTTTCTATAAAATAGTTAATAAAACGCTTTATTTGAAAAATGTTCTAAAAAACTTGTTACGACGCCCAAAGGTGTCCTATAAACTTTTTGTAACACTTTTAGATATGACGCTTTTTTGTTTGGTCTTGTAAAACACCCCATTAGGACGCTTGTTTATTTTAGGTGTCCTATAAACTTAATTTTGTTATAGTATCTTACTCTTGTCATTTCCAAATATATATTCCAAGTGTTTTCGACTTTTAAGAAGAAAAAAAAGCTTCCGATTATCGTCAATCGGACATATATTTTGTGCTCATGCTTCAGTTTTATATCCTTTACTTCATAGGGCAGTAGCAGAATACCTTTCTCAAGATCTTCCAAACAAGATATCACCGGATGATGTATTCTTGACAGTAGGTTGCACACAAGCTATTCAAACCATATTAACCGTGCTTGCCGATTCCAAAGCAAACATTCTACTCCCGAAACTAGGTTATCCGTATTATGAAGCTTTTGCTCAATCATGCCATTTGGAAGTCCACCATTTTGACCTTCTTCCAGAGAAAAACTGGGAAGTTGATCTTGATGCAGTAGAAGCTCTTGCAGATGAAAACACAGCTGCCATGGTTATAATTAACCCAGGAAATCCCTGTGGGAATGTTTTCACATACCAACATCTACAAAAGGTGCCCATGTGTAGTTATTGTTTTGCTTTTCGTTTATCATGACATAATTCGTTTGGATTCTTGCAAAGCTACAAAACAAATGACTTTTACCCACAAAATTCACCCATGGGAAATTCCGTTGGTGATTCACCTAGAAAGTATTTCGGTAGAATCTGAGGTTTTTCGAGAAAATACCCATGGATCACCCAGGGAATCCCTGGGTAATCTGTCACTGATTTGTATTACCCACCAACTTTTGCGACGGTTTTGTGACGAATCACCCTTTAGCGACAGATTCCTAGGGAAAGTTTGTAGGTAAAAGTCTTTCGTTTAGTAGTGTTGGGCTATGAATGTTTGATATGAGCAGTGTAGGTGTTGTGCCTTGTTGTGTGTTAGGTTGCGGAGACTGCACGGAAGCTTGGGATATTAGTGATTGCCGATGAAGTTTATGGTCATATTGCTTTTGGGAAAAACCCTTTTGTTCCGATGGGAGTCTTTGGATCAATTACCCCTGTCATTACACTTGGTTCTATATCGAAAAGATGGATTGTTCCTGGTTGGCGAGTCGGATGGCTTGTCATCAATGATCCTAACGGCATCCTTAAGAAACACCGGGTTCTCTATCTTTCTCACATATACATAGATGCACCCGCTTTGAGCAAACTTATATATATCCATCTCGTTGAATTGTGTTTTCTTTTCTAATTTTCTTTTTCAGATCATTGAATGCATTACACAATATCTCAATATATCATCTGTCCCTCCAACGTTTATTCAGGTTCCTTACTAGTACTGCACACATTTATACTACAACAAATTTGAGTTTATAGGACGCCTAAAATAAATAATCGTCCTAATAGAGTGTTTTATAGGACATTAGTTTATAGGACCAAACAAAAAAGCGTCCTATCTAAAAGTGTTCAATAAATGGCGTTTTTGAGCGTCGTAACAAGGTTTTTAGGACATTTTCAAAAGAAAATGTCGTATTAGCTAGTTTTATACGACGGTTTTGAAAAAAGTCCTATAAACCCATTTTTTAGAGAACACTTGTGTTTATAGGACACTTTTTCAAACAGTGTCCTATAAACTAGTTATTAGGACGCTTTATTTAAAAAATGCTCTAAAACTTTTGTTACGACGCCCAAAAGCGTCCTATAAACTTCTTGTAACACTTTTAGATAAGACGCTTTTTTGTTTGGTCCTATAAAACATCCTATTAGGACGCTTATTTATTTTAGGAGTCCTATAAACTCAATTTTGTTGCAGTGCTTCTTGAAGATCGGTGAACTTTACGATATTGAAAACTCAAACTAGTTGGTCTTCATTGGTTACTTTTATTTGATCTTGGCGTTTTTCTTATACTTGCAGGGAGCGGTTCCTGATATCCTTGGGAAAACCAAAGAAGATTTCTTTTTAAATATCCTAAATACAATAAAAGAAGCTGCAAATTTTTGTTACAAGGAAATTAAAGATATCCCCGGTGTCGTTTGCCCAAGCGAGCCTGAAGGGTCGATGTTTGTTATGGTAAGGGCATAGATGCATAATTACATTTAAAGATCGAATAATTGAAGTTGTAAGGTGATGTGTTTGCACTACAAAACAAATGACTTTTACCCACAAAATTTACCCCTGAGAAATTTCCGTCGGTGATTACCTAGGGATCACCTAGAAAATATAATGATTCGGTAGAATCCGATGTTTTTTGAGAAAATACTCATGGATCACCCAAAGAATCCCTGGCTAATCTGACACTAATATGCATTACCCACCAACTTTTGTGACGGTTTTGTGACGACTCACCCTTTAGCGACAGACTTCCAGGAAAAAGTTTGTAGTTAAAAGTCTCTCGTTTAGTAGTGTTGTGTTTTGAAATTCAAGACTTTTGCAAAGCTAAGTAGCCTTGATGCACCAATTGTGTTAGAAATTAAGAGTTTTCTTACTTGTGGTTTATAATGTTTAAAAGGTGAAACTAGATCTATCCGTCTTGGACGACATCAAGGATGATTTGGACTTCTGTGTCAAGCTTGCGAAAGAAGAATCAGTTATAATCCTACCAGGTAAAAGTTACCATGTGTTATTACCATTTTTTCGTGCTCCTGTCTTGGACACTCCCAGATTTGCTTCTTTCTCCTTCAGGTATAAGCGTAGGACTTAAGAATTGGCTACGTCTAACATTTGCTATCGACCCATCATCTCTTGAAGATGGCATCAAGAGGCTTAAAGCTTTTTGCAAAAGGTACTCCAAGAAAGCATAAAGCGTCAATCGCTTGCTGGTTCATCTCTCGTGATCTCCGAAGGTTGAAGGAAACTTTGTGGATCATCAACTGCTTGTTGGATCATATACTATTAATTTCTTGACCAGGTCCTCAAGAAGAGTGCATCGTCATCTATTTGATCTGTCATTATGCATTTGTATGTTATGTTCGTTTAGTTTGCATGAAACTTATGATCTTGAACTACATGGTTATCATTAATACGAATAATAAGTATCTTGTATTAAGTGAACATTACCTTAAGACATTGTGATGTTGGTGTTGTTTGTTGATGCCCGATTACAAGAAGACCGATTCGGTTTCACCGTCTTTGCCTATAACCTTTCACTACTAGAAAGTTGGGAATCATCAACGGAAGAAGTCCTTTATTTCATAATCGAAGGTGTGTTTTTTTTTTTGAACGGCAAGAAAGCAAATTTAAAAAAACAGAAACTAGCAAGACACTAGCTTATACAACATCCGAGAAGCATAAAAGAGGGTTACAACACCACGTTTCCCACCTAATTCCCCTTCCCATTTTAACTATGTTTTTTACCCACAAAAAGGAATATAGTTGGACATTGTTAACAATATCCCGAGTGGACTGCACCACGCTGTGGAAGACTTTTTCGTTTCTATATCGTGAAAATATAGTGGACTGCACCACGCTCGAAGGTGTGTTGTATATCGTGAAAATAATAGTTTCTTTCATCATGGAAGAGACCTTTATTTTTAGAGTCTAATTAGGTTACCTATAGATTTGATGTTGATTATTTTAGTGTCATCTATCATTTTGGTGTAATTGCCATTTACTTGAGATTGATTAAGGTGACGAGACAAACATATGTGAGTTAGGAGGTGCGGAGTGCACACTCTCCATAAAGCAGTGGTCAAGGGGGACGCGCCTTGTTGCAGGTCCTAGGGGAAGCACCGATGGCACGGTCCCTAGGGGCAAGAGTCCCTTGGCGGTGGTTTGAACCAATGCATTCCGAGATCTGAACGTGTGCATCTAGAAATCTGATGCTTCTGTCTAGACTTATGTTTTTCAGACTTAGGAAAATCGACTAAGGCATAAGTCGGGATCTATACACTCAAAATTCTGGATGTGCATAAGTTCTAACTCTGGACGTGTATATTTAGAGATCTGGATCTGGATGATTGGAACTACCCCTCAATCTTATCCATTAACAGTTATTACCGTTAAACCGCCGGTGACTGTCGATCTCTCATTTAAATATGTAAAACGAGAATCCAGGTATAAAAAACTTGATTTTCACAACCTTTGAAAAGAAAGAAACTCAAGAATTATCCCTGTTGAAATATTCTTTGGGATCTGTTTCCATCATTTCCCGAAATAGTCCATTGACACGCTACAATCAAGGAGGCTGATTTTTAGGCTTGGCTAATTGACAGCCAATCTTTTTCAATGTCGTTTATTCCATTTCCTTTGTTAGCAACATTGTGTAGGCTATTTATTTCCTGTACATTGGTCCTCAAACAAAAATGAGAAAATATAAAAAGATTATTTATTCCATTCCTTATCATTCCTCTGATTATCAACTTAACATGGTATCAGAGCGGTGTTTGTGATCCAAAAACCCGGTTGTGCTCATCATCTACAGGAAATCAAAGGCATGTCCGAAGAAGACACCAACAGTCTGGCCATCCAGATTGCCAACCTCCTTAAAAATGGAGTTCAAAATCAAACCCAAATCCAGAATACCAAACCAAATCAGTTCGATAGTCTGAAAGTTAACCTCAAACTCACAAGCCAAAACTATCCTCTATGGGCTCGGATGATACGAGTCGCTATAGGGGGGAAATCGAAAGCCTTTCTAAACCATCTCACTAAAGACCCACCGGAATCCACTGATGAAAAATATGAACAGTGGGAGCAGGATGATCTGGTCATTTTTTCTTGGCTCATTCAAAATATTGAGCCGGCTATTGCTAGTAACTTAACAGAGTTCCCGACAGCAAAAACGCTGTGGGATGCTCTTACGGTTACGTATAGCAGCGACAAGGACAAGCTTCAAACTTTCGATCTCCATGTCAAAGCAAATGGGTTGAAGCAAAATGGCGTACCGTTAGAGGAATTCTGGATCGTGATGCAGGGCATCTGGGGAGAGATTGAACGAAGAGATCCCAACCCAATGACGTGCCCTACCGACATTGCTGCGTACAACAAAATCAGGTCAGAAAATAAATTGTTTCAATTTCTCAATGCCCTTGATCGGAAATATGATCCCATAAAAAGGGAGATACTCCGGTGGGACCCCTTACCAACAGCCGAAGCCGCCTACGCAGCTGTTTGAAAAGAAACAGCCCATCAGAATATTCTTGGCGGTGCACAGCAAGGGGCGACATCAGGGGTGAAATTGACTGATGACTTAGATGGAATAGGGCTCGTTTCAAAGGGCCGCCAGTCAGACCAAAAGTTTAATTCGTCATCATCCCGAATCGATAAAACTAAGTTAAAATGCGACTATTGTGGCATGACGAAACATACTAAAGAACAATGCTTCGAAGTTGTTGGATATCCCGACTGGTGGGTTGGCAACAAAAAAGGGAAAAGTGGCAAGGCGGCGGCCACCGTGGGCAGTCAAGAGACCACCGGCAGTGGCAGTAACACCCATCAGAAAGGTACCGGAAACGAGAACAGAGGAACCTGCTTCATGACAGCCGTGAAAGGAGATGAAGAGGAGGAGGAAATCGTAACAGGTATAGGGTTTGAGAAGTATCTCTCAAATCCACCTTCCACTAGTGGGGAAGTTAACATGGCAACTAGTGGTAAAAAAAATGACTCTTGGATATTTGATTGCGGCGCCACTGATACAATGACCTATGAGATTTCCGATATATGTGCAATGTCAAAACCTCGAAAATCTCGTATTCATACCGCAAATGGAGATACCCTTCAAGTAGAAGGAGGAGGGACGATTCAAGTGTCGCAAGACATGAAATTATCAAACTGTCTCTATGTCCCCTCCTTATCTCATAAACTGTTATCAATCAGTCATGTTACGAAAGAACTAAACTGTATGGTTCTAATGCACCCTACATTTTGTATTTTACAGGATATCCGGACGGGAAAGATCATTGGGCGTGGTACTGAACGCCAAGGGTTGTACTATGTGGATGAAGTAGTGACTCAACAAGGAACTGTGATGCTAGCTCATGGATCTACGGATAGGGAGGCTTGGTTATGGCACCGAAGATTGGAACACCCATCCATTAGTTACTTACATCGTTTATTTCCCAAGTTATTTCCTACAAATAAAGTCTTAAATTGTGAGACATGTGTTTTGGCCAAGAGTCATAGACATACTTTCAAATCGAATGATACTAAGGTAGATTTACCTTTTTCATTAATTCATTCGGATGTGTGGGGTCCAGCAAAAGTTGGGGGAGGGGGACAAAATTTCCGATATTTTTTGCTATTTATTGACGATTGCACACGCATGACTTGGACTTACCTTTTGAAAAATAAGTCTGAAGTATTTACAAAATTCACAAGTTTTTGTGCCATGGTTAAAACCCAATTTAAAAGTGACATACAAATCCTCAGATCTGATAATGGAGGGGAATTTGTAAATACCTCCATGAAAGAGTTCTGTCAAAAAGGGGGAATCATTCATCAAACCTCTTGTGCTCATACACCAGAACAAAACGGGGTTTCCGAAAGGAAAAACCGTTTTCTTTTAGAAATAACTCGTGCCCTCATGATTGAATCCCATGTCCCAAAATCTTTTTGGCCCGAAGCTCTTGTTACCGCAACCTACCTTGTGAATCGTCTCCCAACAAGACCCCTTGATTTGAAAACCCCTCTCCAAGTCCTGTCCAAATTCCATAAACTTCCATCTACACTTACCCTCGAACCTCGTGTCTTTGGATGTTCGGTTTTTGTTCATATACCAAAAATGGAACGTTCCAAAATTGAAGCATGTGCTGAAAAATGTGTGTTCGTGGGATATGGAATTAACCAACACGGGTACCGGTGCTACAGCCCAAGCAAACGTCACATATTCACCACAATGAACTGTGACTTTCTTGAAACTGAATACTTCTACAACACCCAACACACTGGTCAGGGGGAAAAGGAGTACAATGACGCATTGAGTTGGTTGAAATGGATGTCATCATCAGAAGAAACTATTCACACGTCACTACCACAATCCACAGACCCAGGAAACAGTACCACTAACGTTGATCTCTCTATCCTAATGTCTAAGGTAAGTAATCCTCAAACTCAAGAGCGTGCTGATTCTCCTACTGATTCGCCTACTGATTCTCCTACAGTTTTGCCTACTGATTCTCCTACTGTTTCACCTACTCTCTCTGATGCAAACATTGATTGTGAACCATACGAGAATAGTGAATCTCCTGAATCATCTAACAATGAAAAAGAACAACATTCATCACAAGGTGATCAAGATAATCAAATTGAAGAAGAACCGGTTAGATATGAACTCCCTCCAAGAACTAACAGGGGTGTACCCCCAAAAAGATACACTCCTGAAAAAGAAACTCGAAGATCCAGATACCCGATGGCAAACATAGCTAAAGGGAACTTATCACCAGAAGCCCAGATCTTTACCACCTCTCTATACTCCGAAGAAATTTCAACTTCCGTCGAACAAGCTTTAGAGTCCAAAGATTGGAGAGAGGCAATGAAAACAGAAATGGATGCATTGAGAAAAAAACGACACATGGGAAAGATGTATTCTTCCCCATGAAAAAAAAAACAGTGGGATGTCGTTGGGTCTTTACTATAAAACACAATCCAGACGGAATTATCGAAAGATACAAAGCCCGACTTGTTGCAAAGGGATACACTCAAACGTACGGGATCGATTATTGTTTGTTGGCATGTTCCTAATGAAATAAAGGTTCGTATCATGACCATACTTAGTCGATAAGAACATAAAATTAGTGTTCACATATTAAGATTCGTAAGGCATGCATTATAGCCACAAACTTATTTATTGGATGTTTGGTTAGATGTATTAAACAGTAATCAATGAAAATGAAGATAAGAGAAAATGGTTGGTGTTATATTATATAATCGGCTCATTCCCACACAAAACCCCAAAATTTTCATTACAGCTCATTCTCATTTTCATTCCCGTGACTGAACCAAACAACCCCTTAGTTGGTTATAATAACTGTTGGGTCATCAAGATTTGAAGATGACCTCATGATCTCCTTTTATACTTTGAAAAACATTTTATACTTAGAGAAATTTTGGATGCATGGTTCTTTGTAATGGCTTGTACAAGATATCAAATATTCGGTGAAGTCGAAGATCAACCGAAACCAAGCTTGAAGACTCTCTACTTGTGGAAAATAGAAGAATCTCGGCAACATTCAAACAAGTCATCACCACCGAAATTCCTTGACATTTCGGTGGCCTTCTCTCCACCGAATTTATAAGACAATTTCGGTGGCCTCTTCCACCGAAGTACATGGACAAATTCGGTGGTCCCCTTCTCCCACCGATGACCCTTTCGGTGTTCCTCTCACCACCGAAATATACATGTAACTTCGGTGGCCCTCTCACCACCGAAATATATATGTAACTTCGGTGGTCCTCTCTCCACCGAAACATGCTCACAATTTCGGTGGACTAGTTACCACCGAAACATGCTTGCAATTTCGGTGGACTAGTCTTCTTTCCACCGAAGATTTCTCAATCTCGGTGGAAACCACTTCGGTGCTAAAGGCTCAAGACAGAAGATCATTTATTATGGGACAATATCCTCCAGCAGAGAAAAGTGACAGTTTGTCTTTTTATCCACCTTCAGCTAAGGTCCCTATTATCTGCTCAAGCTACTCTGTCTGCACCTAGTGAAAAGTGACAAGGACTTCACAACTTTCCAGAAGTCAACATCCTCAGCAAGTGTGAAGATGACAAGTGTCTCAAGCATTCAATGCTTGCACACTCCTTGTCACTATAAAAGGAAGAGCTCTCCATACTGAAACCTACACATCTTGAGAGACTTTGAAGATTACTGTGAGCTCTTGATATTCTACGCAAACTGGAAGAATTCTCTAAGTGCAAGAATTTCCAGTTTGCTTGAAAAACTTTATAGCTTTGTTCTAAGTGTTCTTAGTTATTTTGTTGTATACTTTGTGTAAGATTGTTAGAATAGTTTATCTGTTCTTTTCCGCAACAGTCTTAAGTTTTCTATGTGTAATTCTTGTTGAAAGTTTTTCAATAAAAGAATTAAAATTGTGAAATTTTTGTGTATTGTATTCAACCCCCCCTTCTACAATACTTGTTAAGCCATCTGGGACTAACAAGTGGTATCAGAGCAGAAAGTTTAATTCCATAAACTTGATCTGCGATGGCTGCCTCCTCTTCTTCAACTATTGAAAACTCTTTTCAAAATAACTTTTCTGAAAATGGGTCCATTTCAAAACCTCCTAAGTTCAATGCTAACAACTTCTCTTTGTGGAAAAGCCGCATGATGCTGTTCATGGAAGGAGTGGATACTAGATATCCAACCATTCTCCAAGAGGGACCCTTTATCCCCAGAGTTTGGGCTCGCTATGAAACGCAGAGGCCTGGTAAAGAAACCATGGAAAAAGATAATTCTGATGATTCGTCTGATGAAGAAAAATCTGCTGCTACTGGTCGTTACATTCTTAAAAATCCTAAGAAATATACTGATGAGGAAAAACGACTTGTGTCTCTTGATTCTAAAGTTAGAACTATCATTGCTCTCTCTCTTCCTGATGAAGTGTACCACTCTCTGGTAAATCTCTCTACTGCCAAAGAGATGTGGTCCACTCTGTGTGTTTTGTATGAAGGTACAAATGAAGTTAAAAAGAGCAGAAAGATTGCTCTTGTTAGAAATTATGAACTCTTTTCTTATGAGAAAGGAGAATCTCTCTCCAACTACTATAATCGCTTTAACAGTCTTCTTAATGACTTAAAGCTGTTAGGTAGAGTGTATGACAATGAGGAAGTCCTGTGCAAATTTATGGACTGTCTTCCCGATTTTTGGGAAAATATCTGTACTTGTATAAAGACAACCAAGGATCTTGATCATATGCCTCTTACTGTTCTTTATGGTACTCTTTTCAACTATGAGCAGACGAAACTGCAAAAGTTTATAAAGAACTCTTCTCTAGCTCTCCTGAGTGACTCTTCCAAAAAGACTAAGTGTTTTCCAAAAATCACCTACCCATCTGACTCTGACCATAATAGTCAAGAAGATCCCAATGATCATTCAGAAGCATATCTTAGTGATGCTAAGGATGAATGTGAGGAAACTTCAGCTGATAAATTATCTGATGAAATGGCCATGTTGGATGGGCACTCTAAATCCAAATCTCATCTCTCTTCTGGAAAATCTAAGTTTGATAGAAATTCATCCTCTTCTCTCTCCAAACACTCTCCTTTGGATAAATCTAATGAGGAATGTTTTAACTGTGGTAAAAAGGGTCATTTTGCTTCTGAGTGTAAGAGTAAACAGTTTGAAAGACCCAGAACTGCTTCCTCAGGCCGATTTTCCTCAAAATCGGAAAGATCCAAATATGATTCCCAAAAGTTCAGCCAACACCTCTCTTCTGCAAATTTTGACCGGGCTGAAAGATACAAGGAAAAATACAAGAGAGAAAAGGAAAGAAATGAAAGACTTATCAGAAGAGGAAAGGGTCTGCCTGCTAAATCTTATGATTTGGCAGATGAACCCACATCTGAAAGCGAATGACTCCTCAACTGCTCTTGTATCAGCTAAGTGCTTCTTCTACTCTTCACAGGTACATACTATGTGTTTTATCTACCTTTTATGAATTCCCTTATTTCAAACTCTTTTGCTATGTGTCCATAATTTCTGCCATCACATCTGAAAACATAAATTTTGGAAATTTTATTTGGCTAGTCTCTGGGTGTTGTTTCTTTCTTAAAAAGAAATCCTCCAAAATTTTTCCAAAAATAACTTTATGACTTCTCATACCGATTTTCTTCTTAATTCTGTGAGTTTCAAAATGTCCAATTCAAAAGAAAGGATTTATGTACTCCCAATTTTTGAAATATGAATTCTATGTGATGCACCCCCATTCTTTGTTATCTCTTCAAAATCTTTGAGCAAAAGTTAGGAAAAATGTCAAGTTTCTAAAAGGAACTCTCTTTATAGAAAATGCTATATCTGTGGTGATATTTCTCATTTTGCCAAAGACTGTGTGAAATAAAGAATTATTCTGAGTGATATAAATTCTTTTCATTCTCTTTCTTCTAACCCAAAAGGACCCACCTTCAAAATGGGTACCTGGAAATTAAATTCTTTGTGATTGCAGATTTTGAGCTGGGCAGATGGATCTATGTGAACAAGTGAGAAAGTTGACAAAACCTTAGAATTCTTTACTCTCATGACATCATAAGCATGTTGATGTCATTCTCATGACATCACCATCTCCAATCTCTTAAAATTCCATTTCTTTTCTAAACCTCACCACCGAAATTTTCCTTAACCACCAAACCAAAACCATATCCCACCATACTTTACTTCCCATCATATGTTTTGCCTCCTCGATCGGTGGTACCCCTCAAATTCGGTGGAACCCTTCAAATTCGGTGGTGAAACCCTTCTAAATTCGGTACAATCCTTCAAACTCCTCGGTGGAATCCTCACACCGATCCACCACCGAGTCTACACCGACCCACACCGATTCCACACCGAATCTCCACCGATCCACCACCTCAAATCCCTCCACCGATCCACCACCTCAAATCCCTCCACCGATCCACCACCTCAAATCTCTCCACCGATCCACCACCTCAAATCCCTCCACCAATCCACCCACTACAAACTCTTCTACAGATGTCACCCCAAATCCTCAAACTCAATCTTTTTGGGTCATCAAATTGGAAGATGAAATTCCAATCTTTTCTTCACTTTGAAGATTTTCTCCATAATGTCTTAGAAGTTTTACTACTGATTTTCCACCGAAAATAGCCAATTTTCGGTGGATTCTCCTTCATTTTCGGTGGAAAAGGTAAAAAAAAAAAAAAAAAAAAAAAAAAACCTACCGATTTTCCACCGAAAATTGCCTATTTTCGGTGGATTCTCCTCAATTTTCGGTGGAAAGGTAGTAAAAAAAAAAAAAAAAAAAAAAAAAAAAAAAAACTGGTCTTGGTTCTGGCCGATCTTTTCATTTTCTCTTGGTGTTTTTCCTACGTCGGCCGCTGAGGGGGAGAATTCATCTGAGGGGGAGTAACATAAACCCTCAGTACTCATATACAGCGACCAACTTGAAAAAATGAGGAAATCGACGGACCGGTCAAGGGGGAGCACTTCAGTCCGGGCGGATCTAACTGAGGGGGAGAAACACAAAGACCGTCTGATCTAACTGAGGGGGAGCAAAACAAAGACAAAGGATGCTGATGCTAAACATGAAAAGATGCCAAGATGCAACAGTTGGGCAGAAGTATCCTAAGGCTGCTGATCAAAATGAAGAATCCTCAAGCCAGACACAAGTTTCAACTCGCCCCTCCAAAGATGCAAGTAATATTCATTCTGTTTATACTGTTTATACTTCTTTCCTTTTCCTTTCGATTATTTGTACAGCTATACCTTTTTATTTTTTTCTTATATGTAAATATCATATATACATACACACACAAAAAAAAAAAAAAAAAAAAAAAAAAAATGGACTGTGTGAAAAAGAACCCAAAAGAGTAAAGAAGGGTCAACTTGCATTATTCACTGTCTTACTCATGTTTTTCTAAGTATGGATGTCATCATCAAATAGGGGGAGATTGTTGGGTCATCAAGATTTGAAGATGACCTCATGATCTCCTTTTATACTTTGAAAAACATTTTATACTTAGAGAAATTTTGGATGCATGGTTCTTTGTAATGGCTTGTACAAGATATCAAATATTCGGTGAAGTCGAAGATCAACCGAAACCAAGCTTGAAGACTCTCTACTTGTGGAAAATAGAAGAATCTCGGCAACATTCAAACAAGTCATCACCACCGAAATTCCTTGACATTTCGGTGGCCTTCTCTCCACCGAATTTATAAGACAATTTCGGTGGCCTCTTCCACCGAAGTACATGGACAAATTCGGTGGTCCCCTTCTCCCACCGATGACCCTTTCGGTGTTCCTCTCACCACCGAAATATACATGTAACTTCGGTGGCCCTCTCACCACCGAAATATATATGTAACTTCGGTGGTCCTCTCTCCACCGAAACATGCTCACAATTTCGGTGGACTAGTTACCACCGAAACATGCTTGCAATTTCGGTGGACTAGTCTTCTTTCCACCGAAGATTTCTCAATCTCGGTGGAAACCACTTCGGTGCTAAAGGCTCAAGACAGAAGATCATTTATTATGGGACAATATCCTCCAGCAGAGAAAAGTGACAGTTTGTCTTTTTATCCACCTTCAGCTAAGGTCCCTATTATCTGCTCAAGCTACTCTGTCTGCACCTAGTGAAAAGTGACAAGGACTTCACAACTTTCCAGAAGTCAACATCCTCAGCAAGTGTGAAGATGACAAGTGTCTCAAGCATTCAATGCTTGCACACTCCTTGTCACTATAAAAGGAAGAGCTCTCCATACTGAAACCTACACATCTTGAGAGACTTTGAAGATTACTGTGAGCTCTTGATATTCTACGCAAACTGGAAGAATTCTCTAAGTGCAAGAATTTCCAGTTTGCTTGAAAAACTTTATAGCTTTGTTCTAAGTGTTCTTAGTTATTTTGTTGTATACTTTGTGTAAGATTGTTAGAATAGTTTATCTGTTCTTTTCCGCAACAGTCTTAAGTTTTCTATGTGTAATTCTTGTTGAAAGTTTTTCAATAAAAGAATTAAAATTGTGAAATTTTTGTGTATTGTATTCAACCCCCCCTTCTACAATACTTGTTAAGCCATCTGGGACTAACAATAACTATCTTGGTTAGTCTAGTTGTTAATGAGAGTCATGGCATACATACATCATTTTACAACATGTTTTTTGTACAAAAAAAAGGTTGATACCGGAAACCCCAACCGACCCACAATCGGCTGACTATCCATAATGTGGGGGGCATACCTGACTCACTCAGCGGTTGTGGCTATGGAGGTGTCTTGGGTTCGAACCTGAGACCTTCTGCTTTTTGTACAAAGAATGCCCCCCACCCATTACCAACTGAGCTACACGCCATTGGCATTTTACAACATGTTTACTTTGAAATTCCATGTATTACGTCATTTACAACTTCAATAATGTTAAGTCAGAATTAATTTTGGTTTAAAGTTTTGTACAGGTGCTTATCTTTGGAATGACATGTCCAGAGATCTGGAGTAGGCAAACCAGAGTTCGGCTGAAGTCAGATTGAAGCTAAGTATTGGAGGTCTGGATAAGAACATACAAGTTAGACAAAGATCGGAGTTCGGCTAGACCTCCAGGTATTGAAGACTTCAGAGCTTTGGTATATAAGCTTCAGAGTTTGGCTAGAAAGTCTCAATACCCTGATTCAGACTTAGTCTTTCTGTCCATGTATAAATACTGCTGTAGAGAGACAGTTTGAGTATCTTCGATCATTTTGTAAGCATTTGGTTAGTTGAACTGAATGTCATATTACTTTCTCTACGTTTTTTCTCTAAACCCCTTTGATCATCAATACATATGATATTTGTGACCCAATCTGTTCTTATTGTTTAATCTGTGATCATATTTTTGTTCTTCATTGTAATATGAACAGTATTTGGGACTCATAATTGGTATCAAAGATTACGATTTCAATTTGAAAGATTTCTATGAGCAAATTTCAAGAAATCAAAAGAAGAGTAGAATTCTTTTTTTTTTTTTGTGGATATTTTGATTCCAATATTGATCAATTTTTATTAAGTCGCTGCTATTACATTCTGATCTTGATTCTTGATCAATTTTCTTTGAATTGTTCAAATTTTAGTCTAAAGGTCTGTTAATCTTTACTCATTAAGTATCACTAAAGAATGTGTGAGTATTGAATCGAAGCCAAACCCCCTGCTATTCTATTTTCATTTGCTAATACCATCAGTGGAGGATTTAGATGATACATTTTCTAGATAACATCAATGAACCTTTTGAAGTATTCATCGATATTAAGAAACACATGTGAACAAAATTAAGAAAGATCCTAAGTTCTAAAATGGAGAACATAAAAAAGATACAACATTGATCGAAGAGCTCTCACATTGTGTAACACCCTCAAATTTGGAAATAACAACTAAATAAAAACTTCAATAAAATTTCTTCTACAAAACCATCAATGGAAATACCTCAACTTTAAATACATAAAAATTACTCCAACATTCAATAACTTAAATCACACCAAACTAAGTAAGGTCGGGTGTTACTTAACCCAACTACAAATTGCTATTCCCAAACATAAATGCGGAATACTTCACCAAGCTAAACGTTTCTCGAGCACACAACTAGCACTCAAACTCTTCACAGTGTCGCTAACACTGTTCCCCAACCGGAACATGATGCACATGCCGAAAAATAAAAAGGTTAGGCTAACGCCTAGTGAGTTCAAGAGTTTATATCACTATATAATAAATAAAACAAAAGAAAGGTTTCTTAAGTCACGATTGTAAATAAGTAACAATTTAGAATGTATAGTTATGTCTTTTCCAAAAGTCCCACCTTTATGATAAACTGTTGGGTCACCAAAGATTTGAAATTGACTCACCGATGTTTCTCCTAAATCTTACTTAGAATATTTTAGAATGGTTCTTTAAGATGACTTGTACAAGATAGCAACTGTTCGGTGAAGTCGAAGATCAACCGGAACCAAATTTGAATATATTCTCATTGTGGAAATGAAAATAACCTTCACAACAAATTACAAGTCATTGTCCACCGATGGTGTTCCTACACATCGGTGGACACATTCTCCATCGACCATCTTTCTGTCGGCCAACATCATCCCACCGATGTGGATGCTCAAAATCGGTGGGATCTCTATTCTTTCCCATGGATGTTTTCTTAAAAAAGAGACAAGTCTCAAGGCTCTCACATCGGTGAAACGTTATCGGTGAAACTGCATTGGAAAACACATCGAGAAGATCTTCCATTTTTGGAAAATATCTAGTGTCAGGTAAAAGTAACCGTTTGGCGCCTTATCCATTTCTAGAAAATGTCTCAATCAGCATGGACATGCTTCCTGGTTTTAAGGGAAAAGGTGATAAGGCCATATCCACTTTTCAGAAACATCACCTACAAACCAATCTTCTTTTGACAAGTGTCCTAAGCATTTAATGCTCATCACACTATAAAAGAAGGTAGAAGCTCCCATGCAAACTACGCAAACTGGAAGTTTTCTCAGTGCAAGAATTTTCATTTTGCTCAAGAACTCTATAACTTTCTTCTAAGTGTTCTAAGTTTTTTTGTTTTAGTATACTTCGAGAAAGATTGTTTGAATAGTTTTATCTGTTCTTTTCCGCAACAGTCTTTAGATTTCTATGTGTAATTCTTGTTGAAAGTTTTTCAATAATAGAATTAAAATTGTGAAAAATCTTAGTATTGTATTCAACCCCCCCCCCCTTTTACAATACTTGTTAAGCCATCTGGGACTAACAAGTGGTATCAGAGCAGAAAGTTTAATTCATAAACTTGATCTGCGATGGCTGCCTCTTCATCTTCAACAATTGAAAACTCTTTTCAAAACAACTTTTCTGAAAATGGCTCCATAGCCAAACCTCCTAAGTTTAACCCTAACAACTTTTCTCTTTGGAAAAGCCGTATGATGCTATTCATGGAAGGAGTGGATACTAGATATCCAACCATTATCAAAGAGGGACCTATTATCCCTAGAGTCTGGGCTCGCTATGAAACGCAGAGGCCTGGTAAAGAAACCATTGATAAGGAGGACTCTAGTGACTCCGATGATTCTGTTGAGCCTTATGACAAAGAGAAATCCAAAGCTACTGGTCGTTATATCCTTAAAAATCCAAAGAAATATACTGATGAGGAAAAACGTTTGGTTTCTCTTGATTCTAAGCTCAGGGCAATTATTGCTCTTTCTTCCTGATGAGGTCTATCACTCTCTAGTTAACTTTGAAACTGCTAAAGAGATGTGGACCACACTGTGTGTACTGTACGAAGGTACATAGGAAGTGAAGTAGAGCAAAAAGATTGGTCTCATTAGAAAGTATGAACTCTTTGCTTATGAAAAGGGTGAATCTCTTCCTAGCTACTATAATCATTTCAACTCTCTTCTAAATGATCTGAAGTTATTGGGCAGAGTCTATGATAATGAGGAAGTCTTATGCAAGTTCATGGATTGTCTCCCTGAATTTTGGGAGAATATATGCACTTGTATCAAGACTACCAAGGACCTTGAGTTCATGCCCTTAACTGTCTTGTATGGAACTCTATACAACTTTGAACAGACCAAGTTACAAAGGAAATCTTTCATTAAAGAAATAAAGGGCTCTTCTATAGCCCTTGTCAGTGAAAATTCCAAGAAACCTCAAAGTGTTCCTCAAATCGCCTATCCTTCATCAGACTCTGACAATGACGGCCAAAACAACTCTACCCACCAAATGGAGGCATATCTAAGTGATGTTGATGATGAAGGTGATGAAACTTCGGTTGAGCAGCTGTTTGATGAAATGGCCATGATGGCTGGTCTCAAGAACAAGTCTCGTTCTTTTAACAAATCTAGAACTTTCAGAAAACCCCCTTCTTCCACAAAAACTCCCTCTACTGATAAGTCAAATGAGGAATGTTTTAATTGTGGCAAGAAAGGACATTTTGCTTCTGAGTGCAGAAGTAAGCGTGTTGCGAAATATAGGACCACATCCTCTGACAAGTTCTCTTCCAAGAATGAAAAATCCAAAAACAACTCCTTCAAATCAACCTTTTCAAAGAAAGGTACTTAATCCTCTTCTCAAGACCATCAAGAAGGTGCTGAGAAGTATAAGGCTAAGTATAAGAAATAGAAAAAAAGAAGTGAGGGTCTCCTCAGAAAAGGAAAATGGCTTATGGCAGAAATACATAATTGGGATGAAGAAGAAACTTCTGACAGTGATTCTCCCAACATGTGTTTCATGGCCATATCTGAAGACACGGAAGAATCTGAAAAAGCTGCCTCTCCAATGGCTCTAGTGTCAACTGGGTGCTCAACATCATACTCCCAGGTACATCCCTTTACTGATATGACTGGGATGCCAAAGTTGAACTTTGTCAAAGAAAAGATGTGTGATGCGTGTGAAAAAGGGAAACTCACCAAAACTTCCTTCAAGACCAAGCAATGCTCCTCCATTACTCTTCCTCTCCAAATGCTGCACATGGATCTATGTGGGCCAGTCAGCACTCCCAGTCTAGGAGGCAAAAGGTACATTCTTGTAATAGTTGATGAATTTACTAGATATACTTGGGTGTCTTTTCTCAGGTATAAAAGTGATGCAACTGAAGAAATCATCAACTTTGTCAAGAAAAATGAAGTTCTAAATGGACAACTTGTACGATCGGTGAGAAGTGACAATGGCACTGAATTCAGAAATAGTGCTCTTGAAGACTTCTTCAATGAGAAAGGAATTTCTCAAAATTTCTCACTTGTCAGGACTCCTCAGCAAAATGGAGTCGTGGAAAGGAAAAACAGAACTCTGTGTGAGGCTGCAAGATCAATGCTAAGTGAATCAAATCTTCCCACCTACTTTTGGGCTGAAGCTGTTAATACTGCTTGCTTTACCCAAAATAGGTCGGTGATCTCCAAAAGGCATGATAAAACCCCTTATGAAGTTTTCCATGGCAGAAAACCAAATATAGGTTTTCTTCATGTTTTTGGCTGTGTGTGCTTCATTCAAAATGATCGGGACAACCTTGGGAAATTTGATCCCAAAGCAGATGAAGGAATCTTTGTTGGATACTCCCTATCCTCCAAAGCATATCGTGTATACAATCTCGGGAGAAAATGCATTGATGAGTCCATTCATGTAAAATTTGATGACCTAAGATCATCATCTCTCTTCAATGATGATGATGAATTACACAGGTGGATTTCATCATGCATAGGTGATGTTCCCATAACTAATCCCACCGATGCGTCCTCCATTCCATTCACTCCTTCAAATCCTTCTTCTTCACATAACCAAGATGGGTCACCTTCCATAGTGCCTGACACTTCACCTACCGAAATTGACCATCCTTTCACCGACATACCTCCCTCCACCGACATACAGCCTTCCACCAATCCTCTGCCTTCCACCGACATACTGCCTGCCACCGATATTTCAGTCTTCCACCGAATCTCTGATCCCTCTCCACCGACATACTCCACACAAAATGTTCCACCACCTTTACCTCCTGCCACAAAATGGACCAAAGATCACCCCATAGATCAAATAATTGGTAATCAACAAGCTGGCGTCCAAACACGAAGAGGAGTTGGAAACATTTGTCTCTATGTGAACTTTCTCTCTCTTATTGAGCCAAAGAAGATTGATGAAGCTCTATCAGATCCCTGTTGGATTACTGCCATGCAATAGGAACTTTCTCAGTTTGAAAGAAACAAAGTTTGGAGATTGGTTCCCAGACCTCCAAAGAAGACAATCATCGGAACTAAGTGGGTCTTCAGGAATAAGATGGATGAAGAAGGTACAGTTATCAGAAACAAAGCCAGAATAGTAGCTCAAGGATACAGACAGGAAGAAGGCATTGACTATGATGAAACATTTGCTCCTGCTGCAAGACTTGAAGCCATAAGAATCTTTCTGGCTCATGCTGCCTACCAAAATTTTAGGGTCTTTCAGATGGATGTCAAAAGTGCTTTCCTCAATGGGGAACTTGCAGAGGATGTCTATGTGAAACAACCACCTGGTTTTGAAGACCCAACTCATCCAGACTATGTGTACAGATTAGACAAGGCTCTCTATGGTCTCAAGCAAGCTCTACGTGCTTGGTATGACACACTTGCTGACTTTCTTCTGAAGAATGGATACTCCAGAGGTAAAATTGACAACACTCTCTTTATCAAGAAGACCTCGGGTAATCTCATTCTTGTTCAAATCTATGTAGATGATATCATCTTTGGTGCCACTGATGAATCACTTTGTGATGAGTTTGCATCTCTCACGATGAGTCAATATGAGATGAGCATGATGGGAGAGCTTACATTCTTTTTGGGCCTTCAGGTCAAACAAACTTCAGAAGGGATTTTTATAAATCAGAGTAAATATATTCGTGACCTTCTTAAAAAATTTTACTTTTTAGATAGCTCTCCTATGAAAACTCCCATGGCACCACCTCTGAAAATTCATGTTGATCCAGATGGTCAATCTGTTGATGTAATGAATTATCGAGGGATGATTGGTTCTCTTCTTTATTTAACAGCTAGCAGACCGGACATTATGTTTGCTACTTGTCTTTGTGCCCGGTATCTAAAAGGTACCATGCACCTGGGTCTTTGGTATCCCAAAGACTCGGGCTTTGAACTAATTGGGTATTCAGATTCAGACTATGCAGGTTCCAAAATTGACAGGAAAAGTACCACAGGTAGCTGCCAACTTCTTGGTGGAAAATTAGTCAGCTGGTCCAGCAAGAAACAAAACTCAGTTTCAACCTCAACTGCTGAAGCTGAATATGTTGCTGCTGGAAGCTGCTGTGCTCAGATCCTGTGGATGAAAAATCAATTAAGGGACTACAATCAAGTCTATTCCAAGATACCAATTCTATGTGACAATTCCAGTGCAATAGCTATTGCAAACAATCCTGTTCTACACTCAAGATCAAAGCACATAGACATCAGATATCACTTCATTAGGGATCACATCTCCAAAGGTGACATTGAGCTGCATTTCATTTCAATTGATCTCCAGCTTGCCGATCTGTTCACCAAGCCTTTGGATGAAGCCAGGTTCAACTTCCTTATAAGTGAACATGGAATGCTATACTTAGATAGTTAAAAAAATTGAAATTTTAATGCTTATCGGTGGTATAATCTCACTGACACCCTCTTCTATCGACAAGATTTTCCCACCGACCTCCTTTGGTCCACACTCGTCGGTAGCGATTGCCCCACCGAAGTCTCCAATCAGTGGATTTTCTCACATCGGTCCACCATACCTCTCTCACCCTACGTCGGTAGAAACACTCTACCGAAATACCCACCAAGATCTTCAACAACTTTCTCCCATCGGTGAAATTAAACTCACCGATTTCCTCCACCGATCTTCTCATGCTTATCATGTACGAATCCTTATGCTCACATCATCCTATAACCCTAGTTGTCAGATCCTGTTGACCCTTCCCATTACTCAAAACCACGAGTTCCCATCTCTTCATCATTACCTCTTTAAATTAATATTAAAACCCACACCCTTTCAAATCCTTATAACCGTTCCCTCTCACTTTCAAAATTCATGCCTTTTAAACTTCCCACGAACTCTACCCATCTTCCATCTTCCTTTCTTTTGCAAACCCGCAACCCTGCACCTCTCTCTCTCACTCAATATTTCATCACCTGCAACAATGGCATCCTCAACTTCATCTAAACCTGCTAAAACCTCGAAGATCGTCAAGGAGACTCCCACGTGTTTCGAAGACTTAAAGTTCAATCCTTGTAATCACGTTGCAAGGTTTGAATCTGATCCGGCCCATCCCGAGTTCAATATGTAATAACCAGGTACGTTGTTGGTTTATTTAGTTTTATTATTTTTATTTTAAGGTAGGTTTGGGTTAGTTTTATAAGTTTAAGTTTCGTTAATAGTTTTATGGAGTTATAAGTTAAGGGGTAAACTTTAATTTTAATTTATAAGCTGGAGGGTATATTTTGCCAACCCTTAGATGTATGGGTTTGTTTGGTGAGATTGGTGAAACTTACTCCACCCACCGCCATAGATTAACTAAAAGAGATAAGATGGATTAGATATTTTCATTTTTAGCATCTTGTTGTGTGTGTGTGGGTTTTTCACGGCAAAGAGAAAGAGAGAGAGAAAGAACCAAAAGAAAGAAAGAAAGAAAGAAGAAGAGGAAGAAAGACAGATTAATTCAACTGGAATTTAGGTGAAAGTTGTGAGAATCAAAAGGTATGTTTCTATTTAAATTACTCTCTTTATGAGTATTAAGCATGCTATGAGTTTAGAAATGGGTCTTGATAATTTTGGAAGGATATGAGAAATATGGGTTTAGAAGAGTGTTCTAAAAGTAGTCTTAAACATATCTGCATAGTTGCAGAATCATTCATGGTTTAAAACTATAGATTTCTGGGTTAAGTATGAAATCTGTTGGTTGAGATAGTTATGAGTATCGCAGTAGTGGGTTGCGATTGTTATGATGCTTGCGATAGTTATGAATGTCGCAACCTTAGGTTGCGACAAGCTCATTGGTATCGCAACAGTTGGTTGCGACAAGAAGTGTATCGCAATAGTTAGTTGCGATAAGATAGGATGTCGCAACAGTGAGTTACGACAAGATACTGTGTCGCAAGTAGAAGGTTGCGACAAGGGTTATCGCAACTAGTTGGTTGCGATAAGAGTCGAGAATTTTGGATTATTTAAGATTCTTAGTCTTTAAGGGTCCTGTACAGTAGATTAATACCAGTACAATATGTATATGGGTATTTCAGATCTCTGTGAAGTTGGTGACGGAAATTCCTACGACTTTGCAAATAAGAGTGACGCGACTACTAGCAGGTGAGTTTTACTTTAAACCATTTTCAAACTAGAATACATATACTGATTGGGAATGTGATATATAGTGTGATTATGTGCTTATATTTGAAATATAATACATTGAGATGTATATTGTATTTATATGAGCATTACACTACACGAGTGCACGTTGGCCGAACTTAGGACCGGTGGAGTTTGGCTGTACGGAGGGACAACGGAGTTGGCTGTATGTTAGTGCAGCGGAGTAAAATGATTAGTTGGCTTGCAACCAACTAATATGGCCATGAGGAAGAATTGTGCACAATGCATATGAGTCATGATTGGTATTCAAATATGTGTTATATATATTATGTGTTTTGCAAATAATGATACACTGACAGGGATTTTCTCACTTAGACCAATAGGTCTAACCCTCATTTTGTTTTCAAAAATATGTATTCCAGGTCGAGGAACTTTTAATAGCAAAGGAAAAGATAAGGTGTAGTATACAGTTGATAGCTGATGGAGATTAGGAAATGATTATGTTTGTTTTGTATGGATGGTATTATGAAATATAATGTAAATTATTAGCGAAAAGTTAATACTTAAATATGTATTGTATAGTTTTAAAAACTAAGGGACCGTACGTGACTTATGATGTATCTTTTGTTATGAAATGATGTTATGTATAATATGTTACATGATGTATGTTTGGGACGGGTCGTTACACATGGTATCAGAGCCCTAGTTTAAGGGATTTAGGTATTCGGATTCATACCTAGACTTAAACTGCATGTGAAGTAGGATGTCCCTAATAATTTTAGTACCTTTGGGATGTTAAATATAAAAAGGTAGAAGGAACATCATGTAAGGTAATTTCAAATTACATCTGTCCAGTGTAATTGTGAACTTACAGGTACATGTTTGAACTGGAATACCTTATTATATGGGGTATGTGCTTACATGTATATTAACCTTGTTGATATCAACAGAATGGATAGTGGTTCTAGAAATATGGATAGAGATGAAGAAGGAAACCCAATCAGGCCAAATCCAAGAACTAGAAATATCCAGGAAATGATGACCAGAACAGGAGGGAGAGGTGCAGGACGAGGTCGGGGTGAAATTGGAGGTAGGGGTCATCCCCACGGCGCGGAATTTGTTACTAGAAATGATTTGATGGCAGAAATGGAAAGATTACAAACTAATATACAAGCTATGTTCGACCGTACTCGTCACACTGAAACTGTAATACCAGATCCTATTTTGGAAGAAGAGATGCCTGTTACACCTACTGTTATACCGGTGCCCAAGAAGTGTGATTTCAAGATGTTTTTAAGCTGCAAACCTCCAACCTACGCAAGGGAAAGAGATCCGTTAAAGGCTATGAGGTGGCTAAAAGAAATAGAAGCTATCTTTAAAACTAGCAAATGTGCCGAAGAAGATAGAGTATTATATGGGACTGCGATGTTGAAGGCTGATGCGTTATATTGGTGGGAAGCTCTTATTACTTCTAAAGGACCGGGCGTGTATTCTACTTTTTCCTGGGAAGAATTTGCAATAGCTTTTAAAAGACAATTTTGTCCTCAAGATGCCGTAAGACAATTGGAAGAAGAGTTCATGAATCTGCAACAGGGAAAGCTATCAGTTCGGGATTATACTGCACGTTTCCTGGAGAAGTCCCGCTTTGCCGAATATTATGTTGCCACTGAAGCACTCAAAATGGAAAGATTCATCTTTGGGTTAAATTCGGAAATAAGAGGTCTAGTAATTGCAAATGGAACAGATACCTTCTCAGCCGCAGTGGATGCCGCGGAAATGTAGAAAGAGATAAAGGGAGAGACGTTGGTGATAAAAGTATGGGGAAAAGAAAATGGGAAGGACCGCACTATGATCCAAAGGAATCCAAATCCCCGAGATTTGATAGTTGTCCATATTTCAGACCAGCGGAAAGACCATGTCCAAAATACAACCGTATTCATCAAGGAAATTGTTATGTTGATTCCCGAATTTGTTACAAGTGTGGAAAGACTGGTCACATCGCTAAAGATTGTCGGGTAACTCGATTCTGTTTCTCTTGCAACTCCCCTGATCATATTCAGTCTGAGTGTCCACAATGGAAAGCACGACAGGGTAGTATGACAGTGAGACCAACGGGTGTTAGGCCGGGAGGAATACAAAGGTTTGAAGTACCGAAAGCAAGGGGTCGTGCCTTCCAAATGACAGCACAAGAAGCTGAAGAAACTCCTGATGTGGTTACAGGTACATTTCTAATAAACTCTACACGTGCTAAAGTGTTATTTGACTCCGGTGCAAACCGATCATTTGTGTCTCCTTCTTTTGCTGCTTATATGCATTTAAAACCTAAAGTGTTAGATCATGCTTTAATGGTAGAAACTGCATATGATAATCAAGTACCGGTTAAAGAAATATTTGATAATTGTGTTATAGATATTGATGGGTGTGGGGTGCCTATTCAATTATTTCCTATGGCTTTGATTGAGTTTGATGTGGTAGTGGGAATGGATTGGTTAGCCGAGAATCAGGCTAGTATAGTTTGCAATAAGAAGTTCATTAATGTTGTATTACCTGAGAGGGGACCAGTAGTAATTTATGGTAATCGTAGAAATCATCAGTCTTGCCTTATCTCTATGATGAAAGCTCGTAAGTGTGTTAGTAAAGGTTGCTCGAGTTATTTAGCTTATGTGGTAGATAGTAAGCTAGAAAACAATAAGCTGGAAGATATTACTGTTGTTTGTAAATTTCCAGAAGTTTTCCCAGAAGATTTAACTAGTCTTCCGCCCGATAGACAAGTAGAGTTTGGTATATATATGATTCCTGGAGCAGCTCCTGTTGCCCGTACACCGTTTCGTCTGGCACTTCCAGAGATGAAAGAAATGATGACACAACTGCAAGAGTCTCCAACATCTTTTTGATCAGCGAGAATTGAATATGAGACAAATAAGATGGTTAGAATTGGTGAATGATTACGACTGCGAAATTCTTTATCATCCGGGGAAGGCGAATGTAGTAGCTGATGCACTGAGTTGTCAAGAGAGGAGCGGAACAATAAAAGTCATTGCACTACTAGCTGAACTTCTACCTAACATCTTTGATGAATTAAAGAAGTGTCAAGTAAAAGCCTTTCAAGAAGAACACTTGAAACTAGAACGGTTAGTGGGTATATCAACATCACTCGTAAAAGATGATCGTGGGTTATTATGTCTGGAAAATAGAATATGGGTGCCTCGTTTGGATAATTTACGTGATCGGGTACTATAAGAAGCTCATCAATCTCGTTTCTCTATTCATCCGGGCACGAATAAGATGTATAAGGATCTGCGACAATTTTACTGGTGGCCGGGAATGAAGAAAAGTATTGCCCAGCATGTGGAAGGTTGTTCTACTTGTAAGAAAGTAAAGATTGAATATCAAAAGCCTTTTGGTCAGTTGCAACGTTTAGAAATACCTATGTGGAAATGGGACCAGATTACTACAGATTTCATCATGAAGTTACCAAAGACTCCGAAAGGATTTGATGCCATTTGGGTGATCGTCGACAGGTTATCAAAGTCTGCTCACTTCCTGCCAATAAAAGAAACCTATTCGTTATAAAGACTAGCCAAATTGTATATCGACGAAATAGCAACTCGACATGGAGTTACAATGTCGATTATTTCTGATCGTGATAGTCGTTTTACTTCAAGGTTCTGGAGAAGTTTTCAAAAAGAAATGGGGACGCAAATAAAGCCAAGTACAACATACCATCCTCAAACTGACGGTCAGAGTGAACGAACAATTAAGACTTTAGAAGATATGTTACGGGCCTGTATTGTTGATTTTGGGGGATCGTAGGATAAGCACCTACCGTTGATTGAATTTGCCTACAATAACCGTTATCACTCCAGCGTACAAGCGGCACCGTTTGAAGTTCTGTATGGTAGAAAATGCCGAACTCCTCTGTGTTGGAACGAAGTGGGAGAGAAACAATTAGCGGGGCCAGACATAGTCCAGTTAACTGCGGATAAATTTATTCAAATTCATGAACGATTGAAAGTGGCGACATCATAAAGGTCAGGATGCTACTTGGGAATCAGAATCAGAAATGAGAACTAAATACCCTTACCTTTTCGCCTAACCGAATTCCGGGACGGAATTCTTTTAAGGGGGAGATGTTGTAATAACCAGGTACATTGTTGGTTTATTTAGTTTTATTATTTTTAGTTTAAGGTAGGTTTGGGTTAGTTTTATAAGTTTAAGTTTCGTTAATAGTTTTATGGAGTTATAAGTTAAGGGGTAAACTTTAATTTTAATTTATAAGTTGGAGGGTATATTTTGCCAACCCTTAGATGTGTGGGGTTTGTTTGGTGAGATTGGTGAAACTTACTCCACCCACCGCCATAGATTAACTAAAAGAGATAAGATGGATTAGATATTTTCATTTTTAGCATCTTGTTGTGTGTGTGTGGGTTTTTCACGGCAAAGAGAAAGAGAGAGAGAGAAAGAACCAAAAGAAAGAAAGAAAGAAAGAAGAAGAGGAAGAAAGACAGATTAATTCAACTGGAATTTAGGTGAAAGTTGTGAGAATCAAAAGGTATGTTTCTATTTAAATTACTCTCTTTATGAGTATTAAGCATGCTATGAGTTTAGAAATGGGTCTTGATAATTTTGGAAGGATATGAGAAATATGGGTTTAGAAGAGTGTTCTAAAAGTAGTCTTAAACATATCTGCATAGTTACAGAATCATTCATGGTTTAAAACTATAGATTTCCGGGTTAAGTATGAAATCTGTTGGTTGAGATAGTTATGAGTATCACAGTAGTGGGTTGCGATTGTTATGATGCTTGCGATAGTTATGAATGTCGCAACCTTGGGTTGCGACAAGCTCATTGGTATCGCAACAGTTGGTTGCGACAAGAAGTGTATCGCAATAGTTAGTTGCGATAAGATAGGATGTCGCAACAGTGAGTTGCGACAAGATACTGTGTCGCAAGTAGAAGGTTGCGACAAGGGTATCGCAACTAGTTGGTTGCGATAAGAGTCGAGAATTTTGGATTATTTAAGATTCTTAGTCTTTAAGGGTCCTGTACAGTAGATTAATACCCGTACAATATGTATATGGATATTTCAGATCTCTGTGAAGTTGGTGACGGAAATTCCTACGAATTTTCAAATAAGAGTGACGCGACTACTAGCAGGTGAGTTTTACTTTAAACCATTTTCAAACTGGAATACATATACTGATTGGGAATGTGATATATAGTGTGATTATGAATATAATATATTGAGATGTATATTGTATTTATATGATCATTACACTACACGAGTGCACGTTGGCCGGACTTAGGACCGGTGGAGTTTGGCTGTACGGAGGGACAGTGGAGTTGGCTGTATGTTAGTGCAGCGGAGTAAAATGATTAGTTGGCTTGCAACCAACTAATATGGCCATGAGGAAGAATTGTGCACAATGCATATGAGTCATGATTGGTATTCAAATATGTGTTATATATATTATGTGTTTTGCAAATAATGATACACTGACAAGGATTTTCTCACTTAGACCAATAGGTCTAACCCTCATTTTGTTTTCAAAAATATGTATTCCAGGTCGAGGAACTTTTAATAGCAAAGGAAAAGATAAGGTGTAGTATACAGTATATAGCTGACGGAGATTAGGAAATGATTATGTTTGTTTTGTATGGATGGTATTATGAAATATAATGTAAATTATTAGCGAAAAGTTAATACTTAAATATGTATTGTATAGTTTTAAAGACTAAGGGACCGTACGTGACTTATGATGTATCTTTTGTTATGAAATGATGTTATGTATAATATGTTACATGATGTATGTTTGGGACGGGTCGTTACACAATACGATAACGAAATTCTTGACCCGTTCTCCACTTCTCCATGCTTTTACATGTAACCCCAAGATGAGCAAAATGCTCATTGGAAAGTTCTGGCTCACCTGTGTGTATGATCCCTCCAACGAGGCCATTCATGCCTCCATTCTTACTGACGAGGAGGGTGATCACGATCTCACCTTCGGAGTTAATGACGTAGTAGTCAACACCATTGTCTACATACACAAATCTGATGATAAGGCTTCAAAATCCTCCAAAGGTTCAGGTACATTGACAAGAAACAAAATGGGTGGTGTATGGAACTTCTTCTTGACTCATGTGATCTACTGTCTTTCTCGTAAGACAAGTGGTCAGGACCAATCCCCTTCTTACATTACCAAACTTGCCCATGCACTGATTTTCCAAAGAAAAATCGACTTCGCTCTGTATTTCTTTACAGAACTGTCTGACGTGGTCAAGCACCCGAAACGCTGCCATGTGGCCTACCTTCGCTTCATCTCTATGATCATACAACACAAAATCGGTTCGGCGTTGGATGCAGATCGTAAGTCTCCATCTCCTCGATTTGTTTACGACTAGTCGGCTCCAATAGTCGGTCAAAAGACATTCGATGTTGACCCTCTCGACACGAATCTTCCTCTCCGGCCAGGTATGATTTCTTTTGCTCACACTCCCAATCTTCACCGGGGAGACGCGGAAGCTCCCGGGTTTCAACACCCGGAAGTTCCCGCGGAACCCCAAGTTGTAGTGGCCCCTTCTCCCCGTTCCCGAGTGAAGTCGGGTGGCGCTAAAAAGAAACAATCAAAGGCCCCGACACCTCCGCACCTGCTTCTAGGACTACGCCACCGAGAGATCCCTCGGAGGCTACCCAAGTCCAAATCCCGTCTCAAAAGCGGAGGCTCTCAAAATCCCCTCCGAGATCTCCTCTAAAGAGGTCTCGGACACCTTCGGCCAAGCCATCTAAGTCAACTATCGATTCTAAAAAATCGACAGTTGTTGAAATTCTCCCATCAGGGCCACGTGAATTAGTTATACCTCCTACCGAATCCTCCGTTGCCTCTCCACAGGCCTCGGTTGTATTTTTGGAGAACCCACAATCGACCTCCCTACTTACTTCCTTGAGTGGTGGAGATGACTTCGAGGTCTCTCCCCTCGAAGGTTCCGATTTTGTACTTCACAGCCTAACACCCGATCAGTATATGATCGAAGATGCACAACCCGCTGAGGGTTCCCCCTCTGAACAACCTACTGGTGACTTCTTTGATTTCCTGTTGGAGGATACTGGCTCTCCTCGAAATGTCACTCATGAAAACATTCTAGCCATGCTCCCCGACAAAACCAAATCCCCGACTCTCTCTCCACCACCGACAATATCATCACCGACCCCATCCTCACCATCAAAGGTTCCTACCCCTCACCGATCTCCTACACCCCGACGATCCCCATCTCCCTCAAGGAGAACTCTTTATCCCGACCCTTTATCCACTCACTCCTCCTCTTCCATCTTACCTGAGGAGAGATTGCTTCCTCATACCCCACTATCACCCGCTACTCCCCGATTCCACCTTCCCGAGGTTGGAACTTCTACATCTACAGGTATTTAGCTCCTGGGAGATTTAATTGCTGAAGTTCAGGAGAGTGCCTGCCAATGTCGGATGGTGGGTACTTAATTCGAGTCATTCAAACAGACCACTATCTCCATGATTGCTCAAGCAAATGAGCGTGTCTCGGTCTTGGAATCCCGGCAACCTCAGCTCTTGGCCTCTACTCTGCAGGATCTTCTTCGGCCTCTCACTGAAAACATGGCCACCTTCTCTACTAAGTTGGAGGAATTAACCTCCTACAACTCCAACATGGCTATTTCTATTGCAGCTATCAAAGCCTCCACCGAGTTTAAAGATTCTGAGCTTGGGCGACTTATTTCTAGGGAGACTCGTCATCAATCACTTCGGACCTCTTTGTCTGAATCACTGGAACGTCTTCATCAAAAGGTGGATACTCTCAATGCTAGTTTGGATTGGGATCTTGATCTCGGTGACTTTTCTCTGACCAGCATTGATCCGGTTCGTGTTCAGCTGCTACACTCCAAAGTTGATCAAATTATCGAACACTTGGGTTTGGGGATTCCGGCTGCTGCTGAGGGGGAGAAATCTCTTAAGACACCGAAAATGCCTTCGGTAAAGAGAACTAACAGCAATCAGCCTTCATCCACCACCGACAGGCCACCGATCCACATCTCCAAACACAAGATTGTCACCGAGTCAACAACAGGTACTTCTCTTACACCGACTCCACATCTATCGGTGGACATTCCATCGGTGGACACCACCGTTGTCGACATCCCCTCGTCCACACCGACGCCATCCATGGAAAAATCCACACCGACCCCTACTCCATCGGTGGAGAAAACCCATGCAACTTCTGAGGGGGAGCAAATCTTTGCTGCTCCCAAAGACAAAGGGAAGAAGCTTCTTTCTGCCGACGATGAGGCAAAAGAAGAGAAGAAAAAGAAGGAACTAGCAAAGTATGGGTCCCGACCTTCTGATGCTCAAACTCTAAAACTCAAACCAGCTTCTCAAGAAACCACTCCCAATCTTGGTCTGTCTCCTCAAGAGATTGAGGAGGCAAGACTAGCTCAAAAGGTCTTGGATGAAACAAAAGCTCTATCTTTGAAAGTGGCGAAAGAAGAAGCCGTAAAAGCCAAAACCACCGATCCCATCCTTGCCCAGAAATCTGAATTGGGTACGATAAAAGAAGAAAAGGAAGAAGAAATAAACTGGTATAAAAAGACCATGCACTACCGAACCAATAGGTCTCCCATCTCTTGTGTCAAAATCGCTACTTCAAAGCTTCACCCCACTGACATAAGACTTGTCATTGATAGAGAAAATGGATCATCAAGGAGTGTTAGAGATTTCCATCTCAAGGTATTTGGCCTCTCCGAATGGTTTGAAATCTCTAAACTCTTGGTAAGAAGTGCCAGTCCTAAGAAAGACGTTTTCATCAAATGCATTAATGAACTGATGGATAAGATGAAGGAACTGAAGAAAAAGCACAATATTGTTCTTTCTACCGATGAACGTGCCCGACTTCAATCTTTAAGAGAAGAAGTTCGTTTACCCAAAACCAAAAACCAATCGGTGAAAGATACAATTTTCAAAGATATGACTGCTAAAGGAAAAGTCCCTTACGTGGGAAATCTTGACTTGTCCATCCCTACCTATTCCTGGTCTCTTCTTCAACGACGCTCTTGGACACCGACGATTCTTCCGATTCTCACAAATTCATCTCGCCGACATCCTCCTTCTCCAAGGCATCTACAACCTCATGCCTTACATCCCTGAAGCTGAACCTTTTTATCAGAATGTGGTGGCAGAAATAAAGCGTCGCAACCAAGCTCCAAGAAAATAATCTAAGTGTTTTCCTTTTTCCCGTTTAAGTACTTGTAAAATTTTCTTCATTTCCGGATGTATGAAGATTTAAATTAAATGCAAGTACTTCTCTTCTATTTGAATTTCCTTGTTGCACATAGTTATATTTCATTACTTGTAAATATTGTTTATAGTGTACAAACTCATACAAAAGAAAAATAGATCAAAAAGAATAAAAAGAATGGTCTATATGAAAAGAACCCAAAAAGAGTAAAAAGGGTCAAAATGCATTTTATTCTCAGATACTCTTAAATATTCTAAGTATGGAGCTCAAATTCAAATATGGGGAGATTGTTGGGTCACCAAAGATTTGAAATTGACTCACCGATGTTTCTCCTAAATCTTACTTAGAATATTTTAGAATGGTTCTTTAAGATGACTTGTACAAGATAGCAACTGTTCGGTGAAGTCAAAGATCAACCGGAACCAAGCTTGAAGATATTCTAATTGTGGAAATGAAAATAACCTTCACAACAAATTACAAGTCATTGTCCACCGATGGTGTTCCCACACATCGATGGACACCTTCTCCACCGACCATCTTTCTGTCGGCCAACATCATCCCACCGATGTGGATGCTCAAAATCGGTGGGATCTCTATTCTTTCCCATGGATGTTTTCTTCAAAAAGAGACAAGTCTCAAGGCTCTCACATCGGTGAAACGTTATCGGTGAAACTGCATTGGAAAACACATCGAGAAGATCTTCCATTTTTGGAAAATATCTAGTGTCAGGTAAAAGTAACTGTTTGGCGCCTTATCCATTTCTAGAAAACGTCTCAATCAGCATGGGCATGCTTCCTGGTTTTAAGGAAAAAGGTGATAAGGCCATATCCACTTTTCAGAGAACATCACCTATAAACCAATCTTCTTTTGACAAGTGTCCTAAGCATTTAATGCTCATCACACTATAAAAGAAGGTAGAAGCTCCCATGCAAACTACGCAAACTGGAAGTTTTCTCAGTGCAAGAATTTTCATTTTGCTCAAGAACTCTATAACTTTGTTCTAAGTGTTCTAAGTTGTTTTGTTTTAGTATACTTCGTGAAAGATTGTTAGAATAGTTTTATATGTTCTTTTCCGCAACAGTCTTTAGATTTCTATGTGTAATTCTTGTTGAAAGTTTTTCAATAATAGAATTAAAATTGTGAAAAATCTTAGTATTGTATTCAACCCCCCCTTTTACAATACTTGTTAAGCCATCTGGAACTAACATAAACGTTTAGATAGAAATATACCAAAACATGGAACTAACCCCATACTCACGCAAAGCAAAAATAAGATAGAAATCCAATTACCAAATACATGGAAGTAGGTGCATAATTTAAACCTTAATACATGTGGAGGGGATCCAGTATTAAAGCCATCAACTGCAATTACTCGTACGAAACCAACGATAATAAAGCATGGATATTACAATATCCGAAAATAATGTTTGACAACAACAGGGGAGACCCGTATCCGTTGAGGGTGGAGGAAACACATAAGTATACCACCCGTACAACGTTAATCGTACAACACCTCGCGACTAGACGTCCAAGGGTTCCTACGACTTCTCAACAAGTTTCACCTCAAGAGACAGTTGACCTTAGTGTCTATCCCCAGGATTCCACCACAAGGCTCGGCAGGCTTAGGACTACCTCCAAGGCATCCCATTCAAAGCGGCGAAGGTCCTAGTGCCTACCTCTAAGGTAGAACCTCCGGACTCAACCCTCCTAGTGCCTACTTGATAAGTTTAAGGTCATAAAACATGGGTCCCGAGGTCCAACCCCGAGATACCCAATCGACCATCACCAAAAGACTGACTTACGTGCCTATGGATCTAATGCAACACAATCTAAATCACATGATTCCAAATGAATGACTAATGCACTCAAACATGTAATTCTCAAATAATATGCAATAAATTGCAAATCATAAAAGGAGCTCCATATTGAGCTATTAAAATTGGACAAATGTCCATAAGACTCTTTTAAGTCAAAACTGAGCCAAATTGCTCAAAAACTCAATTGACCAGCGAATAACAGTCCTCAAATAATAAAATGCATTTAACATGTGTTTATGCAAACACGTATATCAAAGATATGATTAACCCAAAGTCTCATCGTTAGTTGAGTCAAATCAGTTTCCAAATAAACTCATACCTTTATATTTCTAAAATGTTCCATGACACAATAACGTGCATTTTTCCAAATAGTTTATAAAACCAAATATACTAAAAATGCATAAATCATCAAAAGACTCCATTTGTACAATAAATCACCAAAAACATATTTATGAGGTTTACTCGTCAAAATATCTAAAAATCCAAATATGAACAATTCATAATATTTATCAACCTAAAGTCACCAAATATGAAAACTTTGACAAATATTAAACACATTATTACTTTAAAAACACACATTTTGGCATGTACATAGTTTTCACAAAGCAACTTGAACTCACCTTGCTAGATTTAAGCTAAATCTAAGTTTTACCCCAATCTTGAGCTTCCTTGGTGTAAGCTTTAGATCCACAAACATCCATCACTAGAAACCTTATCTAGGTTACAAACAAACCTAAAACACACCAAGAGTAACTCCCAAAATCAGATTCACACAAATCTTTGTCAAAATCTCAAATCTCCCAAAATACCCGAAATAGGTCAAAACTCATAATATGAGAAATACATCAAGAGAGATATTCTAGAAGATTAAAATGAAAGGTTTTAACAAGAATAAAAGTTTATAAAGTTAAGATGGACTTACAAATGGGTTTTTATGAAAACCCCAAAACTAGATCAACAATGGTGGAAAGATGGTTGGAGAAGATGAAGAAGATAAAGATCTTGAGTCTTGAACCCTTTACACTTGCATCCTAGCTCCAACTCTTAGACATATATATATATATATATATATATATATATATATATATATATATATATATGAAAGATCCAATTTAGTTTGATAATTTTACTGAACCGTAAAGAAATGGAAAGGAGTTGAGTTGGTGAGAAGTATTGGAAGAAGTCACTCAAAAAATAGATTTTTGATGAGAATGAGAGGAAGAAGTCGGTCAAGACAAAGAGGGAGAAAGAAAGAGATAATAGGGAAAAGGGAGGAAGTGATTGGATGAGAGAAATAAATGAGAGAAACTAGTTTTCTTGAATTGGTCAAAGATAAAAAGTAAAAATGACAAAGTGTGTGAGAAGAGGTTTAGGTCAACACAAAAAGGGATGGGACTTGTGAGGCCAAACCCACGTGCCTAAGCATGACCCATTTCACTCATCACCTACTACCCAAGGTCTCTAGGTGCATCCTTTATTGATCATCCCCAAACACCAATAAACTTATTAAATAAAAACACATCATTGCTTACTATGGCTTTACCAAATGATATCTTTAATTGTGTTGATAGTAGAAAATATGCAAACACTATGTGGGATGTATTAGAAGCACAGATGCAAGAGAAAAATCCATGCAAAGCAAGTTAAATAATGCATTGATGCCTTTAAGGGATTTCATGCTAAGGAAACTGAATCTTTGACAGATTCTTTTAATACATTCAATAGTATTCTGAATGATTGAGGACAAATAGTGTTCAGAAAACTATCTTTGAACTCATTATAAACTTTCCTCAAAATCTAAGGCTAGAATGGGATACTTTTGTTGTAAATTTCCACATGAACAAGAACTTATGTGAAGAGGATATTCATGGTATTCTAAGTTGACATGAAGACAATGTGAACGAAACTATGGTTGAAAAGGAGTTTCAAATTTTCTTGCCTTGATATCTGAAAGACAGTCTAAGTCAGGTTCCAAGTATTCCATATCTTCTTCCTCAAAGATCAAAGAAATTCCAGAATTGACAGGTAATATATATGATGGTGGTGACGATGAATTAGGCGTTTAACTGAAAAAGATATGGTTGAGAGTCTTGTCTGGTTAACCAAGGCTTTCAACAAGGATTTTGGAAAGAAGAACTTTACCTCTAGATCTAAATCAAAATATTATAAAGGGGACAAGGAAAAGTACAAGTTTGGAGAGAAGTTCAAATCTGATGGTAAGAACAGTGAAAGGAATGAGAAAGAAGAAAAATATGATGGGAAGAAAGCACCAAGATGCTATGCTCATCGGTCGGGGACGGCCGGGTGTCTTCTAGTGGTCTTCTAGCGTTAGAAGAAGTCGTGTCCGTCCCGGACATCTGCAACGTCCTTCGGATGGACGTGGTGCGTTGAACACTAAGGCCTCCCCACTCGACGTAATCAGCTTTTCTGAATATCTCTTTTCCCGCCTATGTTGTAGTTCGAGATTGAAACTGACGTGCTAACCCCGCTTTGGTGGCCCGCCCCAAGTCTTGCCCATAGCTGACTTCTTTATAGGACGTAGTGACTACTCAGATGAAAGCTTCGGAAGGAGAGTGAACATAAGAGAGAGTGCTTCTCGGTCCCGGAAGACCATCACTCTGGTTTCATTGATCGTACAAGTACCGTGAGGGAAAGGTGAATTAAAGAACCCTATTTAGGGTTTTCAATAGAGAACATGTGTCCACTAATGACCATTCCTAACTCGGATCCGATAACGCAATTCCGGGAGGAGTCGGTAGTTTCACAGAACGAATCAAGATCTCGTAAATTCATTGTATTTCTTGATTCAAATCAGAAAGAACTTCTTTCGCAACAAAAGGACTAAAGTCAAATTCATTTGGGGTGTTCTCTCAATTCCAAAAAGGAACAGATGAAGCCCCCCTGTGGGTGGGTGGGTGGGTGGGGGGGGGGGGGGGGGGGGAAAGCGAGGTCTCAAAAGAAACTCAATAGTTTTTAATGAATCCACTCTTCAAAGCTTGCCTTTCTTCCCTCCTTGTCCGGGGTCCCGAAAGTTGATGTCATAAACAATCTTCTTGGTCTAAGAGCAACCTGAAATCTCCAGTTCACACTCAGCGTGTCCATTCCTTCTTACTGTACTTCTGGGTCAACCCAACCCGAATGGGAAGAAGGGGGCATAACGGAATTCCTCACCTAGATGACTGGACAACCTCTCAACCAGATCGCACCGGCCAGTTTCTTTCATCAATCTCTTGGCCTTGCTTAACTCCTTGTTTCGTAAACCTTTCGAAATCTCTTGACTTCACAGCTACGCACCTTTCAAACATACTTTTTTTTACTCCTGGAGGTGGGCTTGGAAGCAGCCATCCGTTGCAGAAAGCGTAACAGCTCACCCCCTCGCCAAGGTTTAGCCATTTATCAATCCACGAACCATCCCAAGAAGATTGACTGGGTGAGGTAGCTTCTCTAGTTTGTGTTTCAATGACGGGTAAGGCGGTCAAGCTACCTGCGCCTGTCTGGTCCGATCGTTTAGCGGCTCTTTCTAAGAGACGGGAATGTAAATAGCAGCCGCTTTTTTGGAAGGCGAGATAGGTCAAGTCCAGGATGGCCCAGCTGCGACAGGGAAAAGAATAGAAGAAGCGTCTGACTCCTTCATGCATGCGCCAACCTCGGGATGCTTTACTCCTAACCCCACAAGGTTTTAACTATGGTAAACCAGACCACTATGCAAGAGATTGTATAGGTTCAAAAGGACAAAAGACTCGGATTATTACTCTAAGAAGGACATATGGTAATGAAGAAAGAACAAGGGCAAAGTTTATTGGCTAAAGAAGAGAATTGGTTGGATGAAACTTCTAATGAAGAAGAAAATTGGCTTCTCTAAACAAGCAAGCATATAACTCTGGTTCTTCTTCACAGTCTAAAACTTAAGTTTTTGTAGCAATAAGTCAACCATTTCTATCTCAAAAATTCCAGTACGCTTGAACAAGACGAAAAAGTGAAGCTTCATTATTTCCTCTCAGAATTTCAACTTACAGATATTCTCACCAAAACCTTAACAAAGAGAAAGTTTGAGTTCCTTCAATTCAAACTCGGTGTGATAAACAAAAGTCTCAAGGAGGAGTGTTAATACATTAGACCTTTTGTTAATCTCATTAGGGGCCTTTACCAAACGCTTACCCTGGTAAGAACTTACCAGTCAAATTTACACTATCACTTACTTAGCGGATAAGATTTTAGTCCGCCAAATCGGTTTCGTATGCAACAACTCACCCGGTAAGCGCTAACCGTGGTAAGAGTCATCTCCCTAACTTACCGGGGTAAGACTCTCGGTCATTGCATTCGCTCTTTCGCTCTTACTGGGTAAGGTTTTTGGTCCTTACCATATCAATCCGGTAGGTAGGTAATGTGACTTGGTAAACGCTTACCCTGGTAAGTGTTTGGTAAACGGCCCCTTAGTGTCAATATTGAATGTTCTCTAGTCGTTAAGAAGATGATAAGTTATGTCTTAAATAGTATGAGTCCTCTAGAGTCCCTCAAATATAGCTCGAGAATACTCTATTAAAACCTATAAATAAGTTATGGTAACAAATATTGTTTGAGAACCAACACATCTCACACAACACAAAGATGTTGACTTCCATCTCGATCAAGAGCAATGAACGTTCAACTCGATATGAATATACAACTTCAATAGATTCCTTGGTGACTTTATTCATGAGCATACACAACACATACATGCATAGAAAATAGTGTGCACTCTAAACAACATTTGATCCATGAAATTTCCTTCTTTTAGAACCATGGGAGATCATGAAAGATGATCTAACCAATATTTGACACTTTATGCTTTATGGGAGTGCCTTCTGCAAAAATCTTGAAGCCTCTTAATGCCATCAATAAGAGATGTTTGGTCCATAGCAAATGTTACCCGAAGCCAATTCTTGAGTCCGACGCTTGTACCTAAATGAAAAAGAAGCAAATTCGGAATCGTAGAAAAGAAACAACTTATAAGTTGACTTTTAGGTCAAACATACAGATTTCAACTTCAAAATGCTATATAAAGCCTAAGATATATTTAAGAAAATCATTATATTGGGTATTAGACAAAACAATACATATTAAAAATAGGCATATCCTCAGCATTCATTGGGTCAATGCTTACCAAAAAAATTTGTACTTCCCCAAACTTGAAAAGCAATGTGTTTGATCTTCAAGATCAAGGTATGGGTAGTCCTTTTAGGTTTATAGAGTATAAACCATGAAGTTCTTACGGAAAGAAAGATCGAACTAATATTTACACTTGGATTTTTCATCTTACCCGGTAGGATTAAAACTGATTCTTCTTTAGCAAGCTTGAGACAGAAGTCCAAATCATCCTCAAGGTCTTCAAACACCGATAAATCTAATTTCACCTTTGAAGCATAAAACGAGGAGTAAGATGAACACCTGGCACTACGATAAACTTGAGTTTATAGGACGCCTAAAATAAATAAACGTACTAATATAGTGTTTTATAAGACCAAAGTTTATAGGACGAAACGGAAAAACATCCTATCTAAAAGTGTTTAAAAAGTTTATAGGACGCTTTTGAGCGTCGTAAGAAGTTTTTTACAACATTTTCAAATAAAGCGTCTTACTAACTATTTTATAGGACACTATATGAAAAAGTGTTCTATAAACACAAGTGCCCTCTAAAAAGACGGCTTTATAGGACACTTCTCAAAAGTGTCATATAGAATTAGCTAATACGACACTTTATTTAGGAAATGTCCTGAAAAACTTGTTATGACGCCCAAAGACGCTCAAAAGCGTTATATAAACTTATTGTAACACTTTTATTAGATAATACGTTTTTTTGTTTGGTCCTATAAACTTAAATTCCATAAAACACTTTGCTAGGACGCTTATTTATTTTAGGCGTCCTACAAACTCAATCTAGGACACCAAATTTCATCTAAGATTAGGAAAGCATTTGCATATGCATTCTTTTTCTCATATTTTCTACCCAAACTAGTTACCTTTCTAACAAGAGGAAGAAATAGTATTTGTAACTTGTCAAAAATATTTAAAATATAAAATTTTGCATCCTTCAACTTAAACTCATCTAAAATCTTAAATACACATAAAATTCGCATATTTCGCCTTACCATCGTAAAAATCGATCCTTCTGGTTTGTTTGGGCAAGTTACACCTGGGACATCTTTAAATCCCTTGTAACAAGAATTTGCAGCTTCTCTAATTGTATCAACTGTTTCCAAATGGAAACCCTCTTTGCTTTTGCCAAGTATATCAGGCAGGGCTCCCTGCACAAAAATGAAGTCAAAATCTTATCAAAGAAAGCATAAAAAACACATAGTTGAGCATTATTTACACTATTAAATGGAAGACTTTTACCTACGAGCTTTTCCCTAGGAAATCTGTCACTAAAAGGTGATTCGTCACAAAACCGTCACAAAAGTTGGTGGGTAAATATTTTGTGGGTAATGCATATCAAACAGATTGTCTATGAATTCTCTGGGTGATCCATGGGTATTTTTTTCAAAAACATCGGATTCTATCGAACCATTGATATTTTCTGGGTGATCACCGACGAAAATTTCTTTGGTTAAATTTTGTGGGTAAAAATCGTTTGCTTTGTAGTGTTAGAGATATATTATGTTTTGAAAATATTCGAAAATATGATGCCATTGCACGGATCAAGACATTTAGATGTTTAAAACACAGATATCAGGAATTCTCGATTCTGAAGAATATTTCGTTGTTGCACATTCCCTCTCGCTCACACGTAAAACATAAATTGTAATCCAGATCTTCATCTTTAGTTTGAAACGGTATAATATGTAAATTTTTATCTAAGTAAATAAAAACCTTCAAATGATAGACAAAAACTCGTGATCTAGTCAACACCATATCCTCAAAACATATATAATACAAGGATCATGCAAGGGGTAAAAACATCCACACTACAAAACAAATGACTTTTACACACAAAATTCAATTTCGTATGTTTTTCGAGAAAATACCCATGGATTACCCAAACAATCCCTGGTCCCACCAAAAATTACCCACTAACTTTTGTGACGGTTTTGACGAATCACCCATTAGCGACAGATTTCTCAGTGAAAAGTTCGTAGATAAAAGTCTTTTGTTTAGTAGAGTCAGCACTTCCAAAATTAAACTATGTTGAAATGCTACATTTGACTAAGTTTTGATGAATTGATGTTAAAGGTGTAACAAACTCCGCTAGTCCTTCAATTAGGAAACTGACAAGAATGGACCTCAAAAAGCAAAGCATGCATCTTCTTTTGACAAAATCTTCCACTCTTACTTATATGGTAGAGGAGAACTGTTTAATTAATTAATTGCCCCACAACAAGAGTCCACTTTAAATCTAGAATGATTCTGGAGTATAAGGTAAGAAACCTGAATAAACGTTGGAAGGCTGGAGTATACATGGAAGTATCCCTTAATGCATTCAATAATCTGAAGAGAACATTAGAAAAGAAAAATCTAAGTTAGCGCGATGTATAGACAAGTTTTCTGTGTATAAAGGTACTCGTGAGAAAAAGAAAGAACCCCGTGTTCTTTAAGTATGCCACTAGGATCATGTGTAACAAGCCATCCGAGTCGCCAACCAGGAATGAGCCATCGCTTTGATAAGGACCCGAGTGTAATGACAGGGGTAATCGATCCAAAGACTCCCATTGGAACAAAAGGATTTTTCCCGAAAGCAAGATGATCATAAACTTCATCAACAATCACTAATATCCCAAGCTTCCTTGCAGTCTCAGCAACCTAACAATAGAAAAGCCCACCCACAAATTGCTCAAATTGTAAGAGCATCTCCAACAGATTCTCTATACTTTTTTCTAAAATAGAGACTTAAAAGTCAAAATCTCTAAAATGAATCACATTTAGCTCCAACGGATTCTCTATTTTAGAGATTTCAACATCCATTATATTATTAAAATATTATTTAAATTTATCATCCCAATACATTTTTGAAAAAGAGTTTATATAAAATAATAATAACTCAATCCTATTGGAGGGAATGAATAAAAAAATAATTTCTCTCTCCATAGCAAGTTTTAGAGAATTCTCTAAACTTGGAGTTTTCCCTATTTTAGAGAACAATATAGAGAAGCTGTTGAAGCAATATAAAGAACAAAACTGCAATTTTCTCTATTATAAAGAAGCTCTTGGAGATGCTCTAATTAACAGAAAACAATGACAATGCAACAAAACTGTCATGACCCAATTAACAACAACCATATAATGAACACACATGGGCACCTTCTTTAGATGTTGATATGTGAAAACACTCCCACAAGGATTTCCAGGGTTAATGATAACCATCGCAACGGTATTTTCGTCTGCAACTGCTATAACTGAATCAAGATCAATCTCCCAATCTTTCTCAGGAAGAAGGTCAAAGTGACGGGTTTCCAAATGGCAAGATTGAGCGAATTCTTCGTAATACGGAAAGCCTGGTTTTGGAAACAGAATATTTGATTTGGAACCGGAAAGGACAGTTAATATGGTTTGAGCAGCTTGTTTGCATCCCATTGTCAAGAATACATCATCAGGTGATAAATTATATGGAAGATCATCAGATAGGTACTCTGCTACTGCCCTGTAAAAGGATATAATAGTAAAAACTCAGGATATTGTTCATATATTTGTGACAATCTCATATCCTTGTGTCCCTTATGTCATCCCAAAATGGAAAACAAGTTCACCGCACTACTAGAAAAGAGAGTTTCATAAGATGCTATGTCAGGAACGGATTGACCATGTTATGTAAAAATGATATGGTAGTTAATATTAATTTAGAAATAATTGTTGATTGATTTTGCGCAAGGAATATTGGGAAAAACAATTTTATACAAACTAGTAGTTCTTGAATTCAATGTTATTTTTGATGATATAAACAATATACTGAAAATAATTTCGTAGTTATCGAAAGCCCATTTTTACATCTCGCCCATGGCCTATAAAATGTCAGGAACGGGCCTAAATTTTGTGAGCACCATCTAGCCCACGTTAGCTAGAAACGGAACCTCATATAGGTATATATGTAGAAACCTCTTCACTGTCTATAAAGTTAGACTATTTTTAGGAGATTTAAAGAGGTTCCACATATTCGCGCAATATGGTGTCATCATACAAAATCTTTTTTTAATAGCAGCTTACTGATTTGTCCCATCACTGCGCAAGATTATCTACTTGGAGGGCAAACCAATTTAACCGAGTCAATCCACAAATACCCATATTATTTACAAGGATGACTCACAAAATCAACAAAACTAAAGTTCAGTTGAAAGTAATTAGAGTATCTTCAACAACTATGCTAAAATGAAAAAATGGAATTTTAGCATTTTGTCCACAAAAGGCAGAAACAAAGACTTAATTATAAGCTTTGACTAGACATGTAATTAACATTAAGTATATACACTATGACAAATTTAAGTTTATAGGACGCCTAAAATAAATAAGCGTCCTAATAGAGTGTTTTATAAGACCATAGTTTATAGGACCAAACAAAAAAGTAGTCCAAAAGTGTTACAATAAGTTTGTAGGACACTTTTAAGCGTTGTAATAACATTTTTAGGACATTTTCAAAATAAAGTGACGTATTAGTCAATTTTATAGGACGCTTTTGAAAAGCGTCGTATAACCCCATATTTTTAGAAGACGCTTGTGTTTATAAACAATTTTTCAAAGAGTGTCATGTGTAAAATAGTTATATAAGACGCTTTATTTGAAAAATGTTCTAAAAAACATTTTACGACGATCAAAGACGTCCTATAAACTTTTTGTAACACTTTTAGATATAACGGTTTTTTGTTTGGTCCTGTAAACTTTGGTCCCATAAAACAACTTATTAACAGGCTTATTTATTTTAGGCGTCCTATAAACTCAATTTTGTTGTACTAATTAATATACTTAATGGCAAGGAGAAATGATGAGTGACACAAGTACGTACCTTCTACCAGAGAGAACTCCACCGGTCGGAGAATAACCATTGAACTTAGCAGACCGGACGGCTTGAGCAATAGCATCTGCGGCGAACTGGGTTTTACTGAAGCTGGCGAAAACAGAAGGTTCGCCATGGGCCATAGGGATGATGGGTCTGCTGTCTGAGATATTGAGAGATGACATGAGCAAAGTGAGAACCCCATCAATGGTTGTGTCTGATTCTGTCTTCTGCTCTGATTTCCTCAGGAATCCCCATTTCTCCATAGCTCTCCACTGTTCTACAATTGGGGTGGTTGGGATGAAGGTGACAATATGGGACTTGTAGCAGGCATGAAGCATGCTGACTAATTAAGTTCTGAATTTTTTAATCTCTACCATTTAAAAGCATGATAATCATTGGTTGCTGGTGGATGTAATTTGGTCCAATATGTGTAGCATTATATTTTAGAGTATATTATGGTTTTGGTCCAATATGTGTAGCATTATATTTTAGAGTAAATTTTGCAGGTAAATTTCGTTGATGACTAGGATTTGCGCCACGTACGGTAGCAAGAGCCATCATGCTTCTTGCCTCTTTACCTATCATCTTCATGGCAGCTACCCTGATCAATATTTAAAATTGTCATCTTCATGGCAGCTACCCTGATCAATTGTAACGAGTAGAGAGAGAGAGATGGAGAACTGCTCAACCACGAAGACGAAATGGGCGTTCCAGGGAAACCCGGAGCTGAACACGGCGTCCGAGATAACCATTAGAGGCGTTCTTGCGATGCTCAAGACGTATCTCAACGAATCCGACAGCAGACCCTGTTGGAAATCAGTCCCTCCCTCACCCGAATACAACCCCCCCGAAACCCACATTGAACGACTCTCACCAATCAAAACAGCAATATGGGGTTTTCACTGTGTGTTTGTATATTAAACTGGAGAACTGAAAATACACTTTACAAAGAAACCTATACTAATCTATTTATAGACTAAAGCAGTAAACAAATAAAATAAACATAACTTGCTGGAGCATATACGTGCTAAACACTATGCATGCTAGCTGGCCCATGATGTCCTTTATTGTCTCCTAGATAACCGGAAGCCAAAGTCTACTACCTCCTATTTTACTTCCATGCAAATAGGTCGACCCATGACCAACGTTCACCTCCACTAAAACTCGGTCAATCACCCAAATACGTGACCCGCTCCATCAAGACTACTGACCCGTGGATTACCTACTGACCCGCAACTGATCCGTGACCCATAACCCATCAAGATTACCCAACAGACCCGTCATCCCTCTCGGCCATGGCGACCCTTCTGCTTTCTCGTGCTTCCGTACTTCAGAGATTGCAGAAGATGCCATCGCCAATGCCCTCCGTTCTGCTAAATTCACTGGTTATTCCCCTACCGCCGGCGTTCTTTCTGCTAGAAGGTAATAAACTTAATTTTGTTGTAGTATCTTACTCTTGTCATTTCCAAATATATATTCCAAGTGTTTTCGACTTTTAAGAAGAAAAAAAAGCTTCCGATTATCGTCAATCGGACATATATTCTGTGCACATGCTTCATGTTTTATATTCTTTATTTCATAGGGCAGTAGCAGAGTACCTTTCTCAACATCTTCCAAATAAGTTATCACCAGATGATGTATTCTTGACAGTAGGTTGTACGCAAGCGATACAAACCATAGTAACGGTGCTTGCGAATTCCGAAGCAAACATTTTACTCCCCAAACCAGGTTATCCGTATTATGAAGCTTTTGCTCAATCATGCCGTTTGGAAGTCCGCCATTTTGACCTTCTTCCGGAGAAAAACTGGGAAGTTGATCTTGATGCAGTAGAAGCTCTTGCAGATGAAAACACAGCGGCAATGGTTATAATTAACCCTGGAAATCCCTGTGGGAATGTATTCACACACCAACATCTACAGAAGGTATATATACCCACATGTTTTTATAGTTTATCTTTTCATTTATTGGTCTTGACGGAATCCATTTGGTCCACTACTAGAAAAAGAGGTATCAGTGACGAAAATCAGTGACAGAAAATTCCGTCACTAATTAGTGACGGAACGACCAAGAACACAACCCGTCACTAATTAGTCCGATGATAATCTGTCACTACTTGGTGACGGATTACTGCCCGTCGCTAATCCGTCACTACTTGGTGACGGATTACTTCCCGTCGCTAATCCGTCACTAATTAGTGACGGATCAACGACGGAACGACCAAGAACACAACCCGTCACTAATCCGTCACTAATTAGTCCGACGCTAATCCGTCATTAGTGGTGACGGATTACTGCCCGTCGCTAATCCATCACCGTTGGAATATATTTAAAAACATAATTAAAAAATAAAATATACGTGTTCGTCGTTGATCAACGATGGACACATGGAGTTTCACAAAAAATAAATAAAAATGAAATTCCACGACGTGTTATTGTGATGAGCTAATTAGGAGCTATAAATCTATGATACAAGCGGTTTAAAATGTGTCTTCTGTGTTAGGTTGCCGAGACTGCGAGGAAGCTTGGGATATTAGTGATTGCCGATGAAGTTTATGGTCATATTGCTTTTGGGAATAACCCTTTTGTTCCGATGGGAGTCTTTGGATCAATTACCCCTGTCATTACACTTGGTTCTATATCGAAAAGATGGATTGTTCCCGGTTGGCGACTTGGATGGCTTGTCATCCATGATCCTAACGGCATCCTTAAGAAACACCGGGTTCTCTATCTTTCTCACATGTACATAGATGCACCGGCTTTGAGCAAATTTGTATATATGCATCTTGCTAAATTAAGTTTTCTCTTCTAATTTTCCTTTTCAGATCATTGAATGCATTACACAATATCTCAATATATCATCTGTCCCTCCAACGTTTATTCAGGTTCCTTACTAGTACTGCATGCATTTATATGATCTTCACTACAGTAAATTTGAGTTTATAGGGCGTCTAAAATAAATCATCGTCCTAATAGAGTGTTTTATAGGACATTAGTTTATAGGACCAAACAAAAAAGCGTCCTATCTAAAACTGTTCAATAAATGGCGTTTTGAGCGTCGTAACAAGGTTTTTAGGACATTTTCAAAAGAAAGTGTCGTATTAGCTAATTTTATACGACGCTTTTGAAAAAAGTCCTATAAACCCATTTTTTTAGAGAACACTTGTGTTTATAGGACACTTTTTCAAATAGTGTCCTATAAACTAGTTATTAGGACGCTTTATTTAAAAAATGCTCTAAAAAGTTTGTTACGACACCCAAAAGCGTCCTATAAACTTTTGTAACACTTTTAGACCGGACGCTTTTTTGTTTGGTCCTATAAAACATCCTATTAGGACGCTTATTTATTTTAGGCGTCCTAAAAACTCAATTTTGTTGTAGTGCTTCATGCAAGATCGTGAACTTTACGATATTGAAAACTCAAACTAGTTGTTCTTTATGGGTTACTTTTATTTGATCTTGGCGTTTTTCTTATACTTGCAGGGAGCGGTTCCTGATATCCTTGGGAAAACCAAAGGAGATTTCTTTTTAAATATCCTAAATACAATAAAAGAAGCTGCAAATTTTTGTTACGAGGAAATCAAAGATATCCCTGGTGTCGTTTGCCCAAGCGAGCCTGAAGGATCGATGTTTGTTATGGTAAGGGCATAGATGCACAATTACATTTAAAGATCAAATAATTTAAGTTGTAAGGTGATGTGAACGAAAGATTTTTACCTACGAACCTTACGCAGAGAAATATGTCGTTAAAGAGTGATTTGTCACAAAACCGTGACAAAAGTTGGTGGGTAAATTTTTGGTGGGTAATGCAAATCAGCGACAGATTACCCAGGGATACTCAGGGTGATCCATGAGTATTTTCTTGAAAATATCGGATTATACCGAACCATTGATATTTTCTGGGTGATCCTTGAGTAATCACAGACGAAAATTTCCGGAGGTAAATTTTGTGGGTAAAAATCATTTGTTTTGTAGTGAAGCTAAGTAGCCGTGGTGCACCAATTGTGTTAGAAATTAAGAGTTTTCTTACTTGTGGTTTTTAATGTTTAACAGGTGAAACTAGATCTATCCGTCTTGAATGACATCAAGGATGATTTGGACTTCTGCGTCAAGCTTGCCAAAGAAGAATCGGTTATAATCCTACCAGGTAAAAGTCACCGTGTGTTATTACCATTTTCTTGTGCTCGTGTCTCGGACACTCCCAGATTTGCTTCTTTCTCCTTCAGGTATTAGCGTAGGACTCAAGAATTGGCTACGTCTAACATTTGCTATCGATCCATCATCTCTTGAAGATGGCATCAAGAGGCTTAAAGCTTTTTGCAAAAGGTACTCCAAGAAAGCATAAAGCGTCAATCGCTCGTTGGTTCATCTCTTGTGATCTCCGAAGGTTTCAAAGAAGGAAACTTTGTGGATCATCAACTGCTTGTTGGATCATATACTATTAATTTCTTGACCAGGTCCTCAAGAAGAGTGCATCGTCTTCTATTTGATCTATCATTACGCATTTGTATGTTCTGTTCGTTTAGTTTGCATGAAACTTATGATCTTGAACTACATGGTTATCATTAATACGAATAATAAGTATCTTGTATTAAGTGAACATTACCTTAAGACATTGTGATGTTGGTGTTGTTTGTTGATGCCCAATTACAAGAAGACCGATTCAGTTTCACCTCTTTGCCTATAACCTTTCACTACTAGAAAGTTGGGAATCATCAACGGAAGAAGTCCTTTATTTCATAATCGAAGGTGCGTTGTATATCGTGAAAATAATAGTTTCTTTCATCATGGAAGAGACCTTTATTTTTAGAGTCCAATTAGGTTACATATAGATTTGATGTTGATTATTTTAGTGTCATCTATCATTTTGGTGTAATTGCCATTTACTTGAGATTGATTAAGGTGACGAGACAAACATATGTGAGTTAGGAGGTGCGGAGTGCACACTCTCCATAAAGCAGTGGTTAAGGGGGACGCGCCTTGTTGCAGGTCCTAGGGGAAGCACCCATGGCACGGTCCCTAGGGGCAAGAGTCCCTTGGCGGTGGTTTGAACCAATGCATTCCGAGATCTGAACGTGTGCATCTAGAAATCTGATGCTTCTGTCTAGACTTGTGTTTTTCAGACTTAGGAAAATCGACTAAGGCATAAGTCGGGATCTATACACTCAAAATTCTGGACGTGCATAAGTTCTAACTCTGGACGTGTATATTTAGAGATCTATGATTGGAATCACCCCTCAATCTTATCCATTAACAGTTATTACCGTTAAACCGCCGGTGACTGTCGATCTCTCATTTAAATATGTAAAACGGCGAGAATCTGGATATAAAAAACTTGATTTTCACAACCTTTGAAAAGAAAGAAACTCAAGAATTATCCCAATACTCAATTCGTGACCCCAAGGCTAATATGGTCGAATTATTGTGTTTGGAAAGTGTTATCCTACATGATTCTTGAGATTATCTTGTCCCTTCATCATCTCCACAACTCTGTTCCTAACATTTGATGTCATAGATTGATTAAGATAGAGATTAATCATCTATTTTGGTTAACCATATCTATCTATTGTTTGTTGGCATGTTCCTAATGAAATAAAGGTTCGTATCATGACCATACTTAGTCGATAAGAACATAAATTAGTGTTCACATATTAAGATTCGTAAGGCATAAACTTATTTATTGGATGTTTGGTTAGATGTATTAAACAGTAATCAATGAAAATGAAGATAAGAGAAAATGTTTGGTGTTATATTATATAATCGGCTCATTCCCACACAAAACCCCAAAATTTTCATTACAGCTCATTCTCATTTTCATTCCCGTGACTGAACCAAACAACCCCTTAGTTGGTTATAATAACTATCTTGGTTAGTCTAGTTGTTAATGAGAGTCATGGCATGCATACATCATTTTACAACATGTTTTTTGTACAAAAAAAAGGTTGATACCGGCAACCCCAACCGACCCCCAATCGGCTGTCTATCCATAATGTGGGGGGCATACCTGACTCACTCAGCGGTTGTGGCTATGGAGGTGTCTTGGGTTCGAACCCGAGACCTTCTGCTTTTTGTACAAAGATGCCCCCACCAGGGGCGGAGGGCTATGAGGGCTTATAGGGGCCTGCCCCTGCGCTTTCTCCAACAGCAGTTAACAAGGGTTTATCAATCATGAGTTAAATAAAATAAAATGGGGTTTGGGCCCCCCACTCACAATTCATTTAAACTTTTTTTTGTTTCTGGAAACGTCTCCTACAAAAAGAAAATCAAGCATTTGAAAATTTATTACCATAACATTCAGTAAGACTATATTAAGAGTTTCTTTTATTTTTTTAATTTTCCTAAGAGAAAACATTCCGCACCAAGAGTATCTATAATTTGTGTAGTTACCGGCGTTTCTTTTATCTCCTCCCGTTGTGTAGTTACCGGCGTCACATATCCTCCCGGTTCTCTACTTCTCTTCACAGTGAGCAGACCCAAGTGGTGAAGTGGAGTTACTCAAAGTTTTAATTTCTATAATTCTATGAATTTAGGCATTAGCTATTTATAATAACTTTGATTTTCCTCTAAATTTGATATTAGTTTTTTCCCTAAATTTGATTTTAGTTTATTAGTTGATTGCCCTAAATTTGATATTAGTCATGACTCTAAATTTGATTTCATTGATTTGTTTGCATAATTTATTTATTTGTTTTGAGTTCTTATACTAGTTTTTACCAAAAAAATAAAAATTTACACTCAAAATCAACCGAAAAATCAAATTTTTTCTTTAAATCAATAAAACAAACCCAAGAAAATTCTCTCGAATCAACACAAAGATACCAAAAACAAAACCCATCGAATCAACACAAAAACTTTAAAAATCCCTCAAAATCAACCAAAAAACTGAAAAAATCTCTCGAAATCAATAAAAAACTTAAAAAGTCCCCCAAAGGGGGAATTCGGCTAAACAAGCTACTTGAATGACAAATTGGTCTTAAAAGGTCCGGCCCCTGCGGTTTTAAAGCTTGTGTTCCGCCCCTGGCCCCATCCATTACCAACTGAGCTACATGCCATTGGCATTTTACAACATGTTTACTTTGAAATTCCATGTTTACGTCATTTACAACTTCAATAATGTTAAGTCAGAATTAATTTTGGTTCAAAGTTTTGTACAGGTGCTTATCTTTGGAATGACATGTCCAGAGATCTGGAGTAGGCGAACCAGAGTTCGGCTGAAGTCAGATTGAAGCTAAGTATTGGAGGTCTGGATAAGAACATACAAAGTTAGACAAAGATCGGAGTTCGGCTAGACCTCCAAGTATTGAAGACTTCAGAGCTTTGGTATATAGGCTTCAGAGTTTGGTTAGAAAGTCTCAATACCCTGATTCAGACTTTCACACTTAGAAGATTTAGGGACTGTTTGGTTGGTTTTTCCATTAAGTCCTGTGTGGATTAATCTGTCTGTATAGATTGGAAAGGTTTTTGTTTGGGAGGGTGTTTTCATAGATGGAAGGATCACGTTTTTTAATTGGGAGAGACTGGTTTGGACAAAACGTGGCTTTCTGCATAAAGCTCTCTCCTAAAAGCTTAATAAATAAGTCACTTTCTATATCATTAAGCCACTATCAAACAATCATGTATAACTGACTGAATAAGCTATGAGTCCCATTAAGCTCATTAAGCTGCTAACAAACAGGCCCTTACTCTCTGAAGCTAACTAACTTTCTTTTTATGAAGACAGATGACCTGAGCATATTAGATCACATGTATTGGTTTTATTTGTCTTTCACTTTTATGTCATGTATCTTTAGTCTTTCTGTCCATGTATAAATACTGCTGTAGAGAGCCAGTTTGAGTATCTTCGATCATTTTGTAAGCATTTGGTTAGTTGAACTGAATGTCATATTACTTTCTCTACGTTTTTTCTCTATAACCCTTTGATCATCAATACATATGATATTTGTGACCCAATCTGTTCTTATTGTTTAATCTGTGATCATATTTTTGTTCTTCATTGTAATATGATCAGTATTTGGGACTCATAATTGGTATCAGAGATTACGACTTCAATTTGAAGGATTTCTACGAGCAAATTTCAAGAAATCAAAAGAAGAGTGGAATTCTCTTTTTTTGTGGATATTTTGATTCAAATATTGATCAATTTTGATCAAGTCGCTGCTATTACGTTCTGATCTTGATTCTTGATTAATTTTCTTTGAATTGTTCGAATTTTAGTCTAAAGATCTGTTAATCTTTACTCATTAAGTATCACTAAAGAATGTGTGAGTATAGAATCGAAGCCAAACCCCCTGCTATTCTATTTTCATTGGCTAATACCATCAATGGAGGATTTAGATGATACATTTCTAGATAACATTGATGAAGAACTTATGAATTCTATAATCAATGAACCTTTTGAAGTATTCATCGATATTATTAAACACCTGTGAACAAAATTAAGAAAGATCCTAAGTTCTACAATGGAGAACATAAAAAAGATACAACATTGATCGAAGAGCTCTCACATTGCTTACTATGGCTTTACCAAATGATATCTTTAATTGTGTTGATAGTAGAAAATATGCAAACGCTATGTGGGATGTATTAGAAGCACAGATGCAAGAGAAAAATCCATGCAAAGCAAGTTAAATAATGCATTGGTGCCTTTAAGGGATTTCATGCTAAGGAAACTGAATCTTTGACAGATCTATCTATACATATAATAAATAAGTAACTAGCATGCCACGTGTCGTCTTCTGGTGAGCCGACTACAGTATTTTCCCGCCTAAACATGTATCTGGACGCAATTTACATTATAAGTTCAATTAGCACACCCACATTCACTCCTCCTTAAATCTCTCCTTAATTCAATTTTTTTAATTTATGCGTTACATTTACTACCCTTATAATTAGGTATGTAGTTTATTTTTAATCCCTTACTTTTTCATTTTTCATTTTAAACTCTTATCATATAAACATAAATAATGTATATGAACTAAAATGCATTAAAGAAGTCTTTCTATTTTTTACAAATTATACCATTGTAATCGCTTCGTCAATACCTTCGAAATGAGCCAAATATTGAATATTTTTTGATTTAATTATATTATTAAATATCATAAATATATACGAATTAATGTGTGGCGATTAGTATGAGATTTGTTGAAATTAGTATGAGATTTGATACAAATAATCACTAAATTGTCATGATTTTCTTTTTGCAATTTTATATCAATTTTTACTTCAAAATCGAATTCCTTCGACGAATTACAATTCTATCAAATTCCATTCTGTCAACGAAACACCCTTAGAATTATCATAAGAGATTTAAGTACTTGGAAACAAAAAAGATATCACTTATCAACTGACTTTTGGATTATGACTTCGAACCTTTTTCAAAAATATAATATGCAAATATTTTAGTATAGCATATTTAATTATTTATACTTTCTTAATCATGATTATATTATTTCCTCTAATTTTTTTGACCAATTAACCATATTGACCTTTAATTTTATACATCTGATATGCGATTTAAAAGCGTATAAATATGAACGTGAAACAAAATTATTTTTTCGAATTCTCGGCTTTAGATTTGAGATACTTCGCGCCGCATCGCGCGCAGGTACTTATCTAGTTCTTTTAATACATTCAATAGTATTCTGAATGATTGAGGACAAATAGTGTTCAGAAAACTATCTTTGCACTCATTATAAAATTTCTTAAAAATCTAAGGCTAGAATAGAATAGGGGGGCATAGCGGAATTCCTCACCGAGATGACTGGACAACCTCTCGACCAGATCGCACCGGCCAGTTTCTTTCATCAATCTCCTGGTCCTTGCTTAACTCCTTGTTCCGTAAACCTTCCGGAATCTCTTGACTTCACAGCTACGCACCTTTCAAACATACTTTTTTTACTCCAGGAGGTGGGCTTGGAAGCAGCCATCCTTTGCAGAAAGCGTAACAACTCACCCCCTCGTCGGGGTTTAGCCATTTATCAATCCACGAACCAGCCCAAGAAGATTGACTGGGTGGGGTAGCTTCTCCAGCTTGTGTTTCAATGACGGGTAAGGCGGTCAAGCTACCTGCGCCTGTCTGGTCCGATCATTTAGCGGCTCTTTCTAAGAGACGGGAATGTAAATAGCATCCGCTTTTTTGGAAGGCGAGATAGTTCAAGTCCAGGATGGCCCAGCTGCGCCAGGGAAAAGAATAGAAGAAGCGTCTGACTCCTTCATGCATGTGCCAACCTCGGGATGCTTTACTCCTAACCCCACAAGGTTTTAACTGTGGTAAACCAGACCACTATGCAAGATATTGTATAGGTTCAAAAAGACAAAAGACTCGGATTATTACTCTAAGAAGGCCAGATGGTAATGAAGAAAGAACAAGGGCAAAGTTTATTGACTAAAGAAGAGAATTGGTTAGAACTTTTAATGAAGAAGCAAATTGACTTCTCTGAACAAGCAAGCATATAACTCTGGATCTTCTTCACAGTCTAAAACACAAGTTTTTGTAGCAATAAGTCAACCATTTCTATCTCAAACAATCCAGTATGCTTGAACAAGACAAAAAAGTGAAGCTTCATTATTTCCTGTCAGATTTTCAACTTGCAGATATTAATCTCACCAAAACCTTAACAAAGAGAAAGTTTGAGTTCCTTCAATTCAAACTCGATGTGACAAACAAAAGTCTCAAGGAGGAGTGTTAATACATTAGACCTTTTGTTAATCTCATTTAGGGGCCTTTATCAAATGCTTACCCGGGTAAGAACTTACCGGTCAAATTTACACTATCACTTACTTACCGGATAAGATTTTAGTCCGCCAAATCGGTTTCGTATGCAACAACTCACCCGGTAAGCGCTAACCGTGGTAAGAGTCGTCTCCCTAACTTACCGGGGTAAGACTCTCGGTCATTGCATTCGCTCTTTCGCTCTTACTGTTGGTCCTTACCATATCAATCTGGTAGGTAATGTGACTTGGTAAACGCTTACCCGGGTAAGTGTTTGGTAAACGGCCCCTTAGTATCTATATTGAATGTTCTCTAGCAGTTAAGAAGATGATAAGTTGTGTCTTAAATAGTATGAGTCCTCTAGAGTCCCTCAAATATAGCTCTAGAATACTCTATTAAAAGCTATAAATTATAAGTTGTGGTAAATTTATAAACAAAAGCTATTCCTCTGTAAATTATTTTCTATGTTTTCTTCCCCACTATAAATTGTCTCATATCTAACAAATATTGTTTGAGAACCAACATATCTCACACAACACAAAGATGTTAGAATTCCATCTCGAGAGCAATGAACGTTCAACTCGATATGAATATACAACTTCGATATATTCCTTGGTGACTTTATATATTTAAGAAAATCATTATATTGGGTATTAGACAAAATAATACATAATAAAAATAGGCATATCCTCACCATTCATTGGGTCAATGGCTTACCAAAAAAATTTGTACTTGTCCAATTTGAAAAGCAATGTGTTTGATCTTCAAGATCAAAGTATAGGTAGTCCTTGTATGTTTATCGAGTATAAACCATTGAAGTTCTTACGGAAAAGAAAGATCGAATTAATATTAATTTACACTTGAATTTTCATCTTACCCGGTAGGATTAAAACTGATTCTTCTTTAGCAAGCTTGAGACAGAAGTCCAAATCATCCTCAATGTCTTCAAACACCGATAAATCTAGTTTCACCTTTGAAACATAAAACGAGGAGTAAGACGAACACCTAGCACTACAATAAATGAGTTTATAAGACGCCTAAAATAAATAAGCGTGCTAATAGAGTGTTTTATAAGACCAAAGTTCATAGGACGAAACGGAAAAACGTCCTATCTAAAAGTGTTAGAAAAAGCTTATAGGACGCTTTTGGGCGTCGTAAGAATTTTTTTACAATATTTTTTAAATAAAGCGTCTTATTAACTATTTTATAGGATACTATTTGAAAAAATGTCCTATAAACGCAAGTGTTCTCTAAAAAGACGGCTTTATAGGACACTTCTCAAAAGTGTCTTATAAAATTAGCTAATACGACACTTTATTTAGGAAATGTCCTAAAAAACTTGTTATGACGCCCAAGACGCTCAAAAGCGTTCTATATACTTAATGTAACACTTTTAGATAATATGTTCTTTTGTTTGGTCCTATAAACTTAAATTCTATAAAACACTCTATTAGGATAAGGACGCTTATTTATTTTAGGCGTCCTATAAACTCAATCTAGGACACCAATTTTCATCTAAGATTAGGAAAGCATTTGCACATGCATTCTTTTTCTCTTATTTTCTACCCAAACTAGTTACCTTTCTAACAAGAGGAAGAATAGTATTTGTGACTTGTCAAAAATATTTAAAATATAAAGTTTTGCATATAGGCCTTCAACTTTTTTTCCGAGGGTGTCCTAGGCTGTGCCTAGACTAATCCCTTGGAAAATTATGAATGTAAGACATCAGCCCTGATTAAACCCTTGTGGTTTATACGCTTGGATTCGAACCCTGGACAGATGAGATATTCCGCCACATCCCCATGGCCTTAATCAGTACGCTACAACCCTTGTGGTTTATACTCCTTCGACTTAACTCATCTAAAATCTTAAATACACATAATATTTGCATATTTCGCCTTACCATAGTAAAAATCGATCCTTCTGGTTTGTTTGGGCAAGTTACACCTGGGACATCTTTAAATCCCTTGTAACAAGAATTTGCTTCTTTAATTGTATTAACTGTTTCCAAATGGAAACCCTCTTTGCTTTTGGAGCACAAAAATGAACTCAAGATCTTATCAAAGAAAGCACAAAGAACACATAGTTGAGCATTATTTACACTATTAAATAGAAGACTTTTACCTACGAGCTTTTCTCTAGGAAATCTGTCACTAAAAGGTGATTCGTCACAAGACCGTCACAAAAGTTTGTTTAAATTTTTTGTGGGTAATGCATATCAGACAGATTATCCATGAGTTCTCTGGGTGATCCATGGGTTTTTTCTTCAAAAACATCGGATTCTATCGAACCATTGATATTTTCTGGGTGAGCACCGACGAAATTTTCCTTTGGGTAAATTTTGTGGGTAAAAATTGTTTGTTTTGTAGTGTTAGAGATATATTATGTTTTGAAAATATTCGAAAATATGATGCCAGTGCACGGATCAAGACATTTAGATGTTTAAAACACAGATATCAGGAATTCTCGATTCTGAAGAATATTTCATTGTTGCACATTCCCTCTCGCTCACACATAAAACATAAATTGTAATCCAGATCTTCATCTTTAGTTTGAAAAGGTATAATATGTAAATTTTTATCTAAGTATATAAAAACCTTCAAATGATAGACAAAAACTCATGATCTAGTCAACACATCCTCAAAACATATATAAAACAAGGATCAGGCAAGGGGTAAAAACATCCACACTACAAAACAAATGACTTTTACACACAAAATTCAATTTCGTATGTTTTTCGAGAAAATACCCATGGATTACCCAAAGAATCCCTGGGTCCCACCAAAAATTTACCCACTAACTTTTGTGACGGTTTTGACGAATCACCCATTAACGACAGATTTCTCAGGAAAAATTAGTAGATAAAAGTCTTTCGTTTAGTAGTGCCAGCACTTCCAAAATTAAACTATGTTGAAATGCTACATTTGACTAAGTTTTGATGAATTGATGTTAAAGGTGTAACAAACTCCACTAGGTCCTTCAATTAGGAAAGTGATAAGAATGGACCTCAAAAAGCAAAGCATGCATCTTCTTTTGACAAAATCTTCCACTCTTACTTATATGGTAGAGGAGAACTCTTTAATTAATTAATTGCTCCACAGCAAGAATCCACTTTAAAATCTAGAATGATTCTGGAGTATAAGGTAAGAAACCTGAATAAAAGTTGGAAGGCTGGAGTATACATGGAAGTATCCCTTAATGCATTCAATAATCTGAAGAGAACATTAAGAAAGAAAAATCTGAATTAGCGCGACGTATAGATAAGTTTTCTCAAAAACATGTGTATAAAGGTACTCGTGAGAAAAAGAACGAACCCCGTGTTGTTTAAGTATGCCACTAGGATCATGTGTAACAAGCCATCCGAGTCGCCAACCAGGAATGACCCATCGCTTTGATAAGGACCCGAGTGTAATGACAGGGGTAATCGATCCAAAAACTCCCATCGGAACAAAAGGCTTTTTTCCCGAAAGCAAGATGATCATAAACTTCATCAGCAATCACAAATATCCCAAGCTTTTTTGCAGTCTCAGCAACCTAACAGAAAGCCCACCCACAAATGGCTCAGATTGTAAGAGCATTCCAACAGATTCTCTATAATTTTTCTAAAATAAAAACTTAAAAGTCAAAATTTCTAAAATGAATCACATTTAGTTCCGACGGATTCTCTATTTTAGAGATTTCAACATCCATTATATTATTAAAATATGATTTAAATTTATCATCCCAATACATTTTTGAAAAAGAGTTTATGTAAAACAATAGTAACTCAATCATATTGATGGGAATGAATAAAAAAATAATTTCTCTCTCCATCTAGTAAGTTTTAGATAATTCTCTAGACTTGCAGTTTTCTCTATTTTAGAGAACAATATAGAGAAGCTGTTGGAGCAATATAGAGAACAAAATTGCAATTTTCTCTATTATAGAGAAGTTGTTGCCTGTTGGAGATGCTCTAATCAAAACAAAACAATGACAATGCAACAAAACTGTCATGACCCAATTAACAAAAACCATATAATAAACACACATGAGCACCTTCTTTAGATGTTGGTATGTGAAAACACTCCCACAAGGATTTCCAGGGTTAATGATAACCATCGCAACGGTATTTTCGTCTGCAACTGCTATAACCGAATCAAGATCAATCTCCCAATCTTTCTCAGGAAGAAGGTCAAAGTGACGGGTTTCCAAATGGCAAGATTGAGCGAAAACTTCGTAATACGGAAAGCCTGGTTTGAGCAGCTTGTTTGCATCCCATTGTCAAGAATACATCATCAGGTGATAAATTATATGGAAGATCCTGAGATAGGTACTCTGCTACTGCCCTATAAAAGGATATAATAGTAAAAAAAATCAGCGTATTGTTCATATATTTGTGACAATTTCATATCCTTCTGTCCCTTACATCATCCCAAAATCAAGGTTCTAAATAGCGTGAGGCGTGGTGTGGCGTCGAGGCCAAGCCTTAAGCCTTAGGAGTCACGGCGAGGCAAAGACGTGTGTCAAGGCGTGACTTATGGCGGCAAATCTCTATATCATATATAATACTATATATAAAAACATATGTTTTGTACTACGAGTCAATGATAATAAACAAGTTAAATTATGTTATATATTAAAAACTAGGAAATAAGACTAAAAACGTAAAGAAAAATCAAATATCGCGTCACAAAAGACCGCACATTAGGCCATGGCGTGCCACGAGCATAACGTGGCGTGAGACACAAGCCTTAAGCCACATCGCGCCATAGCAGCTGTTGCGGCGAGCCTTTTACAACAGTGCCCAAAATGGAAAAAAAGTTCACCGCACTATAGAAAATAGAGTATCATAAGATGCCTTTGATGTCAGGATCGGATTGACCATGTTATCTAAAAATGATATGGTGGCTAATACTAATTTAGAAATAATTATTGATTGATTTTGCGCTAGGAATATTGGGAAAAACGATTTTATACAAACTAGTAGTTCTTGAAATTCAATGTTATTTTTGATGATATAAACAATATACTGAAAATAGTTTCGTAGTTATCGAGAGCCCATTTTTATATCTCGCCCAAGGCCTATAAATTGTCAGGAACGAGCCTAAATTTTGTGAGCACCATCTAGCCTTTGAGGGGGCGTGTTGGAGTCCCACGTTAGCTAGAAATGGAACATCAAATACGTATATATGTAGAAACCTCTTCACTTTCTATAAAGTTAGACTATTTTTAGGAGATTTAAAGAGGTTCCACATATTCGCGCAACATGGTGTCATCATACAAAATCTTTTTTTAATAGCAGCTTACTTTTGAGGGTACTCCCGGGAACAGATCCAGTGGAGACGGAGTGGGGCCTGTAGCTCAGAGGATTAGAGCACGTGGCTACGAACCACGGTGTCGGGGGTTCGAATCCCTCCTCGCCAACAACCGGCCCAAAAGGGAAGGGCCTTTCCCTCTGGGGGTAGGAAAATCATGATCGGGATAGCCGACCAAAAGCTATGGAACTTGGGTGTGGGTCTTTTGTCGAAATGGAATGGCCTTTTTATTTATTATTTATCGTAAATGAGTGAAGCATTACACATAGTATGCCCGTCCCCCATCAGCGTATTTTTTTTACTCGCCCGTAACTCTGTTGGGGGAAATGCTGTGCAATATCGAGAAAGAGAAACAGAGTGATAATTATAATAACTTGGATAAACGACAGAGATCGCGTGAGAGATCGCTTTCCGTAAGAGATATTTCGACCCTATTCTGCCCGGGTATCACGAAATTCTCTCGAGGATAATCTCTATGTTTCGGTGTGTCGATTAAGGCAGAAATCGACTCATACTTATACACCTTAGGAATCGTAACCTACACCATATTGATTCAGGAAATAATATCTCAATTAATGAGATTGATTGTGGAATTAAAGACGGCAGTTACAAACGTGAAAAACCAATCCAGACGCCGGCGCTACTTTCCGCGCTAGCCAGCTTGCGTCGGCATGCGCGCCAACACCAAACAGACTACGGCGCCAGTATCCGCGCTAGCCAACTGGCGACGGTATGCGCGCCAAGTACAAACCAGGCGCCAGTTTTGGCGCTAGCCAGCTAGCGCCAGTACTGGCGCCGACGTTCATTTCACAATACCACTTTGTAACGTGCCAATCTTAACCGTCCAACAATCCCGGGTTCTAGTTAGCTTACACGAGTGTGCTCTCCACACCTCCTAACTCATGTTATAGCTTAGCTAACAACCCCATTGTTACCTTTGTGAATCCAATTACACAAAATGAACATGATGATTTCACTAAACTCACCAACATTCCTCCCCTATTTTAGTGCAATCCTTGATTCACAAAATAAAAGTTCAATACAGGTAAACAAACTCATGCATAAATGAAAATATCTAAAAGATTGAATTTCCATCTTAGTACATTACACATTTCAAATACTCGAGAATCCGGGTGTCCTAAGGATTGAACTCGTCAGCCCATTTGAGTACCAGAAAATAACAAACACATGAATTTAAATGATTCTCTAAAGTATAAACTTGACACTATACAGGCCATGTGTCCTTATCCATTCGTGAGTGCATCAAAGCCAAGTCCGAGCTTCTTGAAGCGGCCACACTTCACACTCATATAGATAGTTCTTTTCTTCATGCACCTGCACATGCATTTTTACAAAAGAACAATTACCTCCTTCACTTGCAGTACCGAGCACATACCGTGGGATGATCATCTTGTGCTCCAATCCCTAAGAGTGAGCTTTCCCATTGAATTCAACTTCTAACGTTGTATTAGAAGGGAATTGGGTATCTCACTGTTAGAGATTTAGATGGACTTTAGTCCCATCCCTATCACCGACTTGTGAACCAAGTCCCTAGCTAACCCCTTCGTCAAGTGGTCCGCTAGATTTTGTTGCGACCGAACACATTCAACCGAAATCACCCCATTCGTGATTAGCTCACGAATCATGCTATGTCTAACACCTAAGTGTCTAGACTTGCCATTATACACTTGACTATACACTTTAGCCAAAGTAGCCTCACTATCACAACGGATAGAAATGGGTGATATTGGTTTCGACCATAATGGAATTTCATGGACCAAATTCCTTAGCCATTCCGCCTCTTTACCGGCAGCGGCTAATGCCACAAATTCCGACTCCATAGTCGAACTCGTGATGCAAGTTTTCTTCTTGGAAGCCCATGAGATGGCACCTCCCCCAAGCAAGTATACCCAACCACTCGTAGAAGAGTGATCTTCCAAATTGGTAATCCAACTTGCATCCGAATATCCCTCCAAAATCGAAGGAAACCCGACATATGACAAACCATAATCAATGGTTTTCTTCAAGTATTTGAATACTTGTCTTATCGCTTGCCAATGATGAATACTAGGATTACTAGTATACCTACTCAACTTTCCTATGGCAAAAGCGATATCCGGCCTAGTGCTTGTCATGGCATACATCAAGCATCCAATAGCCTTTGAGTACTCGAGTTGTGACACCGCTTCACCCGAGTTGGGCATAAGCTTCACACTCGGATCCTATGGAGTACTCACCGGAGAACAATCAAAGCAATTAAATTTCTTTAATACTTTCTCAATGTAATGAGATTGCGTAATTGCAATCCCTTTGTTCTCACGCTTGATCCTTATACCAAGGATCACCTCCGCCTCTCCCATATCTTTCATGGAGAAACTCAACGACAAAAACTCTTTGGTTTTCTCAACTTGATTTTGGTCGGTGCCAAAGATCAACATGTTGTCAACATATAAGCAAATGATTACACCGTTACCGGATGTGTCAAATTTGCTATATACACACTTGTCCGCTTGGTTTATCATAAAACCGTTGGATAAGATAACATCATCAAATTTCTGATGCCATTGTTTGGGTGCTTGTTTCAGCCCATACAATGATTTTACAAGTTTACACACCTTATGCTCCATTCCGGGCATAACAAAACCTTCCGGTTGTTTTATGTAAACTTCTTCCTCCAAGTCACCATTCAAGAATGCCGTTTTGACATCCATTTGGTGAATCACTAAATTGTGGATAGCTCCTAAGGCTATCAACAATCTAATCGTGGAGATCCTTGCAATCGGGGCATAAGTATCGAAATAATCGATGCCTTCCCGTTGCCTAAAGCCTTGGATCACTAATCGAGCTTTGAACTTGTCGATTGACCCATCCGCTTTCATCTTCCTTTTGAAGATCCACTTGCAACCCAAAGGTTTGCAACCCGGTGGCAAGTCCGATAATACCCAAGTATTATTCCCCATGATGGAGTCCATCTCATCATGTATTGCTTCTTTCCAGAAAGCAACATCTTGAGACTTCATAGCCTCATCAAATGATTTTGGATCCTCCTCAACACTATAACAGTAAAGGAATTGGGATCCAATCTCATCTCTTGATCCCTCTACCAAGTATACTTGGAAATCGGGACCAAAGGAATTTTCTATCCTTCTTCTTTTGCTCCTTCGAAGCATCGGAGATTCGGTTGGAACAATTGCTTGTTCTTCAACCTCACTAGTTTCACTAGTACTTGGAACTATGTCCTTTGGCCTCGGTATTGAAGAGAATCTAGTCTCATCAAAAATTACATCTCTCGATTCTATAACGGTGTGAATCGCTATAGAATCATTAAGTTCAATAACATAGAACCTATAAGCTTTGGAATGCTCGGCATATCCAACAAAGATGCAGTCAATACCTTTCTCACCCAAAGTCTTCCTTTTGGGTTCGGGTAGTCAAACAACCGCTTGACAGCCCCAAACTCGAATATAACTCAAGTTAGGCCTTTGAACCAAAGTTCATACGGGGTAATCTTGTTCCTTTTATTGGGAACTCGATTCAACAAGTAACATGCCGTTAGCATGACTTCACCCCAAAATCCATCAAGCAATTCATTTGCAACATAAATGTAACAACCCGGTTTCCATAGATACAAATAACATACATTTTATATCATAAAATGATCAAAAGATACATTATATTTCACATTCGGTCCCAGTCTTGCTAAACATAATAAGTAAATCAGTACAAACTTTTTTGCAAATTAAAATACATGTTGACTAATAACAAAGTCATAAGTACAAAATACATCCATAACTTCATAACCAACATCTTCACAAAAGCTATCCATCAAGAGTCCTATTTACTTGCTCTTACCCGATCCATCACCTGGAATACATAATTTTTTTAAAACAGAAATGAGGGTTAGACCTAAAGGTCTAGTGAGGGAATCCCTGTCAGTTTAGTAAACCTTTGTATCATAACCATTTATATACAACTTTTCATATATATCCATATACTACACGTATATCAATACCATTCAAGAATCGTACATCTCGTCCCACCTTATTCCTCCACAACTGGCCATATTAATTGGTAGCAAGCCAATTAATAAATAATCAACGTTACCGGTCCGCACACCGGAACCCGGCTACTCACCGGTTCGCACACCGGAACCCGGCTACCCATCGGTCCGCACACCGGAACCCGACTACTCACCGGTCCGCACACCGGAACTCGGCTACCCATCGGTCCGCACACCGGAACCCAACTAATGTACACTTGTGTAGTGCAATGCTTACATAAATACAATATCTCATTATATTATATTTAAGAACATGATCACACTATTAACACATTCTCAATCATATCTCAGTATATGATATAACCACGTCATTACACATATTCATCTCATATACATATATAAACACATATATATATTCCACACATATACGTATTCCAGTTAAAAATATTTTGAAGTAAAACTCACCTGATTTCGAAATACAATCTTTCCAAGCTTTTCTCAAGCAAATCCTATCTTTCACCCGATTTCACGAAATCTGAAATTAAATAAATACAAGTATCTCTTTAAAATAAAATAATAAAACCTTGGCTCCTAAGACAACCAACCTGCTCCCATCCCTATCACAGTCAACACACTCTCGCAACTCACTCTCTCTCTCTCTCTCTCTCGCAATCCACTCTCTCTCTCTCTCGCAACCCTCTTTCTCTCGCAACCCACTCTCTCGCAAGTCTCTCTCTCTCTCGCAACCCACTCTCTCGCAAGTCTCTCTCTCATAAGTCTCTCTCTCTCGCAAGTCTCTATTGCGAGACCACTTCCTCTCGCAACTCAAGCTTGCGAGACTTATGAATGTATCATCTTTAAACCCAGTTTTTTTGCAGATTTAAAGCCTGAATCTTTCTGATATTTTGCAGAAATGTTTACTACCATAAACAACAACTATACATAAACCCAAAATACCCATATCTTATCAAAAACACCAAAACCCATAACTAAACTCATATAAACTTAATATTCATAAAATAGAGAATCAAATGGATTTTTACCTTTGTTTTCTTGGATTGGATCCTAAAAACTCTGCTGTGATTTAACAGATTTTCCTTCTTCCTCTTGGTCTTTCTTCAACTTCACCCTCTTTTCTCTCCTCTCTTTTTGCCGAGAGCAAAAACACACACACACACAATAATGAGATATTTTACTCAAGATATCTTAGAGGAGGACACCTCCTCCTTTTACAAAGAAAGAGGCGGTGGATGAGAATGAGATATTCTCATCTACCAAACAAACCCTAAACTTATCCTAAATGGCAAAACACACCCTTATGCTTCTGTTTAATATTAAAACTTACTCTTTAACTTCTAACTCCTCAAATACTATAATAAAGACTTATAAAATTTTCAAATTTAAATTAAATAAAATACCTGGTTATTACAACATCTCCCCCTTAAAAGAATTTCGTCCCGGAATTCAGTCAAGCGAACAGATGAGGGTATTTGGCTCTCATATTCGACTCTGATTCCCACGTAGCATCCTGACCTCGATGATGTCTCCACTGTACTTTCACTTGTCTGATCTCCTTCCCACTACGTAAGATTTTAACTCTGCTGTCTAAAATGGCTTCCGGTTCCTCCACATAATTAAGCTTTTCATCCACTTGTATATCTGGTAGAGAGACGGCCTGATCTGGTGCAACCAAACACTTTCGAAGATTCGATACATGAAACGCGTTGTGAATCCTGCTTAACTCTGACGGAAGATCTAATCTGTAGGCCACTTCACCGATCCTTTCCGTTATTGCAAACGATCCAATATACCTCGGGCTAAGTTTACATTGCTTCCCAAATCGAATGACTCCTTTCCAAGGTGAGACTTTCAACATTACAAAATCTCCAACTTGAAACTCTAACGGTTTTCGGCGTCGATCGGCATAACTTTTCTGTCTGTCTTGAGCCACTTTTAATCTTTCCCGAATCTGAGTAACCTTATCCGCGGTTATCTGAACTATATCTGGCCCCGCTAACTGTTTCTCTCCCACTTCATTCCAACACAGAGGCGTTCGACATTTTCTACCATACAGTGCTTCAAACGGTGCCGCTTGAATGCTGGAATGATAACTGTTGTTGTAGGCAAATTCGATCAACGGTAAATGCTTATCCCACGATCCCCCAAAATCAATAAAACAAGCCCGGAGCATATCTTCTAAAGTCTGGATTGTTCTTTCACTCTGACCGTCCGTTTGCGGATGATATGATGTACTTAACTTTATCTGCGTCCCCATTTCTTTTTGAAAACTTCTCCAGAACCTTGAAGTAAAACGACTATTTCGATCAGAAATAATCGAGATTGGAACTCCATGTCGAGTTACTATTTCATCAATGTATAACTTGGCTAAGCGATCCATCGAATCAGTTTCCTTTATTGGCAAGAAGTGAGCAGACTTCGTCAATCTATCAACAATCACCCAAATAGAATCAAATCCCTTCGGAGTCCTTGGTAGTTTTGTGATGAAATCTGTAGTAATCTGATCCCATTTCCACATCGGTATTTCCAATCGTTGTAACTGACCAAACGACCTTTGATGTTCAATCTTTACTTTCTTGCACGTAGTACAATCTTCCACATGCTTAGCAACACTTCTCTTTATTCCCGACCACCAATAAAATTGTTTCAGATCCTTATACATCTTGTTCGTACCCGGATGAATAGAAAAACGAGACTGATGAGCTTCTTGTAGTACCCGATCACGTAACCCACCCATACGAGGCACCCAAATTCTGTTTCCCAAACACAACAACCCACGATCATCTTTTACTAGCAATGTTGATAACCCCACTAACCGTTCTGATTTCAAGTGTTCTTCCTGACAGGCTTCTATTTGACATTTCAACAATTCGTCAAAGATGTTAGGTAGGAGTTCCGCTCGTAGTGAAATAGCTTTTATTGTTCCACTTCTTTCTTGACGACTCAGTGCATCAGCTACCACGTTCGGCTTTCCCGGATGATAACGGATTTCACAGTCGTAATCATTCACCAATTCCAGCCATCTTCTTTGCCTCATATTCAATTCCTTCTGATCGAAAATATGTTGGAGACTCTTATGATCGGTAAATATTTGGCACTTAGAACCGTAAAGATAATGTCTCCAAATTTTCAACGCGAAGACAACTGCTGCAAGCTCCATATCATGTGTAGGATACTGTCTTTCATGATCTTTCAATTGACGAGAAACATAAGCAATAACCTTTCCACGCTGCATAAGTACACACCCCAACCCCAGTTTGGAAGCATCAATGTAAACGACAAAGTCTTCGGAACCTTCAGGTAATGCTAGTATTGGCGCGCTACAGAGTTTCTCTTTCAGTACCCGGAATGCTCCATCCTGTTCTGCTTTCCATTCAAATTTTAGGTTCTTTCGAGTCAGCTTAGTCAAAGGCGTCGCGATACGAGAGAAGTCTTTTATAAACTTTCGATAGTAGCCGGCTAAACCCAGAAAACTACGTACTTCGGTTGGCATTCTCGGTGGTTCCCACTTTTCACTCGCTTCTATCTTCATCGGATCAACTTGAATGCCTTTCTCAGAAACTACATGCCCCAGAAACTGTACTTCCCGTAGCTAGATTTCACATTTAGAGAACTTAGCGTACAACTTTTCTTTCTTCAACAACTCCAGAATCAAACGAAGATGTTGTGCGTGATCCTCTTTGGATCGGGAATAGATAAGTATATCATCGATAAATACAATAACACATTTATCGAGATACGGCTTACATACCCGATTCATCAAATCCATAAAGACAGTTGGAGCGTTCGTCAGTCCAAACGGCATCACTAAGAATTCGTAATGACCATACCTTGTTCGAAAAGCAGTTTTCAGAACGTCTTCTTCTTTAACTTTCAACTGATGATAACCGGATCTTAGATCAACCTTGGAGAAATAACAAGCTCCAACTAACTGATCGAAAAGGTCATCAATTCTGGGTAGCGGATACTTGTTCTTGATCGTGTGCTTATTCAGTTCCCGGTAGTCGATACACATTCTCATCGAACCATCCTTCTTTTTCACAAACAAAACTGGTGCTCCCCACGGTGAAGAACTAGGTCTGATGAAGCCTTTATCGGATAGATCTTGCAGTTGTGCCATCATTTCTTTCATCTCTGGAGGCGCCAGACGATAAGGTGCACGGGCTACAGGAGCGGCTCCAGGAATCAGATCTATACCAAACACTACTTGTCTAACGGGATGAAGACTATTCAAGTCTTCAGGGAACACTTCAGGAAATTCACTAACAATTGGAATATCTTCCAACTTATTCTTTTCAGGTCTACTATCTATCACATAGGCTAAGTAACTCGGGCAACCCTTGCTGACACATTGACGGGCTATTATCATAGATATAAAGCTAGACTGATGATTCTTACGATCACCATAAATCACTACTGACTTCTTATCAGGTAAAACGGCATTGATTATTTTCTTATCACAAACTATGTTAGCCTGATTCTCATCTAACCAATCCATCCCTACTACCACATCAAACTCGATCAAGGCTATAGGAAATAGTTGTATCGGTACTCCACACCCCTCTATATTTATCACACAGCAATCAAAAACTTCTTTAACTGACACTTGGTTATCATTTGCAGTATCTACCAGTAAAGCATGTTCTAACACCTTAGGCTTCAAATGCAGATAAGGAGCAAATGCAGGAGATACAAAAGATTGGTTTGCACCGGAGTCAAATAACACTTTAGCACGTGTAGAGTTTATGAGAAATGTACCTGTAACCACATCCGGAGTTTCCTCCGCCTCTTTAGCTGTCATTTGAAATGTACGACCCCTTGTTCTCGGCGGTTCTATTCTTGGAACTACTGGTCTAGCAATTCCTGGTTTCCCTGATGTGCCCCCCTTTTGTATTCTACCTCGCGAACAATCTGACTGAAGGTGATCCGTAGAATTACACAAGAAACAAAACCGCGTTAATCGACAATCTTTAATAACATGCCCGGTCTTCCCACATCTATAACAAACCCGCGATTCAATCTGACAGTTTCCTTGATGGATACGGTGGCACTTCGGACAAGGTCTTTCCATTGGTCGGAAAGGTGGACGATTATCGAATCTCTGAAATCTAGACTTCTTCGGATCATGTGGTGGCCCTTCCCATTTCCTTTTCCCCATACTCTTATCACCGACATCCCTTCTGTTGTCTCGTTCTACATTTTCAGCAGCGTCCACTGCGGCTGTAAAGGTATCTGGCCTAGTTGCAGTCACTAATCTTCTGACTTCTGAATTTAGCCCATAGATAAATCTATCCATCTTCAGTTTCTCCGTAGCAACGTAATATCCCGCAAAACAAGATTTTTCTAAGAAACGAGCAGTATAGTCTCTAACTGACAAATTCCCTTGTTGCAGGCTCATAAATTCTTCCTCCAATTATCTGACGGCTGCTTGAGGACAGAATTGTTTTGTGAAAGCTAAAACGAATTCTTCCCAAGAAAAAGTAGAATATATGTCTGATCCTCCCGATTCAATATGAGCCTCCCACCAGTATAAAGCATTGCCCTTTAACATTGCAGTTCCATAAAGTACTCTATCCTCTTCAGCACATTTACTCGTCTTGAAGATAGCTTCTATTTCTTTCAGCCACCTCATCGCTTTTACTGGATCCCTGTCTCCTGAGTATGTAGGGGGCTTGCAACTAAGAAACATTTTGTAATCACACTTTTTCATTACCGGTAAAACAGTAGGGGTGATTGGCATTTCGACTTCAGGTTCCGGATCTGGTATATCAACTTCATTATGACGACTTCGTTCAAACATGGCTTGTATACTAGCCTGTAGTCTTCCCATTTCAGCAGTCAGGTCATCCCGTGTAATAAACTCTGTACCTTGCGGTTGTGTTCTACCCCCAGTTCGGCCCCCAGTTCGGCCCCCGATTCTACCTCCGATTCTGCCTCCACCACGATCTCCTCCTCTTCCCCCTATTCCTACTGGTGGGTTCTCCCCACCCGAATTACTTCCTCCCCTTCGATTCTTTTGTCTAGTGCCACTTGCCATTCTGTAAATTCAAACAAGGTTAATATACACATAAGCACATACCCCATATAACAAGGTATTCCAGTCCAAACATGTACCTGTAAGATCATAATTACACTGGCCAGGTGTAATCTGAAATTACCTTACATGATGTTCCTTCTACCTTTTTATATTTAACATCCCAAGGTTCTATAATAATAGGGACATCCTACTTCACATGCAGTTTAAGTCTAGGTACGGATACAAATACCTAAATCCCTTAAACTAGGGCTCTGATACCATCTGTAACAACCCGGTTTCCATAGATACAAATAACATACATTTTATATCATAAAATGATCAAAAGATACATTATATTTCACATTCGGTCCCAGTCTTGCTAAACATAATAAGTAAATCAGTACAAACGTTTTTGCAAATTAAAATACATGTTGACTAATAACAAAGTCATAAGTACAAAATACATCCATAACTTCATAACCAATATCTTCACAAAAGCTATCCATCAAGAGTCCTATTTACTTGCTCTTACCCGATCCATCACCTGGAATACATATTTTTTTTAAACAGAAATGAGGGTTAGACCTAAAGGTCTAGTGAGGGAATCCCTGTCAGTTTAGTAAACCTTTGTATCATAACCATTTATATACAACTTTTCATATATATCCATATACTACACGTATATCAATACCATTCAAGAATCGTACATCTCGTCCCACCTTATTCCTCCACAACTGGCCATATTAATTGGTAGCAAGCCAATTAATAAATAATCAACGTTACCGGTCCGCACACCGGAACCCGGCTACTCACCGGTTCGCACACCGGAACCCGGCTACCCATCGGTCCGCACACCGGAACCCGACTACTCACCGGTCCGCACACCGGAACTCGGCTACCCATCGGTCCGCACACCGGAACCCAACTAATGTACACTTGTGTAGTGCAATGCTTACATAAATACAATATCTCATTATATTATATTTAAGAACATGATCACACTATTAACACATTCTCAATCATATCTCAATATATGATATAACCACGTCATTACACATATTCATCTCATATACATATATAAACACATATATATATTCCACACATATACGTATTCCAGTTAAAAATATTTTGAAGTAAAACTCACCTGATTTAGAAATACAATCTTTCCAAGCTTTTCTCAAGCAAATCCTATCTTTCACCCGATTTCACGAAATCTGAAATTAAATAAATACAAGTATATCTTTAAAATAAAATAATAAAACCTTGGCTCCTAAGACAACCAACCTGCTCCCATCCCT